>OZ018318.1:161921547-162254047 GCA_963969495.1 Ceratothoa steindachneri
TTAAAGATAGCGCACAGATGTCGTGATACTTCATCGCACACTTCCTTCAACACCTTGGATAGAAACCCGTCCGGTCCAGGGGACTTATTCGTCTTTAGGTCAGCGATCTTTTTCTTTATTTCTCCTTCAGTGAAGTCCATTGCCTCCTGCTTTTCCCCCCCGAGTAGGAATCCGTCGGCTGGGGAATGGGACCACACTCTTCAGTAAACACTGAAGAGAAGTAGTCGTTGAGGAGGTTAGCATTTTCTGCATCTGAATGCTTTAATGTCCCTTCCTCATTCCTCAAAGGGCCAATCGTTCGACGGATTGGTTTACGGCTGTTCACATATCCAAAAAACTCCTTGGGATTCTCTTTACAGAGTCTCGCCACTCGGAGTTCCTCAGACCGCTTAGCCGCCCGTATGCTGGACTTCACTCTTCTGGATAGCCTCCGGTATTCGTCAAAGTCACCCGAGATCTTCGATTGCCGGTACACATTCCTCTTCTCCCTAAGCAGTTGCCCGATTTCTCGATTAAACCACTTTGGTTGAACAGAGGACCGACGGGGAATTTCAGAGGGATGAAACGCGATTGAAGACTCATGAATGTGGTTTTGAAACTGTTCCAAGAGTCTTCAACAGCCTCGCACTCTTCTAGCCTCGCGTCAGTCAGTCCCGCGCGTTGACCTGCAAAGTCTGCTCTTCTCAAATAGAGTTTCCTTGATTTACTAGTTGCAGGCTCTGCCTTGGGGACTTTGACTACGAATCTAATTATTCGGTGGTCACTGCCACCGAGCTCTTCGCAAACAGAGAGGTCCTCAACGATGTCATCCTCAGAGGTGAAAACCAAGTCGAGGATATTGTCTCTCTCGTTGGCTCTCTCACCCATTGAGTGAGGAACTCGTTGTTCGTGAACTCCAGGAGTAGTGCGTTCTCGCCACAGGGTTCTCTGGTTTCCCAGTCAACTTGTGTGTTGAAATCACCCATGACGATACACACTCCTGTCTTCGACAAGTTCTCCTAGTAGCCTGGTACAGATCTCTGTCCTTTTCAACGAGTTGGGCAGGAGGTCTATAAAGCACCAGGGTCCTGTATTTGGCAGGACCTATCTCTAGGTCAACACCTAGTAGTTCATGGTCGGATACGATGTTGCAATCCGTCGAGTTGAGAGTATCCTTGACATACAACATCACACCGCCACCCTCTCTATCTGGCCTATCTTTCTGGAAGAGCTGGTAACCGGGAATCGTGAATTCACCTTCAAAATCTCGGCTTGAGGTTTTAATCCACGTCTCCGTTATGACCACCATCTCAGGTTCCTCTGTTGCTACGAGGCCACGGAGCTCAAGAAACTTATTCCTGATTGACCTCGCGTTGAACAGGAGAACTTTGAGGGAGTCCCCCAGTGTAGGACTCCCTACGCTCTTCCGTGTCCCGGCTTCTTTTGTGTGGCAGTACCCCTCTTTGCCACATCTAAGAACGTCGTTCCAGGAGTGACACGGGCATACTGTCTTATGTCCGCCTTCACTCTGGGTCGGACGCTCCTCTGCGTCCGACCTACGACATCCTGGATTAAGTTACAGAGTACAGCCTTTCCCTTGAATGAAAGGTGCACTCCGTCCCTTTGGTAAAGGTCGTTTCGACCGTAAAAGGTGCGGTAAGGGTCCAGAAAGAAGACCCCTTCCGCCGTACAGAGGTCGGACAGGCGCTGGTTCAGGGTCACGTTCCTAGAGTGAGCTGTCCGGCTAGGACCTCTTCTTGGGAGCATCCCTACAACGACCCGTTTGCGAGTTCTCAATCCACAGTCGTCCACGGCTCCCATGACCGTGTTGAGAATTTTCTCGCTGGGGCCGACTTTGCCTCCTCGGAGGTAGAGGTCATTCCCACTCACCATCAGGGCAACGACTGAATTCTCGGAGATCTGAGATTTCTCAGCCTCTACCCTGATGTGGTGGTTTCCCCGTCCTGGCTGGCAGCATACCTCCACACTAGTGCGAAGGCGGACCGCTAGCAGGGGCTGCAAACCTTGTGCTTGGGAGTCGCCCACGAGGGTAACCCTCGGACATTTCCGTGCAGAGGTTTGAGGCTTTCCTTGCGGAAGCGAACTCTTGGTTCGCTCTTTCTTCTCCATCTTATTTTTCTTGTTCTTCTTTTTCTTATTCGTCTCTTCCCCCTTATCTTCCTTTGTTACATACTCTTCTGTTTTTCTCTTTTCTTCCTCTGCTTCAACTTTCTCTTTTTCAGCTTCTACTTTATCTTCTGTTTCAACTTTCTCTTCTTCCTGTTTCTTTCCCTTTTCTTTGAGGGTTTATCCATAGTATGCGGACCTAGCTCTGGGGGTAATACTGCAGATGCAGTGTTTAGTACAGGGCTTGACGTTAGCTCTGCTATTCTCACCTCAAGCCTGCGAATCAGTCCGGCGTGTTCTAATTCGAGGCTGCTTATTTTTTCCTCCAACTTCCTGGATCTTTCCTCGGAAACCCTGCATGTTTCCTTTAGCTCCTTGATTTGGCCGTTTAAAATACAGTCGGTGCAGGAACTGGCCGGGTGGCATTTCGAAAAACACCCCTCCGGAAAGTCCACGCACCACTTATCTATGTGGCATATTGCGCACGTGTATTTTAGAGCTCCTGGTCCTTTCTTGCCGGTCATTCTGAACACTTTCTCTCTTTAAATACTTTGCGACCAATCAATGATAAAAAGGGGGGGGGGGTGAGTTCTCCCCGCCTATCGATCGGAGACGTTTCGGATCTTTCAGAAGGCACGCGCCATGTGCTGCTGTTCGTCCGACCGAGTCGTCAAGCCTCGGCGTGCCGTGGCTCCCAACCAAGTGCTACCTTTTCGTGTATGTGAGAAGAGCTCCTTCCGAAGTCTTTGAGGAAGACTGGTTTGCCAAAAATAGCCTTTTAACCGCATAATTAATTGCGTTACTGCAATAATTTTTCTTAAGGAGCTCTTCTCACATACACGAAAAGGTAGCACTTAAAATAGGCGTTCTCTCAGATAGCAAAAAAAACTATCTTTCGATTAGCGTATTTAAGTGTCACCCCTGCTTCTCGAAGAGAATGGAAAATTTGTTTGATTCTCCATTTTCGCCACACCTTATAAATTAAGAAAAATTATTGCAGTAACGCAATTAATTATGCGGTTAAAAGGCTATTTTTGGCAAACCAGTCTTCCTCAAAGCCTTCGGAAGGAGCTCTTCTCACATACACGAAAAGGTAGCACTTAAAATAGGCGTTCTCTCAGATAGCCAAAAAACTATCTTTCGATTAGCGTATTTAAGTGTCACCCCTGCTTTTCGAAGAGAATGGAAAATTTGTTTGATTCTCCATTTTCGCCACACCTTATAAATTAAGAAAAATTATTGCAGTAACGCAATTAATTATGTGGTTAAAAGGCTATTTTTGGCAAACCAGTCTTCCTCATAGCCTTCGGAAGGAGCTCTTCTAACATACACGAAAAGGTAGCACTTAAAATAGGCGTTCTCTCAGATAGCCAAAAAACTATCTTTCGATTAGCGTATTTAAGTGTCACCCCTGCTTTTCGAAGAGAATGAAAAATTTGTTTGATTCTCCATTTTCGCCACACCTTATAAATTAAGAAAAATTATATATATATATATATATATATATATATATATTTAACTATTTCAACTCTACGGTACACACTTATCTACATGTGTACCCTTGACATGCAGGTTTAGCTATCCCTCAAATACACTAACATAACAAGCTTTTTCGAACCGGGGGAGGGGGGGGATAGGACAGTACTCTCTTCTCCTGCCGGCGTCGCCTGCTAGTGATGAAAATTATATACTTATAGGACAGACAGAAAAAGAAAAGGGGAATTCACATTCACGACCTTGCATTTACCTATGTTGAAGCCCATTTGCCATTTATCCGCCCATTCCACAATTTTATTAAGATCCCTTTGCATTTGCTCTACATCGGGTCTCGCAAGGACATGGCTTCCTAGCTTTGTGTCATCTGCAAATTTAGAGATCCTACTAAACACTCCATTATCCAAGTCATTAATGTACACAATAAATAATAATGGGCCCAAGACTGACCCCTGTGGTACCCCGCTGGTGACTGGGACCCAGTCTGAACACGCCCCATTTACAACAACCCGCTGTGAACGATTTGATAGCCAGTTTCTAATCCATTTAAGTATGTTGCTCCTCACCCCAGTTGCTCTAATTTTCATCAATAGCCTTTCGTGCGGGACTGTATCAAAGGCCTTTTTAAAGACAAGGTAAATTATATCCGTCGCTTTAGTTTCATCCTAGATGCAAATCATGTTATGAAAGAATTCGAGTAAATTGGTTAGACACGAGCGCCCCCGTCTAAATCCATGCTGGGAGTCTGCAATTAAATTATATTTGTTTCACAATGGCTCACCAACCTATCTCTAATTATCGATTCTAAGAGTTTTCCAATTACAGAAGTTAGACTGATGGGCCGGAAATTAGTAGGCTCAGTTTTATCCCCTTTTTTGAATATCGGCGTAACATTAGCACGCTTGAACTCTAATGGAACTAGGCCTCCCTCTATTGATCGATTGAAAATCGTGCAGAGCGGTGTTGCTAAATCATTTTTTAGTTCTTTAAGATGTGTTGGGTACACCCCATCAGGCCCGGGTGACTTCGACTTTTTCATTTTATTAATATATGAGAGAATCTCCCCTTCATTTATATTGGATAGGGTATTTTGTCTTTCAAAACTTATGTCCTCGTCTAGTGTTTCTAATTGCGTCACGTCTTCAATAGTAAAAACGCTCGAGAAGTGCTCATTTAATATTTTAGCAAATTGTTCTGGGACGACAGTAAATAACACCATCTTTACCTCTGATCGGCCCTATTGAACCCTTTATGGGCTTTCTACTGTTAACGTAACTGTAAAACCGTTTCGGTTCGTGTTTCGAATTTATAGCAGTCTTTTTCATATTTCAACTTAGATTATCTAATGGCCCGCTTTACCAGCCTTCGAGCGTCTACGTATTTTTCCCGATTTGTTGTCGTTTCGTTTTTTTTAAAACTTCGATAGTCTTTATTACGCTCCCGAATTAAGTTAATTATTAAAGGGCTAACCCACGGTGCTCTCTTTGACTTTCCAATATTTCGACGAACGTACTTAACTAACTGGGAATCCACCGTGAGCACATTTTGCTGTAGCTCCGAGTACATTCCTTGTACTGTCTTATTATCAAAACATCTTCCCCAGTCTATCCTTTTAATCCAGTTACGGAAGGTTTCAAAATTACAACTCCCAAATCGTGGGATTAGTTGTGAACTCACTTTTACCTCAACGCTGGTATTAATTTCCAACCTAATTACATTATGGTCACTCGTCGCCAAATGCTCACCCACGCAAACGTTTTCTACAAAAGTTTCCTCTGTTGAAATAATCTAATCCAGTATATTTTGTTCACGCGTAGGTTCCTCTACTTTTTGCACAAGAAAATTATCCTGGATGAAATCTACTAATCTCTTCCCAACTTTATCCGAAGTATAGTTTGTAAAGTTACGTTAGGGTAATTGAAATCTCAGCAAATTATTGTTTTTTTTCTTTTCTCACCATGGATAAAAGGCACTCAAAGAGTAGTACGTTCTCTGATTCTATTAGAGATGGGGGGCGATAGGTAACGGCTAAGTTAATTTTATATTTTTAGCACACTCAAGCTCAATTAGCAGAACCTCGCTCTTCATATTTACGGTCGTGGCGGCCCTCGATATCGCATTTATCCCCTCTTTTACGTAAGCTAAAACTCCACCGCCTCTTCCATTTAGTCGGTCCTTATGATGGATTTTGTACCCTTCTATATTAAATTTCGCAATAAAGTCTCTAGAAGAGCTGTATCTAACCACGTCTCGCTAATACATATGATATCGTAATCGCCCTCCTGAATCACGGCTTTAAATTGGGGCAGTTTGTTTCTCAAACTCCGAACATTGGCGTAAATACATTTCAATTTTCCTTTTAAATAACGACGTCCCTCTCTCGTATGACTGAACCGTTTCCCTGCTCGCGGCGTGAAATCTCGTTCGGCGCATTTATGGCTTGGGGGCAAATAACTTCCGTACTATAGATGTTGCGGAGGCTCTCATTTACAATCTTGCCCAGCTTCAGATTAACCAGAGAATTAAAATGTATACCATCATTAAAAAAAAGTGACGGTCTGTCCTGAAAATCATTCCAAAAATTATAAAACTTAACTCCCATTTCCTGACATAAACGTTTGAGACATTCATTAGTGTAAATTGACCTTGACTCCATTCTCAGAGTCGCTCTTAATCTTGGAATTATCCAAATTACCCCAACTCTATTCGCCTTCGCTTTGGCCGCTATAATTAGGTCCCTTGCTCGATGAACAATGTCGGTAGACGAGCTGTCAAAACGGTGTACGTCACTTCCTCCCGCGAGTGTGAGGATAGCTCGATCTTCACATGGCTCGTTCAGTCTTTTAATTTCATTAACCACGTGGTTTATTCGGCCCCCCGGTAGGCATATTTTCTTTCGCTTAGCTGGATTTCTTGCTTCGAATTCTGAATCCTGGTTCTTTATTAAAGAGTCACCGATTAGAATACTCTCTGTTTCCCCCTCGATTGGAGTTAATAAGGCAAATTTATTAGAGCACGTAATTTCAAAACGGTGATATGTTCTCGTTGGTCTAGCCCCGTTTCTAACCGGCCTAAATTGAGGTTCGGGCGGTCTATACGAGTTTAAGATACGCGCTTGTTCATTTATAATAAATTGCGGGTCACTCTTCTATATACGGCTCGATGGGCGGCTCTGAGGGCGATTTTCGCTTCTCCGAGGCTTATCGAAAGATGCCCGCACGCCGCTGGCCAGTTCGTCGCTTCTAAGTCTCTCCCGACAGAGTTAACCTCTGATCTAACTTCACGAATCGCGTTGGTCAGTTTTAGCTTGAATGCCTCATTTAGCAGACAAAACTGACATATTCTAACGTTATTAGTATTTGAGGGAGCGTATATTTCCTTATTAAATGAAGCCCGGCAGCGTTCACAGTCAAATTTCACGATAGGCATTGTAAAACACTAAGATTGTTTAAAATGAATGGAAATTTATGGAGCTAATGGAATATAACCGACACGAAATGTAGTTTCTAACTCTTTAATTTTACGACACGAAGTTTGGGCACAGACAAAGTAATTTTTTTTTCTTTATGAGCACAGTGATAACACATCTTAGCAGGAGAAGGGCTTGGCGGAGAGAGGAAGAGGGGGGCGGGGTCGCAACAGCTTCCTCATTTTCAAGGAGGTGAGTCACCCCAGTGAGCCAGGCCTCTATTTGCACTTGAGCCGGTAGGATAGGATGTGCTGCTTTTCCGGATACCGGGTGTAGCCCCCCCCTCCTCCTGACACTCGGACTGGGAGGCTGTGCTTGTCCTCGTAGTTACACCAGCCGTTGGCAAAGACTTCAAATGGACCTATTTGCACTCGGCCGGGAGGACGTGCTGCTCCTCCAGGTACCATAAGCAGGACTACACAGGGTACCCCCCTGCGGGGCTGCCATATCGAGGTCAGCTAACAGTGGAATATACACTGAAACGATTGCTTACCTCCTATCCCCATCTAACTGCACAGACACTTCCGGAAAAGTATAAGTATTTAAAGCTAGAAAGAGAACAGAGGCATCGTGCGGGTGTAGCAGCCGTCATCTTGGCCAGCTCCTACATCTGGATAAGATGACAGCTGCTACACAGGATATAAATTTCGCAGGCCCGATCCCCATTCCATGGTCTCCTTAAGACAAAAGCTAATAGAGAGAATGGGAGAAGAGCTTCCGCAGATCTTCCCAATTAGGCCGGATTCCATGGCAAATCCATTGAAGGAAAATAGCCACCAGACGAATGGGAGTGAACAAGGTTGTCTGTGTGTGTTTTGAAGTGTAATGAGCATGTAAGAAGAATGGATGGAAATATATTTGAAAGGGTGCTACTGTAGCATGATTACTACCAATACGCTTGATTCATCATCATTTTTGAAGGCTCCATACATGTGGCGGCCTTATTTACCTAATGGCGGCTTTCCATGCTGCTCGATCTCTATTCAAACTCATATCTTCTGAGGTCCCTCTGTATCACCTCACTTCACGTGTTCCTCAGTCTCCCTCCGGCAGCTACACTCTCAACCTCCTAACACCCTTCCTACCGTGATTATTTAATTAAAAAGAACAAAATCATTTTATTTATTTATTTATTTTAGAAGTAAAAAAAATAAATATTTAAAAAGTAAATAAACTTTAAATGGTGAACCTACATTAATATTATTTTAGGGTAGGAATCATACAACAGTAAAAGCCTATTGGTAGGAATCATGCTACAGTAACACCTTTTAAGGATATTCGACAGAGGTGGGCGCCGCTACTCCGCTACCTTGGCTAGCTGAAACCGCTACAGCTACATTTTCAAAATCGCGCAACCGCTACCCGCTATCGCTACTTTTATTGTAAAGCGCTGCCCCCAAAACAGCTTTTCACTGGTTTTTAATAAATTTCAAGGTAACTTACTGTATATTACATACAAAATTAGCAGTTTTATTGTAAAGAAACGTAAAATAGGTAGCGGTAGCGGGTTTGATTTTTTAGTCCGCTACCCACTACTCCGCTACTTTTTGCTTATAGAAACCGCTTCAGCCACTCCGCCACCATTTAGAGTCCGCAAGTAGTGGACCGCCCAATTCTGATATTAGAGTGTGTGTATCAGGGTTAGCAAAAGGTAAAAGAATGCATAAAAGTTTGTTATGGAAATGTTTGAGAGAGAAAGGGGGTGATTGGCGAGCAAGTAGAGTAATTGTATATGATAGATTTGGGGAAGAGATGGGGTAGGGGGTCGTCTGCCCAAGGATGGACCATGGCTCAAAGCGATTCTCCAAGACATAGAACCCTATCGCTATGAAGAGCTACTGAGGTGGAAAAATAATAGGTAACTTTGTGGGGGGTTTTTAGAGCCCATCTGGTGACTGCCTACTAAGGCAAGAGTCGCCGTACTCACACCCCAGCCGAATGTTATTCTAGATTATAAAACAAATAACAGATACAAAATAGCATAGAATAATTTAATTTAAGGGAAAGCAAGGTGGTAGTTGCCCAATCCTAATGGATTCTTAATGGCAGCACTGTTAAAACGGGATCGCCCGAAAAAAGTCAGAAGCAAAGGATTAGAAGAAAACTACAACAAACAGACGCACACTTAAATTACGGGCATACAGCACGCATTCTAAAAACAAGGGCGGCTGGGGCACAGGATAAAAGATAAAACAACAAACCTAAACACAAAAATGGAAATAATTTATAAAAGGGATAAAACGCCACTTCGTGATAGAAATGTAAGGAGGGAGGACGACCGAAAGGAGTCCTCTGATAAAATAAAGCGAAGTCGAGCAGGGAAGGCGACGCCAGAAAGGGTAGGGAAGCAAGACGGGGACTAACTACTAAAATGTCACCAACAGACAGCTCGCCACCGCAAAAGGGACAACTCTGCCTCCGCCCGAAACTAAATAGCCATGGGTGAGACGCGTGTGCCCAATGCGCAACCTCCCAAGACCGGAGTCACTGAGAGCTAGAGGACCAGGAACGGACAGAGCGTTTAATAAGGGACAGCTTAGAAGGGGAAAACGAATCCCATTATCTCTGCCACAAACAAAAGACACACCCTGATTACGCGATAGGAATCCCTAAAGGGCAAAGGGGCTGCATCCGTCACCTCGAGGGCGGCCGAGCGGCCGCCTCGTTGCCCGGGACTCCAACAGAACGCCACCCTCTAACGGAAGGCATTTCTAATCAGCTAGGAGCGAATTCGTAAAACCAAAGGGTGGGTGGACGTAAAAGAACGAACCGCCTCCAAAGCAGGCCGGGTATCGCTAAAAACAATAAAATCTGAAGAATTGATGGATAAAATCAAATTAAAAACCAAAAGAATGGCCGTCAACTGTGCAGTAAAAACGGATGCTACAGGAGGGAGGGCAGACCGAAGAGACCCCGTAGAGGACACAGCGGCAGCCCCAGCACCAAGGTCCGACTTCGAGTCGTCAGTATAGATGGGACGCTGGTGAGCATGAGAACACGCATGCTCAAGAAACAGGTACTTTAATAGACAAGGGTCAGTAGAGCCTTTCTCGAAATGCCAAAAAGCAGTACAAATCTCAGGAGGGCGGACGCCCCAACACCGAGCCGGCGGGAATGGGAGGGCCAACACCCCAGGAGGAGATATGGTCCCCAACCCTGAGCATCAGAGGCAGGGGTAGAGATGGCCGGCGATCAAAAGATGCCCAAGAGGACGGGGCATAAAGGCACTCATGGACTGGGGATGAAGGGTATTGCTGAACATGAAACAGGATATATATATATATTTTTTCTATCATCTCATCTACATGAAACGGAAATCGTAGGCACACCTGCAGCCGGTGGTATCGCAAGGGAAGCACGCCACCCTCAACAAAGAGGCAAGGGATAGGCGAGGTGCGAAAGGCTCCACTACTAAGACGGGCCCCAAGCGAACGAACAGGGTCAAGAATCTTCAAGGCTGAAGAATACACCTGGCAACCGTAGTCCAGCCGGGATTGGACCAGTGCCGAATAAAGTGAGCACAAAGTGCGCCTATCACGACCCCAAATGGTGTGGGATAAAACCCTAAGCAAATCCATAGCCTTCGAACAGGACGCCCTCAAGCGACGCAAATGGGGTACCCAAGTGAGCTTGCTATCAAGCGTTAAACCCAATAACTTAAAAACGGGGACATATTCAATCGCCGTTTCACCCAAGAAGAGGGAAGGGGAATCAAGGAGACCACGACCCCGATAAAAATGCATGGCCTTCGTTTGGTGACCGAAAAACGGAAACCCTTTGAGACAGCACGACCCGACACGGCATCAATTGCCAGCTGTAATCGACGGGCAGCAGAAGGCAAGCGGGGAGATGAACAAACCACTACGGAAGAGTGGACACCAGACTATTAATAGCAACGGCGAAACATGTCACACTTAAAACACACCTCTGGGGAACACCCTCCTCTTGAACCAGCAAGCCTGAGAAAGCATCCTCAATACGGACCTTAAAATTACGGGACAATAAAAAAATCTTGAATAAAAACCGGTAAGAAGCCCCTCATACCCCAATCATATAACTGACGTAAAACACCATATCTCCAGGTGGTATTGTAAGCCTTCTCAATGTCGAAGAACACCGCTAGCACCTGATGCCTGGAGGAAAAGGCCCGTAAAACGGAGTCTTCCAAACGAATGAGGTGGTCAAGAGTACTTCGACCGCTGCGAAAACCGCACTGAAATGGAGAGCGGATCAAGTTGGACTCCAAAAACCAAGTGAGGCGAACTTGGACCATCTTCTCGATCAACTTACTGAGGCAGCTCGTAAAAGCAATCGGGCGATAGTGACTGGGGTCCAAACCGTCCCTACCGGGCTTGAGAAAGGGCAGAACCCCCACACGCCAGGAGGACGGATAGATTCCTTTGACCCAAAGCAGGTTGTAGAGGTCAACCAAAAATAACTCCGAGTGGGGATGGAGACGACAGAGAAAGTCGTAGTGGATGCAATCATCACCGGGAGAGGTGGAACCACAGTGAGACAAAGCATCCCGCAGCTCATAGACGGAAAAGAGAGCATTAAAAGAGTAGGTGGCGCACGTGGTAAAATCTAAAAGGCGAGATTCTATGGCGACCTTATGATCGAGAAGCCGTTGAGGATAGCTACCAGCACTACTCACTGAAACCGAAGCAAAATGGTCAGCCAGAGCTTCGCTGACCAATCGGCCACCGGACACAAGCGAGCCTCCGATGTCCAGAAAGGGGATGGCATGACCAGCGTAGCGACCACGGATCTTATTGACCCGCTTCCAAACCCGAGTCAGTGACCAAGATTCACGGCAGGCACGAGCCCGGTTCCGATCGACCCTATTCGAGACGGTCGGGTTCCGCCTATAACGGGAATGGGACAACTGATAGGCAGAAATAGCCGACGCGGAATACTTCGACCACCAGAGGACGGTGAAGCGTCCCGCAACAGGGCACCTCCGCGGAACGAAGCGCTCAGCAGATCCCAACGAGGAGGGAGGGAAAGGCACGGGCCAGAAAGGGCGGCCGACAGGACTATCGGGAAGTGATCACTCCCGGAAAGGTCGTCCCGAATCTACCATCGGAATTCGAGGAAACAGTGGGGCGAACATAAGGACAAGTCTACAGCACTAAACGAAGTAAAGTCGTCGGAATTTAAAACACAAAGGGAATCGGATAATAAGAGGGACTCAACCATTCCGCCCGGGGGATTACGGGCAGTATCACCCCAAGATGGGTGGCGAGCATTAAAATCACCAAGTAATAAAAACGGGGTAGGTAACTAACTTGTTAGCTCTAAAAGGTCAGACCGACTCAAACTAAAATCCGGGAGGATGTATACAGAACAAATGGTTAAAAGCTTGGAAGTAAAAACCCTCGCAGCAACAGCCTGCAAGGTAGTACGGAGGGAAAGTGGCGCAGAGAATAGCGAAACACCACCATGGGACACGCCCCCGGCCGGGGGGATGGAATTAAACACCCGGAAGTGCGGAAGTACCAGGAAGGGGCGAGCCCCAAGCTTATTTTCTTGCAAACAGACCACCGAGGGCCGAACGCTAGAAAGCAAGAGCTGGAGTTCCTCCCACTTGGGGAGAACCCCTTAAAAATTTCACTGTAGGATGACAAGACATTACTGCCGTCTCGACACCAACGTCGGAATTCTAATGACGGAGACCGTCGAAGGTTCGCGACTACTAGAAGGCCCAGAAGGGGCAAGCGACAAATTGCGATGAGCCGGGGACGCACCCGGCACGGATTTGGCAGCGTGAACGTGGAGGGCTCATGGCCCGGAGGGAAAGGGAGATCGAGCAGAGACGGACGAGAACTAAGGTGCGAAGAAGATGGAACATGGACAGAGGATGAGAGGGGAACAGGGTCAGAGGGTAAGGAGGGAGTAGGATCAGATGGAAAGGAAGGAGCAGGGTCCGAGGGTGAGGAGAGAACAGATTCAGAAGGTGATAAAGGAACAGGGGCAGAAGGCAAGGGAGACGAAACTGGGGTAGGATACATAGAAGACTGCACAGAGGTAAGGGGCAAGGAAGAAGGGACAGGGGTAGGAGGCAAAGAAGACGGAACCGGGTGAACTTCCGCCCGGACAATGACATCGGTGATGCCAACGGGGGAGGCCAAGACATCAAAACAGAGGACGCTTCAACAACCCACTCGGGGGCCAAATCAGCCTCATCAGAGGCAGTGCGCTTGGACTCCGAACGGGGTGAGGAGGAACTCTTCCGTTTGCGCTGAGGCAAAGGAACGGGAGGAACTGCCGGATATCCTCCAGCGTCTCAGCTCGGTCGGTCTCACGGTCCGCGACATCCCGGAGAACGTCAGAGAAGAGAGAGCCAGAGGAGGCGAGCTGCAACCGCACCCTACGGCGGGCCTCAAGGAAGTCCAGCCTGAGGGAATCCCGAAGAGCCAGGATCTCCTTCTCAAAAAGGAATACGGGACAAGAACGCGAAGCCGCGCTATGGGAACCTCCACAATTGGCGCAACATTCATGTTTCCCACAAGAGGAGCCATGATACGCCAACGACCAGGCCACACAGCGACGAGCCTACCTACAATTGCTGCTCATATGGCCAAACTGGTGGCAATTAAAACGTCTGGGGAGCTCGACATAACGGACACAGGGACACGAAGATAACCAGCACGAACAAAATGGGGCAGATCCTGACGCTCAAAGGTAACGATGAGCATACTCGTAGAAACCTTAGCAGGACCAACAGACTTAGAAACCCTATAAACGCCCATAACCCTCTGGGACGAAAGTTTATCTTTTAGTCTCGAAACATCATATTGCAATAATTCGTTGGAGCGAATCACTTCCTTAACAAAATTAAAGCGAGGGTGGGGCACAACCGAAACCGGGACCTCCGAAATGGAGGACAAATCCCGCACGGCACCACACTGCTCTCGCGAAGATACAACAACTAAATTGCCAATACCACGGGCCCACATACGGCGGGACTCAAACTCCTCATTCAAATCAAACACGTCCAATTTAGAAAGCGGAGACCGGGAACTGGAATCCAGCACTAGGAAACGATGATAATCGAAATCAGGATCTATCTCTTCAGTGAAGGGATCTAACAAGTGCGTAAAAGAGGACTTATTGACAGTCTTGTAAGTCTGCGACTTCTGGGAGAGAATTTTTTTTATTATTACTCATATAAAGTAGAGTATAAAAGGGGGTGCGAACTCGCGCAGCGCATTCACTGCCTACAGTCGAGACACCTACTCGGAGCGCCGGCCCAATCAAGAGGGTAAGCCCGTCGACCCCTGACCCAACTATCGCTTTAAAAATGGCCGGTCAGCCTTGGAAATTTACCGATTGGTGAAGCAAAGAGCCCCAAGAGCGCCACGGCAGCTCAGGCACCCACCTACCAACACAGGCAGTACCAGCTAAAGGGTTGCGCCCCCTGACGGACAGCTCCTGATACACCGAGATCAACAAACAAACGTAGATGGAAGGACGATGCAGGGTGAAAGAGAATTGTTACAGAAGGCGAAGTAGGGGTTAGCAGGAGAAAAAGTATGCCAAGCTGGGGACGGACGGGGCGCTGAATCCCGTCAGCACGGCGGCCAGTCAAATGAAGTGGAGGAGGCCAAGCCTCCTCCCAAAATTCATATAGTCTGCAAGTCTGTGTGTGCACGAACCCGTACCGAGTATAGGGTAGTTGTGTTTAAGAGGCCATAAATGGAGTGGGTAATTTTGAGTGGATCAATGCACACCAATCCGTGGGAAAAGTTTCATTCAAACCTAAGGAGCGAAAAACCAATGTATTTCGCTCTAATTATTTTTTGAAAGGGCTGCGAAGAAGGGGTCCAAAGAACACTCAGAGGAGGAATAGTTTTAAAAGAAATCACCTGTGGCTTCCTTGAATCAGAACTAAAGTGGTGTGACCGAATATTTGAGGGGATTTTTATTTAATTTTAAGGTTCTCTGATGGCGACTTTTAGCAAGAGCATAAACGACGAAAGTAGGGGAGGAGGAATCATGTATGATAGGTGTACTGGAACATCTGTGCAGGCCCATGCTATTGAAGAGTGCTATACAAAAAAAATATTATTATTATACTGGGATAACCATGCATTGGGAAATGGCCCCAGCCCCTAAGACTGAAAAAACTTTGAGTTCTACTCATGAAAGGGGGGGGGGTAATTATTTTCACCTGGGGTTTTATTTTTTAGCCCATAGCAATAGGTGGCGGTATCGTTGTAACGGGGGTGAGGAGGTTCATCAAGTAATGACGTATAATTTTATAAAATACATAACCGAGATTCGTCCCATGGCTCTCGAACATACCCCGCAGCACAAAATGCAAGTCCCGCCGTGCAGGAAATAAGTGTGAAAGATAGGCCACTAGGACCATAAAAAGTAGGAAAGAAACTACCTTGGCTTACCAAGTCTCTAAAACATGGAGGAATTTACCTCTGCAACGAGAGTATCTTGCTCTGTGGTGAATTCATTTTCATCTTGGGCAAGCATTTGGATAAAGTTGCTAATGGTACCGTCCAGCTTAGGCGCCATATGCATAAGGAATTTGTTCAGACCAAACTTAACCGCAATTTTGGCCAAAGTTTCATTTTTTACATAATGTGACCTGTAATTTGATAATTAAAAGGATACTAAAAGACACTCAAATATTACAATAATAAAAAGTCTGCATGTTACAATAGCTTGAACAATTGTACCTTAAGTCTGTTAATTGTCCGGGACTAAATGATGGGAAAGATGAGTAGATGTAGCAAGTTATTAAGTAATCTAAAACAGCATCTCCCAGGAACTCAAGACGTTGGTAGCAATCAGTAACCTGGTAAAAATAAAATAAAATTAAAATAAAGCCATACCTAAGCCAAAATTGTATATATACAGTCATTACCAAAAGTTTTGTAGTTCATGTACATAATTTAATTAAAACACATTCTTGGAGTATCTTACAGAACAATCAAAGACAAAATGATATCTATTTGTTTCAAATTTTATGACTCCTCCAGAAATAATAATAATACATCCAATTAATTCATTAGGAGGAATGATAGGCCTCTATATAGCCAAGCTATATATACGAGGGGCGGTCAATAAGTTTTGCAATTCGGAAATAAGGAAACGAGATATTAGGAAAAGTGTTTTATTATTTTTCAATATAACTACCCTCGATTTCAATGCACTTGAGCCACTTGTCCCTGAGGCTTCGAATTCCCGACAACCAGAAATCTCCCGACTGCTCTTCAATCCACTCCTGGACGGCGAGCTGGACATCTTCATCGTCCCCAAACCAGCGTCCACGCAGTGCACCCTTGAGCTGGCGGAATAAAAAGTAGTCGCTAGGGGCCAGATCTGGACTGTAGGGGGAATGGTTGAGCTCCTCGAATCCGCACTCGCGCAGGGCAGCTTGTGCAACTCTGGCCTTGTGGACAGGGGCATTGTCGTGGAAGAGCAGGACACCGCGTATTAACTTGCCGTGCCTCTTCTGACGGATGCACTTCTTCAACCCAGCCAGTTCCTCGGCGTAATATTGGCCTGTGATGGTCCTTCCACGAGGCGCATAGTCCACCATCAACACTCCCTCAGAATCCCAGAAGATGGTGGCCATGATCTTCCTGGTTGAGGGTTGGATCTGGAACTTGATGGGGGTCGGAGAACACCTGTGCTTCCAGGCCATGCTTTCGAGCTTGGTCTCGGGATCCCAGTGATGGACCCACGTTTCATCACCTGTCACTATGCGTGCCTCGGATCCCGCCGGGTCTTCGTTGTACATGAGCAGCAGCTCCTCCGAACTTTGACGACGTTCAAGTCGATCATGGGGCGTGAGGTTTCTAGGGACTCGCTCGATGCATCTTAACTTTATTTACTGTTTCACTTTCTGATACACTATTTTTACACAAGCCTACCAAGTGGTCACAACAATTAAACTATGAATGAGAGCAAATAAACATTGCTAAGTTACCTTCAAACAAAGATACTTTATCATGCTCAGATTTTTTTTGTAACATAAGCAGTACTTTGACATGGACTTGAAAGCTTATGTTTCTTTTTCCACAGTGGCTGTTAAAAAATAATATTTTGCTAAAATATCACATCTACAAAATTTGCAATGAGCTTTAGATGAATCAGCTGAAAGTTCACATAACCACTTTGTAAAATCAGGCATTTTTAGCCATTCATTTCAAAAATTTTCAGAGTACTTTGCTTTTTCTTTACCCATTATCAAAATGAGGGTGTAGGGAAATAAATGTTATTAGCAATGCAAAGTTGAAAAGCCACTTTAAGCTCAATAAGCCCAAAGCGATTTACAAATTCACAAAACTAAATGCAAACCCAAACAGGTTTCAGGTTGTTGAGCCGCCCTTTTTATCAGGATATGGCATTTATTTTCTGTGGAGACGAGATATAATTAATTAGCCTTATTCATTTCTCTTTTCCACACACAGTGCAAAAATTTCTTTGTTGCCCTTACTATTGCTATTTTTTTGTAATCTATATCTTTTTTTCACACTCAGTCCATAATCCTCCCTTCTTTCCACCTCCTCCCAGCTCCATCACCAATTTTTCTTTCAATTTATCATCTCAAGACTGTGGCCCACACACTCTACCATCAAATGTTCTATAGATTCTCTCTGCCCCAATACGCACCACTCCATTCCATCTATATGTTCGCCCCTTCACCTTAAAGGATCCAGTCCATGCCCTGAATAGTAGCTCGCTTGCAAAACTCCCATCGTACATATCTTCAATGCAAGGCTCCCTTTTGCTTTTGTATATAAGTTCAGACTTCTCTTGCTATTTATTCTTCTTCTCCAGAACCTCTCTCGTGTGTCTAATATTTTCTGCTTCAGTTTTCCTTTTGTTCTGACCTCTATATAGATTGGTTCAGATTCATGCTTTGTATCTAGTCTCATTATCTCTTCGCGCCACTCAGTCCTAGCGTATGCAGCATACACATAGGTGCCCATGTCTCTATTCCCATCCCTTGCAGTCTCAACTTATAATTTGCTCTAATCTTTGCCACCCTCTCTTCATACCTACCCCAGCCCATTTCTCCTCTCAGTGCCTCTACTGCTACATAGAAATTGGCTTCTAGTGCTATTCTTGCCACTTTGTTTTGGATCTTTTTCATTCTCTCTAATTCTGCCTTGGTCACTTTACAGACTTCATACCTATACAGGCTTCTTGGTACTGCTATCCCTTTTTACAGTTCTCTTATCATTTTAAACTTATTTGCTTGCTTGGTCGCCATGTTCCTTAGCATGCCAGTCATTTTTAGCATATTTACCTCATTTTGTCTCTTATGCTTCTCAAATATATCCTTCTGGTTGCCTACTGTCATACCCAAGTATCTATACTCATTTACCACTTCTAGGATGTCATTTCCTAGGATCCATTCTTCTCCAAATATCATTATTTTGCACTTTCCTCTACAAAATTTTACTCTCCATCCTTCCCCATACTGGTACACCACATTCAACAATCTCTGCAAACCCTCTGCTGTTTCATTAACCAGAATTATGTCATCTGCAAATCCCAGGGTTGTCCATAGGCATTCCCCAACCATGGCTCCTTGACCTTCCCTCTTTATTCTCCCAAAAGTTCTTCAATGAAGAAGCTGAACAAACTAGGGGACATAGGACACCCTTGTCTGACTGCAATATCATTCACCATCCAACCTGTTTATATAGCTTTCATATTGAGTTTGACTATTATTCTCATAGTTTTTGTATTACATTTAGAATATTTTCATCTATCCCCAAGTCTCTTAGTCTCGCAAACAATTCATTCTATCACTCGATCAAAGGCTTTCTCTATATCGAGAAAGCAAACAAATAACACACCTTCTTGTTCCTTACCCTCTCTATTACATTCCGTACAATATACAGATTGTCTATGGCTCTTCTTCCAGTCCTAAATACATTTTGCTCATCGACAAGTATCCTTTCACATTCATCCCCCTCCTTCAGCTTCTTTGTCATGATGCTGCCAAACATCTTTCCTATCACACTCATTATGGCTACTGGCCTGTAGCTATCTACCAGTTTTTTGTCTTTATTACCACCTTTGTGCAACAAATTAATCCTAATTTTCTGCAAAGTCTCCAGCACCCATCCATTCATTAACATATCATTAAATAAGGTTGTCAGTAATTCCTTCATCCCTTCTCCATATTTCAGAAATTCACCAACTATCCTTTCTTCATCCATTGCCTTAAGATTTTTTAATATTTTCAACCCATACTCTATGGCCTTCCTTTGATTCCTATGCATTCATCCTCTAATTCCTGTTCTGCATACTGAAGTTCTTCATTAGTTCCAATGATTTTTCCCCAATATTCTTCAATTTTTATCTTTATTTTTTCCTCATCCTCCTTCTGTTGTCTTCTCTTTTGTCCCCTTCTAAGGCTCTAATCAGATATCTCCACTGCTCTCTTTCTCGGTCACTTACACCCACTTTGCACCACTGTCTTATTTTTAACCCCTCCTTGATGATTGCATCCCGGATTACTTGGGTAACTTTCTGCTTTTGCTTCATATATTCCAGTTCCATCCTTTCCACTTGATCTGCCTCAAAACTATCTCTTTACTTTAGTTTTGTTTCCTTAGTTGTTTACTAATCCTTCTCCTAGTTAGGTACTTTTTCTCCACCACATCTTTAATGTTTCTTGTTAAATATGTAACACTAAGCAATTTATGCCTGCTCAAATCTTTACCCAGGGTGTCAGGGTTAATGCAGAGACTTTAGGCAAGCACTGGTTGGACAAAGTAGCGCGGGAAGGCCTTATGTTTGCAAGCAGTAATCTGCTTGATAACACAATGCAAGAAAGACACAGATATGGTTGTTCAACAATTCCCAGCTCCCCCGACTGCAACCCTTTAGATTAGTTCCTGTGGAGCATTGTCAACAAGGCTGCCCACAACACTTTAGGATGTCTGAGTGTCGCCATTGTGGAGGTGGTCATCCATTGACAAGGACTTCTCAACCAGGGCTTCGTTTAGTACACAAAGTTCTCTTTTCCCCATGTGAAATTTGTATCGATTTAGCTGAAACCCCTTGTATATAGAAAGACAACCAGGTATATTCCTTACCAGATTAAGAACATAGGATGGATGGGTAACTGCTTGCACAAGAAAGCTTTTATCTTTAAACTTGTAACAGATAATATCTTCAAGACGATCAAGACAATGCTTCTTATACATACGATACACTACGGTGGCTTCGACATCAGGGGCTTTGATTGCCGTAGTAGGAAGAGAAACTTTCTAGAAAATTAAGAGCACCCAATTAATTCTATTTTCCTCTTCAACTAGGATATTTTTAATTTAGAAAATGTAAAGTGGTGTAACCCACTAAGGTATTATTGCTTAGTCAGTGCCAATTCTCCCTGTGGTAATAATGGATATAAGAATACCACCATGTCAGCTACAAAATGACGCAGGCAAAGCTACTTAATTACATCACCCATCCCTTTCTAATCTTAGGACCAGATAATAAAATTCACATAAAAATCAGAATGATAATGAGGTGTCATCATTAGAGGGGAAGATGCAGAACCAAGGAAAAACCACCACCCATTTTGCATCAGGGGAGAAATAAGAATTTGGTAGGGTGTTTTACCCCCCGATCTACAGTCAATTAAGATGCCTTTTATTTCTCAGGGGGAAACCTAGTGTTTAACATGGGATCCGAACCATGGTTATCTAGATAGGGTGGCTCAGACTCGGCGCATCTCCGTTCTTGCCAGGAATCGAATCCAATGCCTTTATCGACTATTTTGGATGGGGTTTAACACCCCCTTCCCCTCAAATTTAAAGCAAATACTAATGAGAGCATCCCAAGCAGAAAGTTTGTAAGGAGAGTGAGGCAGCAAGAGAAAGTGAAAAAGGTGTAGAAGATAAATAAGCGCAGATCGTGTTGATTGGGGCCAGGGAAGAGGACGGCGGGCAATCTGGTGGGGTTTAAGAGCCAGGAGAGCACAAAAGCCTCCAAATGTTAACTGACCTCCAATTGATAGAAAGAAAAAGAAGGAATATGCCCTCCAGGCCTAGCTCAGAGAAGATGCAGGGGCCCTCTTCGAAGAAAGGCTGTAGGCTTCCCAGAGGAAAAACTCCGGGTGTAATTGGCAGAACAAGGCGCTGTCGCCTTCAATGGCTTATCGGGGGAGGTTTGGTTCGCTATTCCAGTCTTTTCCTCCACCCACCTCAAAGCCATGGGTGGGCGGAGCGACGTCGCTCCTTTGCAATATCCACCATCTCCGTGAGGCCCCGGAAGATGGCCTCACGACCAACTTCAGCGGTGTTGCTTCCTGTGAGTCTAACGCCTCGGTGGAGGCACGCGGCCGTTTCACCTTATGGAAAACAGTCACGCCCTGGTTTTAGCCGAGGCTGGATGTGAAGCCTTTGTGCCGCCCGGTTTAACAGGAGAGCACCCTGGGAAGGTAGATCGATCGGTAGTGTTCCAGGTCTACCTGCTCTTTGCCAGCTTTACCAGGGGAGCGCCCAAGGTGAGAACACCCAGGATCCCGAACGGGCACGGAAACGACTGTGCCCGTAGGCCTGTAGTTCCTGAGCTTTGCGAAATGAGAAAATCTGTAGCCTGAACGACCAGGATTTCCTTCTTCAGGAGATACGCACCACATTCCTTCGAAGAAGGATGGTGCGTGTCTCTGCAAATAACCCAATTGGCAACGCATGATAGGGACTTATTTTTTACTGCCTTAGAGCAACTTACACCCACAGGGTAACCCCGACTTTGGAAGTCTACAGGAGCGATTCGTATGGCTGAAGCGTTGGCAGTAGTAGAAGGCAGGAGTGGCACGAATGCTTTCACACAGTAGCGATACCAACCCACCTGTATGGCCGAACATGACGAAGAGATCAAAAGGTAGTCCATGTAGAGCGTAGCGAGAACATCTAGCAGCACCGAGGTGATGCCATTGATGCTCAGTGCAAAGAGTGCAACACTGAGGACAATTCCCTGCGGGACACCCTCTTCCTGCTCAATTGGTCCGCAGAGGGTTGATGCCACCCATAGGCAGAATCTACGATCTTGCAAAAAATTTACATATAAAGATTGGTAGGCGTCCCCTCGCTCCCATCATATGCAGTCTCCGTGATACTGTATTGCTATGTGGTATCATAGGCCTTCTCCAGATCAAAAAAACTGTGGTGTAGTGCTGTCTACAAAGGAAGGCCTCACAGATGGCATTTTTAAGTCGGAGCAGAGCATCCAACATGGAGTGAAAGTTGCAGAATGTGCACTGTGCAAAGACACATGGCCTACGCTGTCGCTAAAAAAGGCTAATCTAACATTTACCAATTTTTCTATCAACTTGCACACACAGGTTAGAGAGAGTGGGAGAAAACCAGCCGGGGTAGAGTGAACTCTCCTCAGTTTGCAAAAAGCGAGCGCAGTAGCGATTGGCTAGGAATCTGGGAGGATACCCTCTACCCAGATCCTGTTGAACAAATCTAACAGAAATGCCATGCCTCGCTCACCCAGGTGTTGAAGCATGGCGTACCGGACATCATCTAGACCAGGGATGGGGTTCATGCATGAACACTGAAGAGAGCCTGAGTGCATGAAATAGTCCAATTGTGCCTGTATGTAAGCCGGATGGAAGATTACGTCTGTGTGTGGATTATCAAAAGGTGAATGAAAGGACTGTGAAAGAAAGGTTTCCGATGTGTGTGGTATCTGAGTGTGTGTATAGTATGCATGGGATGGAGTGGTTTATGAAGCTGGATCTGGTACGGGGGTATTACCAGATGCCTATTGCTGAGGAGAGCCGGCCAGTAACTGCCTTCTCTTCCACAAAGAGGCATTACCAGTTCCGGAACCTTGGCTTTGGGTTGGCTAATGCTCCCGGAGCCTTCCAGCAGGCAATGAATGTTGTGTTGAGATAGTTTTGATAAATAATAATATTAAAACGAAGCGCCCTAATTTGGAAAGATAAAAAGGACCAGCACTTGTAAATTTACCCTTGTAGTAGAAGCTAACTATAACAATAGATTATAAAAGCCTAAGGCCACTAGTATAGGACAAAGGTTCCAGGCCGTGCTCTGTCTTACTTGAAATGTAAAATAGTTTAGCTTTGAGGAAGGAGGGTTTAAAATAGCCACACAACTGTAACAGGTCAGTTATCTCAGTCCAAGCTCGGAGGCGCTAGTTTTTCAATACAAAGATTTCTGTTGTAGCACGTCAGGCCATATTTTTTTTCTGTTATTCATTGACTGTAGAGTCCCAATTTTATTTGGGTTAGTTGATAATTTTTCATTGTTCTTATGATCGATCAATAATATTTCTAAGTAGGACTTATTTATTTTTGATTGTAAATATCATTGTAAATATTATTGTATTTTTTTTGTTAGTAAAGGACTGTACATACAATCCATTTCATTCTCCTTCGATTTCTCACGTCCGGATTAGTGTAGGAAGCGGGTTGGATCGATTGGGGTTAGTCTAAATTTTTTGGCCCGATACAACACTTCTGGAGGTAAAGTCTAGTCTGCAGCCCTCCGCAACATCACAATGCGCATTGAATACTGGCGGAGCAGCATCCCTGCTAGAGAATGCGGTCACAAAGGATTCTGCCACATACGCGGGCGGGGCCTGAGATTGCAGGCCCTTTCTCTTGGTGAACAGGTGGGGGGCAGGGGAGCAAATAAAAAAACACGTTTTATTCTTGTTTTTGTTGTTTTTTTGCTTTTTCAAGTGAAATTTGAAAAAAAAACATTTTTTTTTAAAGAAATGAATGCTACTTATCATTATTTTATTCAAAATTTATATTTATAATTCAAACAAATATGCATCAAATTAAGGTTATTTCTCTGATAGTGACTCATAATAATTCATCTCTCCTTCTACAGGTTATGGCTATCATGGGTACCCAAAATTCTCAATCAGTGATCTGTTCTTACTATAATATAATTATTAAACTAAGTAATTATTAATATTATATAAAAATAGAGATAGCTATTCTTTTTTTTGTTATTCTAATGCTTGTAGCATTTGTTTTTTGAAAAAACCCTGGGTTTTATTGGGCTTTTTGCCAACCCTGGAGGGGGGGTCCAGTGAGAACTTGCCCAGAATCCTTTTGACTAACTTCCATACCTCTGCTAGAGGAGTCTTCCTGTTAAGCGAAGACACGTATGCCCACTAGGAAGAGAGGCATGCGTGCTTGGAAATATACCGGAATGAAATACACCAACACTTAAATCATTCAGGCAGTGTGTGATGGTTTAAGTGTTTTAGGTTAATATGGATGTAATAACCTATATTTCCTTAATAAGGACACAACATATATTGTGTACAGTATTTAGCTATGCTACAGGATAAACTTGTAATGACAATCCACTATATAAGATTCAAGCGGGATAGTGAACCATGTCAATAGGCAAAGAAATTGTGACAAAATGGCCTACTGAGACTAATTTTAGATTTTGGATTAGCCTGGTACTAGGCCATATTTGAAACCAATGAAGAATCTATGGGGCCTATAATCAAAAATATGGTTACATGGTATGACACCAACTGGGTTATAAAATTACAAGAAGTCATTAAAAAAAAAAATATGGTGCTATGAAATCTCAGAGGAAGATTGCCAAAAAAACATCTACAACAAATGATCAGCAATAGAGGACAGATTCAAAAATACTAATATAAGATCAAGTGTACATAAACTTTTAAACACATTTAACCAGTGTTTTGGGGTAAAAAGTAGAAATTTCCAGGGTGATCGGATACTTTTCAGAGGCATGGTATATAGGTTAAAGGAAAGCAGGGCAAAATAATAATAAATACCTTATCAATAGCTTACATTTTAAAGGGACTATGATCTAGTCGAGTAACATTAAGACATCATGTGTGGCTAATCACAAGATGGAGTTACAATTTGAATCAATTTCATGGTGAATGCAATACACCCTAGTGACTCATGGTTCGGGGGCCACATAAACAGTAGGGCCAACTAAGAAATAAAAGGCCTAAAAAATTAGCAAATTGTTGGTAATCCCCTACCAAATTATTTTAAAGAATTAATATATCAAACCTCTTTTAGGAATGAGAGTCCAAGCCAAGACATAAAATGTAAAGCAGCTTTTTCTCCGCCTGCTAGCAGGTAAACACCAATTAGTGCTTCAATACTATCTGCAATACATTTATCAGCCACACGTTGCTCATACCAGGGATTATAAGCTTCCTCAAAACCTTCAGTAGAAGTTCGCTATAAAAAATATATATATTAGGAGAATAATGAATGCATCAAGATTGGGGGAACCAAATGCTACCTATATATAATACTTTGTAATACTTTGGTCGAAGTATCAACATTCACAAGACTCAAACCCACCAAAGTCCAATTAAATATAAAATTACCCAGCCATTTTTGCAACAATGGCCTTTCAAGCAAATGGGCACTATGTGCAGTAGTATTTTGCCCAGCCAGGCAGATGGACACTAGTCCCTTCACATCATACACCATGCATACCTGCCTAAACAAAATCCACCTTTCTCTCTGCCAGTTCCCTTTTAATTAGTTTGCTTCCATCAGCTCTCCTCACAACCATTATCTCTGTCAAAGGAGTATTTGAACTACCTAATCTTTTGATTTTTTCTTTTCATTCCATATCATCTCACTCACAAACTAATGTTGGCATCAACACAGACTTGTGCACATTTCTTTCTTCTTTTTACATATCATCATCATTTTTGAAGGCTCCATACATGCTTGCATGTGTCGGCCTTATTTACCTAATGGTGGCTCTCCATGCTACTCAATTTCTGGCTGTCTCTCTATTCACTCATATCTCTGAGGTCCCTTGTATGACCTCATTCCACATCTTCCTCGGTCTCCCTCTGGCAGCTACATCCCCAACCTCCAAACTCCCAACACCCTTCATCCAATTATTATGCTCCATCCTCTCCACATGACTGAACCACCTCAGTCCGCCTCTTCTCAGTGCCACACTATTGCATTCTTTCCTTTAAGGGGACTGTTTCAGTCTTACTCTTACGTGTGTCAAATTTTTTGAGTTAGATATTCTATTTATTATAACTTTATCAAGGACTATCTAGTTTAATTTTTAAAATATGACACTCCCCCACCCCAATTCTAAATTGATGAGGGAGGAAAAAGCTCAAATTTTCAGGCATTTCATGAACATAATAAATCCACTATTTATGAACTGATCTTTGTGAAATAAACACTGTAGGTAAATTTAAACATTCGTTTACATCATCACGATGTTTTTAAAAAATGTGATTAAAGTTTTCTTCAAGAAAGAGTTAACTTCGAGTAGTTAAAAATTCTCAAGAATTTATTTAGTAAAAATCAACTAATAAATAATGGGTTATTGTGATTTTTGTTAATGCTTTTGTTGTTTTTTTAGGAAAATGGGCTCCAAAGTTTGGGGAGTTTTTATTTTTAACAGATCGTAGGAAGCCTGTAATGCCCAAGATACTTTATGTACAGAGGCTATATACCTTTATATATATATATATATATATATATATATATATATATATATATATATATATATGAGTGTGTATGGATTGCAGTATATAACATATATATATTGGATCCTCCCACTCCCCCTCCCTCTTTTTGATAAAAATCACACACAAAGTTCGATGAATCTTATAGTACAAATAAGTTAATAAATAATTGACAACCACTTATAAGAGCTTAATTACATATAGAGGAAACATTGCTGTTTCAGAAAATGTGATCAGATAAAAACATTGAAATTTTGAATTTGTTGTGAAAATTGACTGAAACTATCCCCTTAATTCACAGCTCGCAACTCTGTCACCTGCAGGCCTCAAATTCAGAGATGCTCCCCACATCTATCTCACCATCCTCATCTCAGTACACTTGAGCTTCTGGATGGCCTCTTCCTTCACAACTCAAGTTTCGGTGCCATACAACATTGCACTTCGTATTATAGATTGGAGGAAAAATCCCTCAGGATCACAAGGGAAAGCAGCTCTCTGATCTTTTCCCAACCACTTCTAACCCTTGCTTCAGCACCTCCCCCTGCACTGATCATATCTCCCAGATAGCAGAACTCTTCTATGCATTCGAGCGACACTTCATCAATACAATCCACTCCTTCATTTGCATTCATCTACACACAGTGCACTGAAACTCTCCATCATTCTACAGCCTATCCCTGATACCACTACATCTTTTATGCACCCACAAACCACATCCATTACACAAGATAGTTATTCCCTACCCCTCTGTGACAGACTGCACATGGCCACATACCCTTAATGATGTCATTACGACCACCCACTCTTGAAATCCTCAATTTAATTTTATTCAAATTCAATCACAGCCCCATGGAATTCATTCCTTCCCTCCACAATCTGAATTTCTCAAGTGCTATCCTCTCACCCTCGGCAATCAGCATACAACAACTAGAATAGCACTTCTGGGACTATAACAAAGAGCAAGGGACTCAAAACGGATCCCTGATGCACACCAACCTTCTTAGAGAAGTCATCACTCAATTCTCCATTTGCCCTCCTCACCTAGGTTGTCAAACCTTCATACATAGCCATGACTACCCAAACCAACCACTCTTCAATCCCTAATTTTCTCATTACCCACCTCACCACATCTCTTGGTACCATATCAAAAGCCTTTTCCAGGTCCACAAAAATATAATACAACGCTCTTTCCCTAGCGATATACTTCTCCTGGTTCTTTCTAACTATAAATATAGCATCCATGGTTCCTTTTCCAGGCATGAATCCAAACTGCATATCATCAAAGTTTATCCTTTCCCTAATCATTTCTTCTAGAACACACTCCTAACTTTTCATAACATGATCAAGGAGTTTTATACCTTTGTAGCAACTCCTTTCTAGCTCAACATTTATCTCAGAAACACTCGATGCTTTACCCTCTGGCATGTGATTGATGGCTCTGCTCACCATTTTGTCCTCAATTGATGGCCATAGTCCAGCTGTGGTGGAGTGAATGTGTATGTGTGAATGGGAAATGTTTTAAAAAGTTTTTTCTCTTTGCAGAGTTTCTTTGATAAAATTCTTTTAACAAAAAGCCACTCTATTATTTTGTATGTAAAATTTTTAGAAGGTGTTGCTTCTCATTTGTAGAGTGGCTAGGATTGGTAAAGCCATTAATTAAATTTATTTTATTTGTTGGATGAAAAGGGGTATAAAGCCTCTATACTGCAACAAGATCGCATAATTATATTGTATGAGCTCAGAGGCCAAGGCTTTTAAAAGACGTATGCAAAATTGTGCCCACACGAGTGGCAGCTGGCAAGATTATCCCCCAGGGGGACCCCAAATCGTAAGATAAAAAAAAGGGTCTATTTTTTTTTGTTTGCTTCTGCTGTTTGTTAGGCCTCTTTTATATCTTGTATATTTGTTTGTTTGCTCGTTCATCCCTTCTTTTGTATAAAATATTTTGATTGGTAGTATTCGTAAGATAAGATTGAATTTTTTTTAAAAATATAATTATCCATATTTGTATAAATAAAGGACTGTACATACAATCCGTTTCATTTCTCCCTCAATTTCTCACGTTTGAATTAGTGTAAGAAGCGGGTTGGGAATGATTGGGGTTAGAGGGTAGGTTAGTGACCCGCTACATTTGGCACCGAATAGGGACCGTGAAATCTCGAAACCGGGAGTGTGACAGGATTGGATGTAGTTGATTGTTTTTCCCTTCTTCTGTCCTTTATTACTAATCTGGGAGGATGGCTTCTGTGGAACAGGGCCTCCATGATGAGATTGTGAGAGAAAGAGGAGGAGTGATATGATGAGTATGGATGAGAAGACTGACAGGATGAAGAAAGAAATGGACGAGAGACAGAAGCAGGTCGACCAAAGGATGCAGGACCTCTATGAAATGATGAAAGGGTCAGGACCGGCCTCAGGACCCTCCACCCTGACCCATGCTCTGACCAAAGGGAATAAGAGTAATGGGATTAATGGGAGTGTGTGAGAGTCTAGAGAGGACGGGATGATTGTGGGTGATAGGAAGGATGGAGAATGGAAGAGAGGAAGGAAGACTAGGTCAAAGGGGAAGGATCGGAAGGTGAGAGGGAAGAGTGTGGACTCGTTGTATTCAGATGAAGAAGAGAGTGAATGTATGATTTGCATGAGTGAGAGTGAAGTGAATATGGGAAAAGGTATTTTGATAAGGAAAGTGTCAAAGGTTGATAAGTTTAGGTTGCATGGTGGGAAGTGTGTGGATGAATTCTTGAGGGAATTTGAGCATTATTGTAAGCTCAAGTACCCGGAGAATAAGGTATATTGGGTGTGAGTATGTTGGCCACGAGCAGAGTGGGAATAAAAGTAGGAATGTCGGTAGATCTAAAGTGAATGAGCCTCGGTGGCTGGGTAGCAAGAAAACTGGACATATGAGGGCTGATTATCGCTGGTCACATGAGTTGTTTCGGCTGTGGGCAGTCTGGACATATGAATAAAGATTGTAGTCATGCGAGAGAGAGAGAGCATGTTATGGATGTGGAAGAATGGGACACTTGGCGCGAGATTGCAGAGAAGGTGGTCAAGTGAATATAAGTAGACCTGGAGTATGCGTTAATTGTGGGCAGATGGGGCATTATGCCAGGATGTGTCCCAGCCAGAGAAATACCTGCAGGAAATGTAGAATGGTAGGTCATGTGATGAGGTTGTGTAGGGCTGGTGAAAGATGTGTGAATGAAAGAATGAATGGGAACGATGCGAGTAATCAAGATGGTACAACTCAGGAAAACTAAGGAATGAGAGGGTTCCTTCTGGTCAATTCTCGAGAGTGCAAGTGATGAATGTGCGAGAAGGATTGTCGAATCATGGAGTGAGTTGGGATCAGAAAGTGAATAGGTGTATGACATAACATACATAACATAACATAATTTCATGGATGAAATTAAAATTATGTATGTGTGTGTTAAAGTTAAGTGTGGAGAATGAGAAGTAAGTGCATTGATTGATACAGGATGTAAGGTAAATGTGGTGTACTATGAAGCATTTGTAGGAATGAAACTAAGTGAAGTTAAGGATAATGAATATCATTTGACTGGATTAGGTGAGCAGGATGTGCCGATTGTTGCAAGGTTTAGAGAGAATGTTTCGATTGCAGGTGCCTGAATGAATCAAGATGAAATTTGTGTAGTAGAGGATGCGAATAAGAAGTATGACATGTTATTAGGTTATAAGTTTTTGAGAGCAAATGGTATTGTGATTCATCCTAATGCAGAGATGATTGAATGTAAGAAAAATAGAAGTTTGAAGTGACAATGGTATATGGATCCAGATGGAAGTGTGAAAGTGAATATCATGAAAGGTCTGGAGGTATATACGATTGAGAGTGTGCCTGTTAAGCAGAATGAAAAATTGAGTGTAAGGATTGGATGGAATTCTGATATTGAGATAAGTGAGAATGATGGAAATATGTATGTCTTGGATGGCAGGCCTGAGAACTATCGATTGAAATGTGTTGTGCATGTGTTTGATGGTGTAATTGATATGAAAGATCCATGTGTGTGCATTGCGAAGGAAGAGTTTGAGAGGAGTGCAAGTGGGAGAAAAACTGGGTGTGTTGAATACAGTGGTGAATATGGAGAATGATACTCATGTGGTGAATGCAAGTGCACTTTCGATGAGTGTAAAGTCAAATATTTGGAGGTATGAAAATTTGATTGAGCAAGTGAAATTGGAAGAAAAGTTAGTGAATGTAAGAAGCAAAAGGTTTTCAGGATGTTGTGGAACAGGAGAGGTGCCTTGGGTCAAGGGAATGAGAACTTTGGCAATGCTCGCCTGCCCAAGTTTATGATTATTTTGAGTGATGACACGCCGATCTACCAAAGGCCCGGTCATCCCTCCCCCTCCGTGGGTCGAGATTGAGGAACAGTGCGAGAAATAAGAGAGAATTGGTGCAATTGATCAGAGTGTGTAGGCTTGAAATAGTCAGATTGTACTTGAACGAAAGCCAGATGGACGTTTGCAAATTTGTATTGACTATAGAATTCAATGAAAGAACGTTGAAAGACAAGTTTCCTATGAGTGTTGTGTCTGAATGTGTGTATAGTATGTATGGAATGAGTGTTTTCGAAGATGGATGTGGTATGTGGCTGAAGAGAATAAACCTATTACAGTGTTCTCCACCTCAAAGCACAATTATCAGTTCAGAAACCTGAGATTTGGATTGTTGAATGCCCCGGCCACTTAGGAATTCCCCTAAGCCTACCACCATGAGAGAGCTGTGTTGATTTCTTGGTTTAGTTGAGTTTGGAAGAAAGTTTATGAAAGATTGCTCGGGTGTGATGAAACTGTTGAGTTTATGGACTGTGAAAAAAAAGAAAAGAGTACTGTAATTAGGTGGAATGACTCTATGAAGGCAGCATTTGAGAAGTTGAAAGCTGAAGTTGCACAAGATGTGGAACTTGCATATTCGGTGTATGGAGCAAATGCCAGAATGCTTGAAGTATATATGGATGCAAGTGATCATTTGATCAGTGGATGTTTGATGCAAGATCAAGTTGTGGATGGGGTTGAAAGGAAGTGAGTAATTACGTATGTTTCCAAGGCATTTAATGTGGCAGAGCGTGCATATCTGACGATTGTAAGAGAGTTGGCTGTGTTACGATTCTGTCTCAGGTCATTACGACCATTTTTGTATGGAGTACGATTTGTGGTGAGAACAGATCACTGGCCACCAAGTGTATTTGCAAGGATGAAGGAAGATTTGTTATTTTGATTTTGTGGCTGAGTATTTACCAGGTGGAAGGAATGTGATTGCTGATTTGATGCCACATAGTTTAAATGAGAGCAAGAGTGTAAGTATAAATCCTGAGTATTTGCCAGTGGGTATAGTTGTAGGAAGGAAATCTAAAGGTGGCAGTGATTCTATGTTCAAAAGTGTGTTGTATGGCTTACGAGACCTGATGAAAGATAGATTGCTTGAGAAGGTGCATTATGAAAGATGGTTATGGAACAAGCATGTAAAAGACCAGAGCAATTGGGAATGGACAATTCAACTAAGTTAAGGAAAGAGTTGAGGAAATTTTCATATGCCGCACCTGTGACGAATAAATCATTGTTGAGTGTTGCTAGAGTAGTGAGTGAGAGAATGTTGCCCATGTGATGTGTAACCTGCGCGAATGTTGAGTGACAATGCACCTGAGTTTGTGGGACGTGCTTTTGAGATGTTGAGTGAATGAGGGATAGAACATCTGCGAATGATGCCGTATATGACTAATGCAAATGGTTTGGCTGAGAGAACGATAAGAACTTTGGGCAAGATGTTGCGATTGATGGTGAAAGATGGGAAAGAATGGGACAAATGTTTTGGAAGACTAGTTTGGGTGTATAACATGATGGTGCATAAGGCAATTAGGATGTCATCATGTAAGTATTTGTTGAACTTGGAAAGAATGATTAGGCCCTGTATGGGACTTAATGAGAGTGATCGTGAGTTGTGGAAAAAAGGAAATGAAAGGTTTGAGAGTTTTTCTGTTGGTGAAAGTGCTGAAAGAGATTGAGACAAAAGGTAGACTGAATGTAGATAAGTTGAAAGAGGAGTTTGAAGGTTTGTTTGTGGTGAGAAAGGTTTGGTCAAATGGGTTAAGTTATGTGATAGTTCGTGAAAGAGAGGATGGAAGTTTGGATGAACGTAGGGTGCAGCAATGTGATTTGCGAAAGTCGTGTGAACCTCCTGAATATTTGGAGCAACATCCGGTGAATGAATATGTTTGAAAGCATGGAAGACTGTGAAAGGGTGGATGATATAGCTAGTGCTTTAGAGGGGAAGCAGTTAGTGTTAGCAGAACATGGAAGGGAAAAGCATAAGAGTAAATGGTTGAGAAAGGATGAATGGATGGATCAGTTTGGTGAGAGTGAGGTTGGAGTTTTCAGGATTTGTGAGAGAACTAGATGCATTATATGATAAAATGTATAGTATTTGTAAGTTTCCTTTGAATGAGTCTAAGTCTATGCTAGGAAGTATAAATGGGATAAGTGTGCAATTGGAGCAAGAGGTGATGAATGCTATGAAAGAATGGGAAGGTTTGGTGGATGAAGTGGAGAAGCTGGTTGATGATTTGAGTGAAATTAGTCAGGGAGTGTCAGATGTGGGTGTGGATGAAGTACAAAGAGAAGGGGTTATGGACAGTCATGCTGAAGAGATATTGCAACAAACGACAGAGACGGTTGCCAGACCTGCGACTAGGAGGAGAGGCAAAGTGAAAGAATATTACTGGGTGATGCCAAAAGCGATGTGAATGAGTGAGGTATGTTTGAGAAGATAGGGATTGAGACATGGTGAGGGGAAGCGAACTTAGGTGGGAGGGATGTAGTAGTCTATTGTTGTCTGCCTCCCATCCATCTCTAATCCCTTTCTTCATTTTCAGGATGTGTGGGTTTTGGGTTACATCATCATTACTTTGTGTGGGAGGACCAGATTATTATTTTTTTTTTTATTATTATTTTAGGATCCCATCGGGCAACTGCCTACTTGGGTATAAGTCGCCGTACTCACAACAGCCTAGTACCAGGCTAAATTAAAATAACAATATGAAAAAAACAACAATAACAAAGGAAAATGACGCAGCCATCGCACAATAAGCGCTCCATCATGAGGCGGTGTGTCCAATTCGGAGACGGCAGAAAGCAGCCTGAAGGTGTCGCGGCATTGGGGGAGGGGTAGGTCCATGGGAACAGTCTCAACGAAATGGCACGCAACTTTAGGTTTCCATCGACCGTCTGTCTTCTTTGCCAGGCAGCCCAGAGAGCTACCCGTATTCCTTCTATGTAATCGGTGCGAGGAAGAGCGAAACGCTGATCTGGTCCACCAAGCCTCGTGGACTCTTTGTCGCCCTCAGCGGTGCGCTAATTTCTACATGTCCAGGAACCCAGCAGAAGATAATCTCGACATCCACCCGGCTCACTCAAACCGTGGCATCACGGATATCGCGAACAAGAGGGTGTGGAGATTCCAAATGCCCCGAGAGCACTCAGGGCGCTCTGCGAGTCACTATAAATCACGATCCAGTCTCCGAACCGGGCACGTCGCGTAATCTCCCGTACCGAGTAGTGTATGCCACCAACTCAGCCGTGAAAACAGATGCAGCGCCCGGTAGAGCCCTGCTGACTTCAAACAGAGGGAATACGGCGTGGAAACCGATCACCTCTTCGGACTATATCTGTACATATGACTTTGATAGCCACCAAACCATACTCATTGAATCTTCGTATTTTTGCAGTTACGGTGACATCGACACATTATTATGTGGTACTCACTACCAGTGTCCGGTGATTTTGCTCAGCGTATCACAGATACCCCGAAATCGACACGCCACCCAGTATTCCGGGGAAGGGAAGGGAGCCCTGGTTTTAGCCAGGGCTGGGTGTGAACCCTTTATGCAGCCAGTGCTTTAACAGGGGAGCGCCGGGGTAGGTAGAACCAGCAAAGGGTACCGAATGGGCACGGAAACGAACGTGCTCATATGCCTGGAGGGACCAGGACAAGAGGGTGTCTTTCTTAACATTGAGGCATAAGATGAGTGCACCATGACCAAGTCCTTAGCTTCGCAAAATGAGACACGATTCTGGGTCTGAACAGCCAGAATTTCCTACTCAAGGAGATATGCACCACATTGCTTCGAGGAAGCGGGGGTGCGGCTCTCTGCAATTGACACACTTGGTCACACACGTCTTGGACTTATCGTGTGCGGCATTGGAGCAACTTACACAGACTTCAGGTAACCCCAACTTTGAATGCCTTCAGGAGCGATTCGTATGGCCGAAGCGGTAACAGTAGTATTACCTCCGTGGAAGTGGCACAAATGTTTTCAGGGGGTAGCGATACCAACCGGCACGCACCGACTCAGGGAGCTTATCACAGTCTAACGTGACGAAGAGTGTAGGGATAGGTCTCGAGGCACTCTGTTTTCTCATCACATATTCCACCTTGACCGCTCTATGGTTGGCCAGATCTACGGTGAAGTTATCTATGGAGTGGTCCACGAGTACCCTCGCTCTTTTCACGAAGTTAATGGTAAAGTGCGGCGTCACACTCACCGGCGGGCCATCAAGTGTTGGAAGAGGACTAATCATGGCCGCCTCAGAGGGATTCAACCCATTCGCCATAAGGCTACCTACCGTCCGAGAAATGGGTCAACTTCGGCTATCTACCAATCATGCTAGCTAAAGCCCTCCTCTGATAGATATGGTTGCCCTTAGCCAACATGCTGCCATCAGTGGAGCGAATAAGGAGAAGGCGTTTGAAGCTAGAGAGGGATCGAAAAGGCTAGGTAACCTCTGTATGAGGTGCCCCGATGTAATCAAAGCTATGCTATGCGCAGCTTTGGTCTTGGTCACGGACTCCCCATCCGGGAGTGTACCTGGACGGACGTGCCGATCTTTTCTTGTCCTTGCCAAAACGGCAGCATCCCAGCTAGAGAATGCGGTCACGAAAGATATAGCCACGGACGGGAGCTCGAGATTGTGGTCCGATTCTCCTGGAGAATGGGAGGGGGCGGGGCGGCATTCTACATGAAGTGTACACAACCTCCTGACACCTTGGTCAGAGAATCGCATGAAATTTACATCATTTGTTGGTTATGATGAATAAAGTTCGCATACTAAATATGAGGCCTATCTGGTCATTGTGGTCATATTTATGGCCAGATCACTTTTGGTCAAACTGATTGAGCCAAAACATTTGAGAGGTCATAACTTTGGTCAGAATTAACCAATCTGAACGATTTTAATAGGAAAATGTTCAGGAGAAAGATATATTTCAAGTGAGTGGAAGAATGATGTTTCTATGACAATTTTTGACATGATGACCTTTTTGTGAACTCTTTGACCTTTGACCCCGGCCAAAGTGCAACTCAGATCATCCTAAATTTTTTTCTAAAGTTACCTCTTTCTATCCTCCATAGCTCCAGAAAAAAAATAAAAATGGCATCTCCATGGGTTTAGAATCTATGGGTAATTATGTGACACTGGGTATACCTAGTAAAAGTATTATTGACCCAGAAATTATGGTGATATCACATACCTACATAAGTCCTAACCATGGCATGACCTATATACCTCTTATATAATCTTTTTGAATCAATAAATAATACATCACTGCCTTTAGACACCTTATATACCTAGGTACCTACCTAATATAGGTAATCTTGTCAAATCAATGTAACATGAAAATAGTCTTTAACTGCCTTTCATTAATCCTTAACTAATTAATGCATGTTTTTCAGATACCAATGTCATTTATGTCTTCAATATAAAAATTAAAATAATTTCAAGATATCTCCTACTTAATAATAATTGTGAGATTATCTGCAGATCCTAAAATAATTTACAGGTGTGTAATTTTGCTATATATTTTTTATAATTTTGAAATACCTAATGATATTTATACAGCTACCTACCTACCAAATTATTATATTATGAAAAAGAGGAGAATGATTTATTAATTATTAGGCATCTAAAATGAATGCCCATTAATTAATAGCGACTTTCGATTGATCACATAGTTTTACTATGCCAAGCTATTTCAAATGAGAGAAGGCAATTTTCACCAAATCCTTTAATTTGATCAAAACTGATTGTACCTACAGAATATAGGTACTATACCCTCCAAAAATAGGTATGGAAGAAAGATTAAACTAAGAGTGTAATAAACCTATTCTCAGCAATGCATTATGATGTAGCCATTAGCTAACTTAATAGCTATTAGGGTTGAAGCGCTGGACTGAGAAAACATGAAAATAATAAAAAATAATGTTGATCATTGAATAGGTACCTACTCTTTTCTTGTGTTTTGTCTACTTCTCTGCAAATTTATGAAGAATCAAATCTTAAAAAGTGCTAATGGAAATGTTTTGTTTGTTAGTTATAAACCAGTCTAACAACCTACAGCCCTTTGCACCTAATACTTGACGATTATTATGCACTTCTTTCTTTGCTTACCAATTTTCTAGGACAATGCAATGATTGAAGCAGCTATATTGATATTGTAGATTGGCATTTTAAATATAATTGCTTCAATCATTTATATAAGCATTTACCAGTAATTTACTATTTGGGTCTTTTTCAGGCTTTGGTTCATTAAGATGGCGAATCGAAAGTAGTGCAGCAATCCACTGAAGATCCATAAATCCCTGCAAAAGAAAGACCTAAGAAATATTTCTGCTCAGCTTTGTTCTGTTTGTAGGAAGAAGCTTTCCGAGTTACCAATGGCGCAAAATAATCCAGAGGAGTCAGGAACTTCAGCATCTGAACAGGAGTTCAATGAGATGCCTAGCCAAAATGAGGATTCAGATGTTGTGGAAGTTGAAGTTGACTTACTGAACCAATCATTGCCTTTCATCGGTGAGAGCCCATTTGATAAAAGGAAAGCCGAAGGGATCTGACTTATGTACCTGAGAAAAGTTTAAAAGTTGAAGAATCTGTTAGGAGAAAGTTGGATTTGGTCATGGGTAGTAGTTCAAGAAACAAGATGTGACACAAAGATGTAACGTGAACTGTATGCCAGAAGTCATCCAGTCTCTAAAGGAAAAATAACAGCAATCAAGCTGTATGGATCAAATCAGAATTCTAACCATATTTGCAACCAGTATGAGCATTAGATTTTTTTTTTTTTTTTAATTAAGGGGCTATCTGGCGACTGCCGACTTAGGCATAAGTTGCCGTAAACAAACAGCCTAGTTCTAGGCTACTTTAAAAAATTGAACAAGAAACAACAATAAAAAGAAATAACAATAACAAAGCAATAACAAAAACAATAACAAAAACAACAACAACTAAACCGGGTTAAATGAAAGGGAGAAAGCTGGCCTCCCCCCAAAAGTCAATAAGTCCACCAGTCAAAGTGCATGCACTCGTCCCGAGTACAAGGGACAGGCGGTAGCGATCCCGCACATCCCGGTACCGGGACAGATATCGTGCGCGAAGATCACCCAGACTGGGACATTCGACAAGAATGTGCCGAACAGTCTGGGGGTTTTTTTTTATTTTTTTTTTTTTATAGAGCCCATCTGGCAACTACCAACTTGGGCATAAGTCGCCGAAAAACACGACAGCCTAGAATTAGGCTACTTTAAAGTTAAAATATGAAAACTTAACAATCAATATAAATTGGAAAAACTTAACAATCGAAGCAATCTCCGGCAGCGGGGGGAGGTCCCCCTCACCCCGGTGCAGGAGAGTGCAACCTAAAACAAAACAATAACAAAAAAAAGGAACCTTAAATAAAGGGGAGAAGGCCGGCCTCCCCCCAAAAGTCAATAAGTCCACCAGTCATGGTGCACGCACTTGTCCCGAGTACAAGGGACAGGCGGTAGCGACCCCGCCCATCCCGGTACCGAGACAGGTATCGTGCGCGAAGATCACCCAGACTGGGACATTCGACAAGAATATGCCGAACAGTCTGGGGGACGACGCAGTCGTTGCAATAGGGCACATGCGAGCGCTCCACCAAGTAACGATGCGTCACACGAGTGTGTCCGATTCGAAGACGACAGAAAGCAACCTGAAGCCGCCGCGGCATTGGGGGATAGGTCCATGGGAACAGTCGCGGCGCAATGGCACGCAACTTTAAGTTCCCCTCGACCGTCTCCCATCTTCTTTGCCAAGCAGTCCGAAGAGCTGCCCGTATTCCTGCCATGTAGTCAGTGTGAGGAAGAGCGAAACGCTGGTCCGGTCGCAGAGTCCTCGCGGACTCTTTGGCGCCCTCATTCCCCGCAATTCCTACATGTCTAGGAACCCAGCAGAAGATAATCTCGACATCTGCCCGGCTCGCCAAAACCGTGGCGTCACGGATTTCGCGAACCAGGGGATGCGGAGATTCCAATGCCCCGAGAGCACTCAGGGCGCTTTGTGAGTCGCTATAAATCACAATCCGGTCTCCGAACCGGGCACGTCGCGTAATCTCCCGTACCGAGTGGTGTATTGCCACCAGCTCGGCCGTGAAGACAGACGCAGCGCCTGGTAGAGCCCCGCTGACTTCAAACAGAGGGGATACGGCGTGGAAGCCGACCCCCTCTTGGGACTTGGAGCCATCCGTATACACTGGCACGGTACCAGCGTGACACGATGTGTGCTCCAAAAAGGTCGAACGCAATACTCCCGGCGCAGTACAAGCTTTGGGAGCAGAGGCGTGGCGACAAATAGCCAAATGTGGTACCCTCCAGGGTGGCGTCCTGGGCAGAACCAGGGGCGCCACCGGCCCGAGAGCTATATCTACCTCTCGAAGGAGTTTCCTGGCCCTAAACCAAAGGGCTTAGGGTATGACTGGCGTCTCTCGGCGGCATAGGCACCATCGAGATCAGCTGCGGATGCAGTGAGAGCTGTTGGCGACTGAGGGAGGCACCGGGCTCGCGCGTACAGGCGAGTGATGCACTGCACGCGGCGCAGAGCGAGTGGCATCTCCCCAGCCTCGACCAACAGGCTCTCAATGGGGTAAGTGCGGAAGGCATCGGTCGCAAGGCGAAGGCCGGTGTGGTGGATCGAATCCACCTTCCGCAATAAACGCTCGGCTGCGGATGCATAAAACTCGCATCCGTAGTCGAGCTTCGAGCGAACAAAGGATCGATAAAAAAGTAGGGCATTAGCCCTATCAGCGCCCCAAGCACTGAACGTCACGGAACGGAGAATGTCCATGGCGCGGGTACAAGAGACCCTAAGGCTGCGAATATGAGCTTCCCAGGTGAGGCGTCGGTCGAATACAAGACCAAGGAAACGGTGCGACTGAACCACATCTAGGCGCACCCCATTAAGAAACAAATCTGGGTCGGGGTGAAGCCGTGGATGGCGGCAGAAGTGCACCACCTTAGTCTTGGCCAAAGAAAACCGAAACCTGTGCGTTTTGGCATAGCGAGAGACGCGGTTCAATGCCTGTTGGAGTCGACGCTCCAGAGTTGGCATCTGGGCCGCGCCAAAAGAGATCGAAAGGTCGTCCACGTAGAGCGTAGCGAGAACATCTTCCGGCAGCACCAAGGTGATGCCGTTGATGCTCAGGGCAGAGTGTGACACTGAGGACACTTCCCTGCGGGACACCCTCTTCCTGCTCCTTTGGGCCGGAGAGGGCTCCCCCCACCCGTACGCGGAATCGACGATCTCGCAAAACTTCAGATATAAACATTGGGAGGCGTCCCCTCGCCCCCATCGTGTGGAGAGTCTCCATGATACCGTATCGCCATGCGGTATCATAGGCCTTCTCCAGATCAAAAAACACCGTGGCGTAGTGCTGTCTACGAAGGAAAGCCTCGCAGACGGCATTTTCCAGTCGGAGCAGAGCATCCGACGTGGAGTGGAACTTACGGAAGCCGCACTGTGCAGAAGACAGATGGCCTCCGCTGTCCAGGAAATAGGCTAATCTAACATTTACCAATTTCTCCATCAACTTGCACACGCAAGAGGTTAGAGAGATTAGGCGGAAACCGGTCGGAGTAGAGTAATCTCTCCCCGGCTTGCGAAAGGCGAGCACAGTAGCGATTCGCCTGGAGTCTGGGAGAAGACCTTCCACCCAGATCCTGTTGAACAAATCCAACAGAAAGGCCATGCCTCGCTCACCCAGGTGTCGAAGCATGGCGTACGGAACATCGTCCGGACCACGAAGCGAGAGCGGAACGCAACTCACTCACAGTAAACTTGTCGTTGAAGGGTTCTCCGCCTCTGCAGGTAAAGTCCAGCCGGCGGCCTTCCGCGACATCACGACGTGCATTGAATGCTGGCGGAGCAGCATCACGGCTAGAGAATGCGGAAAAAGCGGTCGCTAAGGATTCCGCCACGGATGCGGGGTCCGAGATTGCGGTCCCATTCTCCTGGAGAACGGGAGGGGGGTCCTGCGAGAACTTGCCCCGAATCCTTTTGACTCGCTTCCACACCTCAGCTAAAGGGGTCTTCCCGTTAAGTGAAGACACGTATGCCCGCCAAGAAGAGCGGCGGGCGTGCTTCGAAATATACCGGAACCTAGCCCTAGCCCGACGAAATTCATCGAGTGAAATCGTTCGGGCGGCGCTTATAGCGCATGTAGGCATAACGCTTCTGTTTGAGGGCCGTCTCACACTCGGCCGACCACCATGGGAGTGGTCGGCGTGCAAAACATCCAGACGTCCTAGGAATAGTAGTCAGGCCCACGGCGATGAGGTTGCCGAAGAACTCAACGGCCTCATCTACCGACCTAAACTCCTCGACTGAGTTAAAACATTCAGTCATTTCCAGAAATGCAGGCCACCGTGCCCCCGCCAAGCACCACCGAGGTGGGCTCTCAGGCGGCAGTTGCCCTGAAAATGATATTTGAATAGGAAAGTGATCACTACCATGGAGGTCATCGACCACCCCCAATCAAAATCAGGCTGTGCATCCGAAGAGCACAAAGATAGATTGAGGCAAGAAAATGAAGCGGTTCTCAGGCAGTGATGCGGAAACTCATCCACTTTTAGGACACCCATCTCAAGCTCTTCGATCAGATCGGCAAGGACTTTTCCCCTGGATTTATGGAGTAATCTCCCCAGAGAGGATGCCTGCCGTGCAGATCTCCAAGAAAGAGATAGGGCCTCGGCAACCGTGCCACGACGCGGCGGAAGTCCCCCGCGTTGAAGTCAGCTGACGGTGGAATGTACGCAGAAATTAGAGTATACCTCCTATCCAGGTGCAGCTGCACAGCCACTGCCTGAAAGGAGGTATCTAAAGAGAAAGGAAGAACGGAGACATCATGCCGGGTGTAAACCGCGCATCCCCCAGCCCAGCCATCCCGCGGTGGTGGGGTCGCAAGACCCTTATACCCCGGAAGGGCGGGCAGGGGGCACGCGCCTAGCATGGTCTCCTGCAAAACGATAGCTCACGGGGAACGGGATGAGACGAGCCTCCGCAACTCCTCCCAGTTGGCCCGGAGTCCATGGCAATTCCATTGAAGGAATATGCCCTCCAGGCCTAGCTCGGAGGAGACGCGGGGGCCCTCCTCGAACTGAAGACCCTCACGGGAATGGCCGTACGCTTCCTGGGGGCAGAACCCAGGGCGCTGTTGGCCGGACAAAGAGCTGAAGGCGCTGTCGCCTTCGAGGACTTATTGGGGAAGGTTGGGCTCGCCATGCGAGTCTTTTCCTCCCTCCGCCTCGAAACCTTAGGCGGGCGTTGCGGCTTTGAAGGCGGGGGGGCCCTCTTTTCGAGGAACCACCGTCTCCGAGCCACTCGCTCCACCTCGGGGCATGGGCGAAGGGGCCGAAGCTCCTTTGTTGCTGTCCTCCCTTCTGGGAACAGCTTTAGGAACCCCGGAAGATGGCCTAGCGACCATCTTCATGGAAAACGGTCACGCTGGGGGAAGCCCTGGTTTTAGCCGGGGCAGGGTATGAACCCTTTTTGCCGCCAGCTTTACCAGTCGAGCGCCCGGGTTGGGTAGAGCCCGCAGAAGGGCTCCGAATGGGCGCGGAAACAACCGTGCTCGTTGGCCTGGATGGGCCAGGAGCAGAGGGTGCCTTTCTAACTATTGAGGCATATGACGTCCCAGGCAGAGCCGGGCGCGCCAGGACCAAGTCCTTTGCCTCGCGGAATGAGTCGATCCTGGGCCTGAACGGCCAGGATTTCTTTCTCAAGGAGATATGCACCACATTGCTTCGAAGAAGCGGGGTGCGGCTCTCCGCAATTGACCTCACACGATTTGGACTTATTGTGTGCGACCTTGGAGCAATTTACACAGACTTCGGGTGACCCCGACTTTGCATGTCTGCATGAGCGATTCGTATGGCCGAAGCGGTGACAGTAATAGCACCGCCGCGGCAGTGGCACGAATGCCTTCACGCGGTAGCGGTACCAACCGGCACGCACCGACTCAGGAAGCTTGTCACAGTCGAACGTGACGAAGAGTGTAGGGGTTGGTCTCGAGGCCCCTCCCTGTTTTCTCATCACACATTCGACCTTGACCGCCCCATGGTCGGCCAGCTCTAGGGTGGTCCTCAATGGAGTAGTCAACGACTTCCTTCGCATAAACTACTCCTTTCACAAAGTTCATGGTAGAGTGCGGCGTCACACTCACCGGGGTGCCATGAAGTGTCCGAAGAGCACTTATCTTGGCCGCCTCGGCGGGATTCGCCAGAAGGCTCCTGTCCGAGAAACGGGTCACCTTCGGCTCTCTACCAATTGCACTAGCTAATCCTCTCCTCTGATGGATCATGTTGCCCTTGGACAACATGGTACCATCAGTGGAGCGAATAACGAGGAAGCGTTTGAAGCCAGCAGGCTCAAAAATGCCAGGTAACCTCTGAATCAGGGGCCCTGATGTCATCGAGGCTCCGCCCTGTGCACTTTTCGTCTTTGTCATAGTCAGGAGCTCCGTACCCAGGGGGGCAGAGAGCCGGATGTGGCGGTCTTGGCCTGGTCGCTTGCCAAAGTGGCAGCAGACCCATCCGTCCCCACAGCCCCTGCGGATGGAGAGGAGCCCCGAGTCTTCTTATCTTTTTTTTCTTTTTAGGAGAGGAGGGCGGGGAATGAACCCGCTTCTCTCCTCCGCCGACAGAAGCCCCTAGGCTAGATGGACCGGCCTCAGCCAGGTCCTTCTCCGAAATGGAAAAGGTCCTGGTGGTCAGAGGGGCACCGGTCAGAGGAGATCCCTCCCCTCCTTGTGCCGCCTCGGAGGACCTTGCATAGGGGCAGATTCAGGTTCGGTGCTTGGCGCCGAGCCCGGATTCCCCCCCATGGAAGGCCCTACCCTCTGAGGCTGGGTTTCCTCAAGGACCATGTCTATCACAGGAGGGGCCTCCAGTTGGCCATCCCCTCCCAGGACATCGCAGGTCCCCTTGGCAGCTTCACCAGTCTTTTGTGGGGAGGCACAGGCCTTGACCCCGGCAAGGTTTAAGATTCTTGCCAGCAGGTCTTTTGAGGGAAGCGACTGAAGGGGCCTGGCTTCCCTCTCCCCCCTAAGGGGGTTTGCCCTACCGAGCCGCTTGCACGAGGGGTGGTCGGCAATGGGCTGCCTGCTGGCTTTCTTGGCAGTCCCCTTAGAAAGCAAAGGAGGGACTGCCACTGGAGATAGGGAGGTGCCCGAAAGCACCTCCAGAGAAGGGGGTGAGGGGGAGTCCCCTACACCCGTAGGCGTAGGAGAGGAGTAAGCCTCCTCTCCAGTTAAAGAGGTATGGAGGGTCCCCTGCGCAAGCACAGGGGGGAGAGCCCTCCATCTTTTCTGTGGAGCTGCACGAGGGCGGCTCCGTTGTTTTAGGGGGAATTAAGGGGAGATGTATTTGTTTTGCATCATTGGGCATGGTGACCCTCTTTGTTTTACGGGACACAATCGCTCACCACCTCTTGCAGTAGCCCGCATTGCAAGAGGTGCTTACAGGCCCGGCAGAGCCAGGCGCCGCCATTCGGGACCACCCCTCCCGCCTGGTGGCCTGGCAGTCCATCGGCATGGCGGCTCCACCTTGGACACGGCGTAAAATTGATAGAATGTGAAGAGGAGAGGGAAAGGGATGTGAGGAAGGTATGGGTGGGGATGAAGCAGGTTGTTAAAAAACCTCCATCCCGAACTGGAGCTCAGGGGTTAGGGAACAATGTCCCCTCCCCCCTCAGCCCCGATCTGGGGTGGTTGGCTTGAGAAGGTCAGCATCTACCCTGTGAAATTAGAGGCTGACCAGAGAAAGTTGTGGGAGAGGTTGTATGAAAAGCGACGAGGTAGGGGAGAAATCGGGCTATCTGAAGGAAGGAAGAGAGGCTAAGCTGGGGCCGGACGGAGCACTGGATCCCGTCAGCACGGCGGCCAGGATGGCAAATCGTCGCGCCCCTTACGGGGTATGAGCATAAGAAAACTCATGAATGAGTTTTATTGTTCTCAGAGAATGGCTGTACAAGCTCACCATATACTAAAGGAGAAAGGAATGTTAGCTTCACCTAACCCTAAGCTCGGCAGGGTGCTTCCTGAGGAACTAAAATCTTTAGTCCTTGAATATTATCGTAGTGATGACATGAGTTGGGTTTTACCAGGAAAGAAGGATTGTCTAGTAGTGCGAATTGATGCGAATTGAAGGGGAAAAGCAGAGGTTAGAGAAACGACTCATTCTCAACAATTTGAAGGAACTTTATAGCTGTTTCCAAGTGAAGTACCCTGAGGTAAAAGTATCATTCTCAAAGTTTGCTATGCTACAGCCATGTGAGTGTGTTCTTGCGGGAGGCAGTAGAACTCATTCAGTATGTTTATGTACAATACATCAAAATGTAAAACTCATGATGGTTGGATCCAAGATGTCTGATATCACTGATCTCTGTTGTATGTAATCCAGCCCATCCAGCATGCTACATGAGATTGTGCGAGTACTGTCCACCTGTGGATCAACTAAAAGCAAAACTATTTGGATTTTATGAACAGGAGAATGTGGATAATATTGAATTCAAACAGTGGACATCAATTGATAGATCTGAGCTGGTAACCATGGTATTATCGCTTGATGATTTCATGGATAGATTTTGTGATTGTGTCAAAACTTTGGTGGGACATGATTTTGTTGCAAAATCACAAGCACACTACTTGGAAACTGTGAAAAACAATATTGCAGATGGTGAATTTCTAGTAATTGGTGATTTTTCAGAAAACTATTCATTTGTAATACAAGACGCAGCCCAGGGATATCATTGGAATTATGCACAAGCGACAATACATCCTTGGGTGGTTTATCCCATTAAAGATGGAAAAAACTGTCATGACTCATACACCATAATTTCAGAGTGAAACATCCACAATAATGTGTCAGTGGATCTATTTCAGTGAATGTTGATAGAGTATCTGAAATCAGTATTTGAAATGGTAAATAAAATTTACTACTTTTCGGACAGATCTGCAGCACAGTATACAAACTGTAAATCTTTGCAAAATCTTTGCTGGCATAAAGAGGAATATGGTATATAAGCAGTGGCATTTTTTTGCCAGTAGCCATGGGAAGGGCCCATCAGACGGCGTAGGTGGCACCATCAAAAGGGAGGCTACTAAAGAGAGCTTGAGAAGACCCTATGACAAACAGATTGTATCACCAAAAGATTTGTTTGTATTCGCTGAAACTCTTGGAAATATGAAGTTTGGATCTGGAACTCAAAAAGAATATGAACAGGAGGAAGAACTTTTGAAAACCAGACCGACCAAAACTATTCCAGGCACACAAAAACTCAATTCGTTCATTCGAATATCAAAGAAGGCTCTCCAAGTTTGCCCATTTAGTCTCTGTAAGACTTTTAGATTAGAATCAGTCACAAAAAATATTTCATGTCCAGTGTTCAATGGAAAACTTGCAGGCTATGTTACTGTGATTTACGATGGACGTTGGTGGCTTGCTTGCATAACTGAAGCTTTTCCAGAGTTACTAGAAGTGACTGTGAAATTTCTAAACCCGCATGGACCCTCTCACAGTTTTTGCTTCCCTGAAATAGAAGATTCTTGTACTATGGACATCTCTGACATTTTGGTGTCAGTATAACCAAAAACTGCAACAAGAAAAAGCTACACAATTAGCAAGAAGGAGTCTGATGCAACAAACAAAATGATGGCTCTGCTCAAATGAGTACCTAGGTATTTATTAAATAATGTTTTGTCTAAAAGATTTTGTTTAAATTTTTGTCTAATGTTTTGTATTAAAAAACATTTTGTATAGGTAATAAAAATTATAAATTTGTAATATTTGAAAGGTATTATGTTGTTTGTCTCACATTTCTGAAATGATAAAAAATAATGTTTTATTGAATCTAAGACTGAAAAAAGGCAGGGCAGCCTAGGAAGAGGGGGAGGGTGTGTTTCGAGAGTGAAATATGATGACCGTGTCAAGATACATCAAACTTGCTCAAAATCACTATTTACTAACACTGTCCAATGCCATAAACAGCCCCAGTAGATCGAAATGACTGAAAATACCACTCACCTGATGGTATATAAATACCCATGGATTCAAAACCCATGGAGATCCCATTTTTATTTTTCCTGGAGCTATGGAGGATAAATAGAGCTAACTTTAAGAATATTTGGGGGAAGGATCGAAGTTGCACTTTGGCCAGGGTCAAAGGTAAAAAGAGTCCAAAAAAGGGTCATCATGACAAAAATTATCCTAGGGATGTCATTCTTCCACTCATTTGAAAGATCTTTCTCCTTAGCATTTTGGTACCAAAGTCGTTCTGATTGGTCAACTCTAGCCAAAGTTATGACCTCTCAAACTTTTTCAGTCAACCAGTTTGATCAAAAATTGACCTGGCCATAGAAATGGCCATGGGTGACCCAGAGCCATAAAAATTTATATGTGATGTTATCTCACCAAAAATCATCAAATCCATGACCTAGTGTCAAGATTTTGCCAAAAAGTGTGTACACATAGAATGCCTCAGGAACTTGCCCCGATCCTTTTGACTCGATTCCCCACTTCTGCTAGAGGGATCTTCCCGTTAAGTGAAGACACATATGCCCGCTAAGTAGAGCTGTGGGTGTGCTTTAAAATATAATGGAACCTAGCCTCAGCCCGACGAAATTCACAGACAGTGTAATTGTTCGGGCAGTGCTTATAGTGCATGTAGGCATAATGCTTCCGTTTGTGGGCCGTACAAAATGGTCAGACATTCTAGGGATAGTAGTCAGACCCAGGGCAATGCGGTTGCCAAAGAAGAACTCAATGGCCTCATCAACCGACCTAAACTGCTTGACTGAAATAGAGGTATCAGTCATTTCCTGAAATGCGGACCACCGCACCCACAAGAAGCACCACGGGGGGCTCTCGGGTGGCACAGAAAATATTTGAATGGGAAAGTGATCACTATCATTAAGGCCATCGACCCCCCCCCCCCAGAGGGCTGGGAATGAACTAGCTTCTCTCCTCCACCAGCAGGAGCCTACAGGCTGGTCCTAGCTTCTCTCCTCCACCAGCAGGAGCCTACAGGCTGGTCCTAGCTTCTCTCCTCCACCAGCAGGAGCCTGCAGGCCAAATGGACCAGCCTCAGCAAGATCCTTTTCTGAAATGGAGAAGGTCCTGGCTGTCATAGAGGCACCAGCCAGTGGAAGAGATCCCAAGCCATCTGAGAAGGTCATTGCACAGGGGCGGACTTGAGTTCAGGGCATGGTACCGAGCTCGGGTTTGACCCCATGGAAGGTCCTACCATCTGAGGCTGGGTCATCTCAGGGACCAAGTCCATCTCTCAGGGGAGCCTCCATTTGGCAATCCCCCCCACTAAGACAACACAGATCCCATTTGTTTTGTTTTTTTTATCTTCCAATGCCAATGAACTGGCATCCATCGAGGAAGAGAGGGGAGCAGGTACACTGATCCCCTGCAAACTTGTTGTGCATGCCTGCAGGACATTAAGGGGCATGGGCCTGGCATCCTTTGCTCCCCTAATGGGGTTGGCCCTATTGAGCTGCCCCAACCAGTAGTGGTAAATTATGGGCTGCCTGCCTGCTTTCTTGGCAGTCCCCTTGGAAAGTAAAAGGGGACTGCTGTTGGAAAAGTGACAGAGAAGGGGATGGGGGGAGTCCCCTGCACCCATAGGCAGGGCAGTGGAGTAAGCCTCCTCTCCAGTAGAAGAAATTTGGAGGGTCCCCTGACAGAGCACAAGGAGGATGGGAACCTCTATTTTTTTCAGTGGAGGTGCCCAAAGGCAGTTCCAGTGATGGTGGAAGGGAAGGTAAAAGAAGATTTTTTTTTTTTACTCATCAATGGGCATGGTGACCATTTGTAATTTATGGGACGCACACGCACATCAGCCCACTCAGTTTCTCGCTCTGCAAGGAGTGAATACTGGGCTGGCAGAACCAGCTGCCGCCATTTGAGGGCACTCCTCCCGCCTAGTGACCTGGCAAATCCACCTTAGGCACAGTGTAAAAAATTATAGATAATGAAAGGAGAAAAGGGATGTGAAGGTCAAGCAGGTTAATAAAGACTCACCATCCTAAACCAGAGCTCAGGGGTGAGGGGGCATTATCCCCTCCCCCCTCAGCCCTGATCCGGGATGGTTGGGTGAGAGGAAGCTGGTCGGTGTCTACCCTGTGAAATTAGAGGCTGACCAGAGAAAGTTTTATGGAAAGTGAGGAAGCAGGGTAAGGAGAGAGGGTGTCAAAAAGGAGAAGAGGCTAAGCTGGGGCTGGACGGAACGCTGAGTCCCATCAGCACAACAGCCAGGAAGGCAAATTGCCATGCACCTTACGGGGGCGGAGCTCGGGAGTGAGTGAATGTTGTCTCCTCCCCCATCAGCACCAATCTGGGATAGTTGGATGAGAGGAAGCTTGTCAGCATCTACCCTGTGAAATTACAGGCTGACCAGAGAAAGTTGTGGGAGATGATGTAGGGTAAAAGCACAGGCAGTCAGAAGGAAGAGGCTAAGTTGGGGCCGGACAAGGAACAGAGTCCCACCAGCAAGGTGGCCAGGAAGGCAAATTGCCACGCCCTTTACAGGTCGAACTCTGTCCAGGTTGAGGGATAGCCATAATAAATTAAACTTCTAAATAATAATACGTAATAAATACCATTACTAATAATACACAATGATAAAAATATAATACTAAAAAAATAAGTAAAGATAAATAATACTAAATAATAGTAATAAATAAGAATAATAATAACAATAATAATGCTAATAACATAATAAAAAAGTAAAGTAGTTCTGAGCATCAGCGAGGGGAAAATGCACAACTTTCCCAGGACTCATCAGAGTTCAAAGTCGACCCAGTGACATCAGGGCTTCCCTAATTTGCACTCATGTCGGGAGGATGTGCACCTCCTCCAGGTACCAAGTGTATCAGGCTACACACGCCCCCCCCCCTATGGAAATATATGTATATATAGCCAGAGATCCTCCTGCAGATATTAGGAACCGGAGGGCAAACTGCAGGTATAGGAGCATGGAAGGCAAACTGTGGGTATAGGGGCATGGAAGGCAAACTGTGGCTACAGGGGCTCAGAGGGCAAACTTACACAACTTGGCTGTGGACACCATGTCACTAAACACCTACAAACACCACATAGACAACACCCATACAGATCTCCGTCCACTGCTAAGATACTCCCCACACAGTCACGCATCTCATAGCAGATTGCCCTAACTTGGCAGGTATCGGACACAACATTTCACATGTCCATCAGTTATGGTCGGATCTAGTCAGTGTGGTATCCTACCTACCTGGGTGGTATGGGCTTCCTGGAATGAAAAAGAGCCCAGGGAACCACAATAACAACAACAAACCCACTCCCAAAATGGTGGAAATTGAGATGTCTGGAAAACTCATGGTAACAAATATTTATGATGCAAATAACCTGGCCTTTAAATATCGCAGGATTTCTTACCATTCAAATGTGGTGTGTTTGCACATGTTGAACCAGGGGAGGGGGAAGGGGGAATTTAGTGAATAGAAAAATGTTCATGAGCCATTGATCTGCCAGTTTGCTTGAAAGACAAAACAAATCATAATCCTTCAGCTCAATGGAACGTGTAACAACACCCTTTGAAAATTCATTCTGAGAAATAACATGTAAACATCCCCAATGGAAATTTTACCACTACATTATGCTGAGTATGGAAGGTAACAGCCATAATGATGCATTCATCACCTCAAGAACATATCCTAATTGGGTAAACCACAATGGAATTCAAATGCATCATTAAAGTTAAAAAAAAGTTTACTTAGGAAAGGGGAGTAAAGGAAGCAAAAGGCAAAACAAGAAAATGAGAATGAGGTTGGGGTCTGTTTCATTGGCATAGGGAATCCAAAAGAAAAAACTAAGCAGGTTCATTTTATGTTTATCTCTAAAACCAATGTTGGAAGGGGTGTGTTAAAGAAGGAATGTTAGCGACAGGAATTGGGCATAATGGTACAGAACACCATTTAAGAGAATGCTTACAGAGGTACACACCCTGTAAGGAGCTCACCTGGAACTACTAGGCTATGAACCCAAGATTGATAGGAAATTTCACAAGATCAGTAATTTTGACCCCGAAGCTTAGAGGTTTCAAACTGAATATACTGGCTGAGGAAATAACCTTGCCAACCTTTTTTACTCTCTCTACTTCATTTTTTCCTATAAAAAGTGCCCAAATAGGGTCAAATTTTAAAAATTTAGCCATATTTACTTACTGTAGGATAATAAGGCCACTCTTGAGGAGGAACCTTTTCCTCCTTCATTCTTTTCTCTGCCTCTTTATTCACAATAAAACCATAAGGTATTGCTGTATTCGAAGCCAATAAGGATCCTTGAAACATAGTTTCTATACCTTTACTTTTTGCTAACATATATAGCACCTTGTTTGACACCAGTTGGGATCTTTGAAGTGTTAATGCACCTTCATGATAGCCTAATTCTTTGATAAAAAGGTATTTCCCAATGCTATACTTGAGATAAGAATCACCCAGAATCTCCAATCTTTCCAGATTAAAATTTTCCATTGAACTTAAGGGTGTAAATGCCTGAAGAATCATTCCTGGGTAAATATTCATTTGCGTCTTATCACAAAATTTCAAAGCCAAATTATCATCACATGATCCTTCAATTATGGGTTCAGCATGTTCACACCAGTGATAATCCAAGAGAGAACAAAAATTGTACTCCTCCTTTACTGAGGCTTGGTATCTTATGGAAGCATAGAGCTCTTGTTCCAACATAAGACCATTGATCCGGTGAAGAATTGATGCCATGCAAAGAATCTGAGCCCAGAGTGTAATCCTCAGAGGAAACACTAAACACAATTCAGGAATGAACTTGGGGTGTTTACTTTCACGGTCAGCAACTTTAGGTCCAGTTTGAGAAAGATAGTTGAATTCCTTAGAAAAGTGCTTACAGTCAAGAAGAGGTTGCTGATCAGTACTAACATCAATGTTGTACTTTTGTTTTACATAATCTCTATAAGACTTGTATACTTTTTTTGAGTCAGGAAATGGTGTAGAGGGTGAATGATCATAGAGTATATTATGGATAAAAAACAGTTCGAAATTCCTATAACAGGGTGATACAATAAAGTTTTTATATTTCAATCCATCAAATAAGAACTCCTTGTGAGATTTTTTATTTTTATGGTCCACACTTTTAGAAGAAGTAGCATTCAGAATTTTGATCTGCATGAAATCAATGCATTTTTTTTCATTAAGAGGAACTATGAAGACACAATGATTAGCTTTCTGGGGATTGAAGACCATCAAATCTGAGTTCAATTTGAGCAACATTTCAGAAACAAACTTGTGGTAATTTTTTATATCATCCATTTCTTCTATATTAAATGAAATGGGTGAAATTGGCTGAATAAAAATATTTACTTCACCCCACTTCTTAGAATATAAAGGAAAAGCTGAGCAATTAATTTTTTCAGCAGTAAGGAGGCCCAAGTATGTTGAAGTGCAGTCACTATCCAACAAAAATTCACCAGACCCACAGTCAATGTGTTGAAAGCAAACTAAATGCAAGAAAAAATCAGATTTATGTGTTGATTGGAAAGCCCGACAAATTCTTTTTTCATATATCTGCCATCGCTTTCTGGTCCCTGCCCTAGGTGCTCCTTCAGGGATGTCCTCATCAATAATTTGAATGTAGTTTGTCAAGCCCTCCTTCACCTGCAATTGGGCTTTCTTGGGTATTAAGTACAGATCAAGAAGACCCTTGTTATACAACTGAACACACAATTCCAAGGCTGCAGATTTTTTTGCCTCTTCAGAATTATGCATTGGTTTCCCAGTGACAACAAGCCTACATGGAGAATTCATGGGTAGAGTGAGTGTCACATAATACTGGGCATCAATAATTTTCTTGTCAACCTTCACAGTTAAATTGGTGAATCGATCTTGAGGAAGTGTACCACAATATCTGTTAACAAGCTGAATTGCAGAATTAAATGTAATCTGAGGACCACAAAGTCCATAAGGGGCAAATGGTGGTTCAATTTCATCTTCTCTAAAGTTCTGTTGTATCTCATCGATTGAGGGAAGTGCTCTCTCATAACTCTTGGTGAGCAAGTAATTATAGATAAGTTTGTAACACTTAATTTGCCTCTCAATTTCATCCTTGCTTTCTGAGTAACACATAATTATATAATATGAAATTTCTGCTCGTGCTCTTCCTAGTGACTGCATGTAAGACCTAAAATTCATAGGTGGATCAAACCTTATAACAAAGTTACATTTTCTGATATCGATTCCTTCTTCAAGAACACTTGTTGAAACAATCGTATTACAGAGACCAACTCTGAATCTCTCTATTGTTTCTTTTTGTTTTTTAATTTCCTTAGAAGAAACCTTGAGGTCACAACTGTAAGTGCTTCCAATAACATATTCTGGGAGAAGGGTGACTAATGATGTATCTTTATTCTTGAGCTCAAGCAAGAGTGAGGTCAGTAACTTTGCTGTATTCCTTTGGGTAACAAAGATCAAGGTGACTGCATCTTCCCTTTTGCCAAGAATTTCTAAAAGACGAAGAACTTTTCCAGAGAGATAAGTCAGAGGATCATCAATGTCGAAATAAGCCATATATTTAGCATGAATTTCATTCAGGGCATTCCCAAGAAAATGGAAGAGCTTTTGTTCAGCATGTGATTCTGTCTCAACATTCAGCAAATACTCTGACTGAAGACTGATAGCTTTTAAAATTAGATAGTCACCAAGAATTTGGCTGACATCAGTTATACCTTTGAAAAGCTTTTTAAAATTTTTCTTAAGTTTCAATTTTGAATCATAGAAAGTGAATTCACTATCAATCATAGTTAATCCTTTTACCTCTAATTGTTGCAGCTCTTTTTTCAGAGTTTTAAAAGTATCAGGAGGTTCCTTATAAGGACACACAATAAACATTTCTTTGGCTTTAGTTGAATGAAGTTTTACACACTCCTGATGGATTGATGTAACTATGGAAGAATCCATTACTTCTTCAAGGTGTTTCATATGTTTTTCTATATCATTTGGCTTCAGATTCTTTTGAAAAACACAAGCTGTCAGACTAAGTATTCTTGGAACATTTATATTTGCCATTTTGTGAGCAGCATATTTCCTCATAATTTCTCTCATAGGGTGATTACCAGTAGCATGATGACATTCATCCATAATAATTAGATTGACTTTCTCAAGGGGCAGACGGTTACATAAAATAAGTTCGCAAAAAATTTGAGCTACAATGACCAGAACTTCATATTTATTAAGTTCTTCAAACCACTGAAAAGGAAAATAATTTTGAGTTAAAATTCAAGAGTGGAATATTTTTATGCACATCATATATTTTTCCCTTTATCATTATCAACATTGATTGGGTGGTAGTGTGCATTAGGACTACAAGGGAGAAGTGAGGAAATTGAGAACCCGAACCTCACCTTTTTTTTTTATATGCCATGCTACACGTCATTCACTTTGAGGCTAATTGGTCATAGCAACCATGGTCTCAACCTGTGATGGTAGCTTATTCTATAACTTAGAGTTCTGAGCAAAAATTGTCCCACAGGATAGAGGAAACCAATTAAAGTACTTGTTAACTTTATTCCATTGTTTCTGAATATAGAAATGAATAAAGTTCAAAAGTACTTCAAACTCTGTTTCCTATAGGACATTTTTGCATCCCTGATGCACTACTTTCTGAGTTTCCCTTATTACCATGGAGCTTCCTGTAGATCCATCATAACTAATATTCTAATATGCCATAAGAATCCATTCACCTTTTTAAGTAACCCACATTCCCTGACACTATTGGTCTTAGAGCATAACAACATTACTCAATCGCCATAAATGCTCCTATGCCTCTCCACAAAGTTGATATTAGCAAGGCTAAAACTGTACTTGGCCATATCTTAATACAAAAATTCATGGAACAGCAACTACCACAACAATGTGCGCAGTACCACAACAATGTGCACCCAATCATCAATGCAGCCAACATCACATCTCAATCTAAATATATTGTCATGAGAAATATAAATTAATAACCTCCATAATCTAAAACAATGCTTCATAAAAAATAAAATGTCTATCTACTTACAAAATCCTCAATCACCCTCTCCACTATGGATAGAAATGACTTTCACACCCCAAATAAAACCACTCTATTCCCTTAACACTCAAAAATATAAAATTTGGGTAGCACAGACACATTTATTAGTACTCTGTAGATAGATAACTTATAGGCAATTCCCTAAAATATGACCTGAGCCATATAAAACCCTAACCTCCAAAGAATACATAACATCCTTTATTGCCCCCTTCAAAAGATATATACTGGTGGCTGGCAATAAGGGCATGGTGGGAGAAAAACCTATAGCCTAATACTTGCACTTAGGCAATATTAAAAGCAGCATCTAATATAAAAAGAACAAGTTACCCCCTCCCCACAAAAACAACAAGTAACAAAGACAAAAGGCCCATTTCCAGGTGCTCAAGCATGCAATGAACACAAACTGGATAATGTCATAATCAGGCTTACACAAACCAGTCCTGAGTACATAGGAGAATCATTAATAAATCTACTCATCCCATTAAAGACTTAAGAAGCGTGGAGGAAGATCCCCTAGACTGGGGCACTCAACAAGAATGTGCTGTACAGTCGGGGGACCATGCAGTTATTGCAGTGAAATACAGGGAAGTGCTCCATGAAATGGCAGTGCATTACACAAGTCTGCCTGATTCAGATGACAGAAGCAAACCTGTAGTTGTCAGATCATTGAGGAATATGACCATGGTATAAGGTCTCTGTGCAATGGTGCACAACTTTAGGTTCCCATCCTCTTTGCCAGGAAGCTTAATGGGGTGGCCTGATTCCAACAGTGTAGTCTGTGTGGGGAAGTGCAATATGCTGGTCCAGTCACCCAGTCCTCATACTCTTCGGCACCCTCATTTCCAAGAATCCAGGACATGACAATTTCAACAACCCTCCAACTCCCAGAAGCCTTGGCACCACAGATACTGTGAACACGAGTGCAGAGTTTCCAATGCCTAAAGAGTACTCAGGGTGCTTTGTGAGTCACTAAGATCACAATAGTCTCTGAACTGGGCATGACACATTATCTCCAGTATTGAACAGTGTATTGCAACAAACTAGCCTGGGAAGATTAACCAACATCTGGTAGAAACCCACTGACTTCAAGAAGGGATACGTTGTGGAAGCCGACCCCAATCTTCAGGACTTGGAGCCATCCATGTACACCAGCACAGCTCCAGAGTGAAACACAAGTGTGCTTCAAAAGGGTCAAATGCAATATTCCAAGAGCTGTCAAAGCCTTGGGAGTATAGGCGTGGCAACAAATAGTCAAAGGTGGTATCCTCCACGGTGGCATCTTGGGCAGAACAAGAGGAGCCAAAGCCCCAAGAGCTACACCAAACTTTTGAAGGAGTTCCTACCCCTAAACCCACAGGCTTTAGAGTATGACAAGTCTCTTGTAAGGATAGGAAATGTTGAGATTAGCGGTGGATGCAATGACAGCCATTGGAGACTGAGGGAGACACGGGATCCACTTCTACGAATGCATAATGCACTAGATGTGGCGTAAAGCAAGTGGCACAGGCTCCTCCCTGTGCTGCAAAGAATAATTATGAACTGAAGCATCCCGCTCAAGTCTGGTATACTTTGGTTCTTCTCAGAACCATCACCAAGAGGTGAACTCACAAAACAACCGATGACCTGCTGTGTCCACCAAAGATGTACTGAGTCATGAAGACCAAATTCCAAGGCCGCATCATGGTATTTGGGGTGGAGAGTGTTGAGAGCCACGTTATGGCCCCCATTTATCTTCCTCAGACTCAATACAGAGAGCTACATTAAGTACCTGATGAGTTGGAGCTGCCTTGGATCCAGGAGTTGGCAGCAGGACTTTGCACCATGCCAAACAAGAAGGAAGAACAAGTCTTGACTGTCATACAATTTCTTTTACCACATCACTCCAAACATTTGGCCTCTCAACTCCCAAGACTACAACCCCATGGACTATAATGTGTAAGCATAGTTAATAGAGAGACCAAGTCCCGGCGCACCACCAGTGTAGCTTAGGTCTATGATCACTCTAGTTTTTACCTAGTTAAACAAAGGGACCTTCAATGAGGTCTGCATCAGGTTCCAATGGTGCTTAGAGGCTGTCATTAAGCCCAACAGCGATTTCATTAAATAAAATGAATACAATCCCCCAAGTCTAACTTGTAACTTTGGTAAATGTATCTATATAAATGAACTCTGTTGCCAATTATATCCACCTCACCCTGTATAGGCAGTTCATCTTTATTGGGCAAAGAGAATTTAAATATTTCTTTACCTTCTCTCCAGTCCATATATCAGTGCCCATGGATCCTTCAAATTTGCCAACCTTGAATCCTGTATGATCTTCTATTACTTTAGATTGTTGATATACAAGTGGAACAGTGTTCACAACAAATATGGACCGTTGTGCACCTTGACTCATACATCCTCTAATCTGAGAAAAGAAAGGGGACAAATGAACATTGAAGTATTGTTCTGGAATGTATATATACAGATAATTACCTAATATTAGTGTAATTTCTTATGGAATTATTTTAGGACACCAAAAATTATTAGCTATTCTATTAAAACATCTCTTAAAGAGCAACAAAAAACTATTGAGAATAATTTAAGCAAGATCATTCCAAATTGTACATTTCTAAGAGGCTCTGTCACCAAAAGGATATTTCCGCTCATTTTGCCAAGAAATACTTTGAGGAAAGATTTTTAAGCTGCAAGATGTAGCTAACTTGCAATATAGAGGGTGAGATCTTCTTCTAATACTTTACATATCACATTCTACCATTTGTTTCATGAAAGAATTACCCAATTGAAAATTTAACAACTGCCTGGACTACCATAGAGAAAACTATTGACTAAATCTTAAGCTTCAAAAAATTTTTAAGAAATGTTTAACAATAGCGAGTGGGCCAAGCAAATTTTCAAATTACAGTAATATCCTGAATCTATCTCAATCCAAATGGATCATTTTAAGATATGGAAATTCTTCCAGTCATTCAAACCATATTCCACCATTCAGAATTTCCTTATTTACTTTGATAAGCCCAGTGTATTTCAGGTAAAATGATACAAAGTTTAAACTGTGCCTAAGGGCTAATGGCCACACCAATGTAGGTTAATTGACCTTGGATACGCTCAGTAAGAGCTTAGCTTTCATGTGAGTAACAGCAGACATGGTTTCTTCTGAGAATGCTAGAGCTAGCTCTGAAATAAAAAGATTGTACTCCATACTCACTGCCTTCTGGGCTTGGAAAAGCATGAGGGAGATTGTGAATTTAACTACCCAAGGAAATACATTTTGAAAGTGAAATGACAGTATGATGAGGCTGAGAATAAGGACAAAGTGCCTATGGTCATGCACATCAACTTTCCCTTCTTTGATGGTTCTAGGTGTGCTCAACAGTGAAGGGTATGTTATGCACCCCACATCTTTTTCAAGAGGCTCAGGTCAAAGCAGACATTTACATTAGGTAATGGAGACTGCCATCAAGCCTTGGATGGACCAAGTAGCTGTGGCCACCCAGCACTCCCAACTGCAACCCACTGGATTATTTGTGTAGGGTGTTGTTGAGAAGGATGTCAAAAAGACTGCTCACAACACTTTATGATCTCTGAGGGCCACCATTGTAACGTTAATGTCATCCATTCACAAGCATTCCCTAACCAAGGGATGCAACCAGTTAGGTCCCACCTAGAGAAGGTTGTGATTTTGCAACTATATATATATCGTTCTATTTATATGTAAATTCTTGTAAGAATATATTGTTGTTTGGTACAAAACGTATCTTTTTTTCCCTCTCTATGATTGTATTAATTTGCATAAAATCCTGTGTATATTAAATACTAAAAATCTTTTTAAATACCACACCCTTTGTCACCCCAAAGGTTTGGTGCAATTGAACCAAGCAGCAAATGGGAAACCTGCCACACCATTTGGCATTCTCCAGATGTGTTCCAAGGGGGGTATATTGAAAGTGGTTCTGAGATGGTTGAAGGGGACAAGATAGGATGAGATGGTCAGTATTTTGAGGTTGCAGCAAGGTCTGTTTTTGTATTCGTGTAGGGTGGAGTGGTATCCTGATCATAGCTGGGCCAATGGAACTCGGGTTGTTCAGACTGCCATGTAGAGTTTGTAGCTAATATCCTACACAAAATAAAGAAAGGGTTGAACATTCACTATCTTTACTGAAATCAAAGATTCACCACTCTACAATCTCATCTGGATGCCACAGGCAAAGGGACAGCAGCCAAATCAAAAATGAAAGCTATGTTAGGTACCAAGACCAGGAAAAAAACTTAAGACTTCCAAACATGTTTTTGGATCAGCACTTGGTTTTATATAAAGTAAAATCAGCCAAGTGCAGGTCCATTATGGAGTGCAGAACTTCAAAGGCTAGATTTTATACATTTTCCACAAATTACTACACTGCCCACCAAATTCAGCTTTGATTGAAAAGTATTCTCCATATTTTGCCATGTCAGGGACAAATTACACAATAGATAAGGTTTTGAAAAATAAAATAAACCTTGTAAAAATGAATAGGCAATTGAGGATGACTGACCCATTGTTAAAGTGATGATGAATAGTTAGTCATTCAGTATATATATATTCAAATTTCAAACTATCATTTCATATGTTCAACTTCCTGTACACAATTGCAATGTTCAAGGTAACCACATATAATAAACCAATATTTTTCTAAATATATACTGGTATGTATTTTATGCTAAGAAATTTGGGAGCATTTATTTCCTTTTGTATTGATTTATCAAGTAAAATTTGAACTTTTGATTTTTACATTAGATAGGATGAAGAAGTCTGATTAATGGCCATGAAATTACCCTCTCTATGAAGAGAAAAAGTGGGGGATGCAGAGACGCTTGGAGACTTAATTATTAGAATTGTTTAACCTCCTTTGCAACATGCAAGGATGAGAAGTACAGTTAACATGGGTTCTAGACCATGGGATGCTGACTAACTACAACCTAAACTCTGGAGTACCATCCTACCCTGATTGGCTCTCTACACTATAATCTGCTAACTAAACCAGTTATTTATACCTGGATGTCTATTTGTTTACTCATCTTTTCTTGCTCTGCATAGAAATTTTTTTAAATAATTACAACTGGGTAAAAGAGTTTGTTTTATTTGGGTCATTTAAAAAAAAAAATCCAGGTACACAGCTCCAGCATGCTCCAAGAATTCTGAACACTCATGGGACTGTAGAAGTTTTGTGAACAAGGCATAATGGCCAACATTATAAGAGGTGGTGTCCTCTAGGATAGCCTATTGGACAGAAGTATCGGCCCAAAAGTAATATTAAACTCTTGAAAGAATTTCCTTACCCTAAATACAAAGGACTTTGGTATGCCAGGTGCCTATTATGCAGAGGCACCATTGAGATCAATTGTGGATATAATTAGAGCCAAGGTGACTAGAAGAAAGACAGAACTTGCAGGTAGAAGCACATCATGCATTAAGCCCATCTTGCAGCTGCCTACTAGGGAATAAGTTGCAGGAATCATCTTATAGCTTAATGCTAAGCTAGATTAAAAAAAGGAAATGAGCAAAAGACAGAAAAAAGAATCTTGAGTTGACAGGACTCAATAGGGGATGTGTGCAAGGCAACAGTCACAAGCGGGAATCAGTGTGGTCAATTGAGTACACATTCTACAATAAATGCTCAGATGAATCAAAATTGCATCAATAGTGCAGCTTAGAATTGATAAAGGAACAGTAAAACAATAGAATTATTCAAATAATTCACAAGTTTGTGTGCACAAATGCGTCAGGGGCACAAGGATCAAGCAGTAGCAATGATGCTAGTTATGTATGTATCATGCTCAATTACCGAGACTGGGACATTCAACATGAATGTGCTGAACAGTCTGGCGGACAATGCAGTTGTCACAGTAAGGTATATGGAAGCAATCAATAAAATGGTGGAGTCTCCCAAATGTGCCCAATTAAAAACCAACAGAAAGCAACCTGAAGCCATGGAATTATGGAGTAGGTCAGTGGTATGTGACAAGGAAAGGGCACACAACTTTAAGTTCCCCTCAGCCATCTCCCATTTTCTTTGCCAAGCAGTCAGGAGGTCTGCCATGTAGTTAGGGTGAGGAGAAGAAAAACACTGGTCTAGAGGCCCAGTCCTCTCAGAACCTTTGCACCCTTATTCCCTGAAATTCCCACATGAGCAGGAACCCAACAAAAGATAATTTTGATATCCGCTCTGATCTTAGCAATCGCGGTATCACAGATACTGCAAACCAGGCAGTGTGGGGATTTTAATTCCACAGGAGCAATCAGGATGCTTTGTGAGTCACTAAAGATCACAATCCAGTCTCTGAACAAGGCACAAGTTATTTCCCATACCAAGCAGTATATTGCAACCAACTCAACCGTGTAGGGATATGAAGAAGATGGTAGAGCCCTGCTGACTTTAAACAGAGGGCAAACGGCATGGAAGGTGACACCTTCCTGGAACAGTGAGCCATTCATGTATACAGAATGACACTAAGTATGCTCCAAAAAGGTCAAAACCAATATCGCAACACTCCCAGTGATGTGATGCTTTAAGGAGCAGAGACGTAGCAACAGATAGTCAAAGGTGGTACCTTCAGGGTGGTGTTCTTGGCAAAGCAAGAGGCAGAGCTACACCGAGCTCTAGGAGTTTCCTGGCACTAACACCAAAGGGCTTAGGGTATGACTAGCATCTCTAGGCGGGATTGGTACCATCGATGTTGAGCCAGAGAATGTGCCAAACATTCTGGGGGACGGCGCAGGTGAGCACTCCATCAAATGGCGATGCGTCACACGAGTGTGCCTGATTCGGAGAAGACAGAAAGCAACCTGAAGCCCTCGTGGCATTGGGAGGTAGGTCCATGGGAACAGTTGCGGCGCAATGGCAAGCAACTTTAAGTTTCCTTCGACCATCTCCCATCTTCTTTGCCAAGCTGCCCGTATTCCCGCCATGTAGTCGGTGTGAGGAAGAGCGAAACGCTCGTCCGGTTGCAGAGTACTCGCGTTCTCTTTGGCGCGCTCATTCCCCTCAATTCCTACAGGTTCAGGAACCCAGCAGAAGATAATCTTGACATCCACTCAGCTTGCCAAAAACTGTGATGTCACGGATATCGCGAACCAGGGGATGCAGAGATTCCAATGTCCCAAGAGCACTCGGGGCGCTTTAGGTCGCTATAGATCATAATCCAGTTTCCGACCGGGCACGTCGCGTAATCTCCTGTACCGAGTGGTATATTGCCACCAGCTCAGCCTTGAAGACAGAGGCAGAGCCCCACTGACTTCAAACAGAGGAGATACAGCGTGGAAGCCAACCCCCTCTTCGGACTTGGAGCCATCCGTATACACTGGCACGGTTCCAGCGTGATACGAGGTGTGCTCCAAAAAGGTCAAACGCAATACTCCCGGTGCTGTAGAAGATTTGGCAGCAGAAGCGTGGCGACAAATAGTCCAATGTGGTACCCTCCAGGATGGCGTCTTGGGCAGAACCGGGGGCGTCACCCATCCGAGAGCTATACCTAGCTCTCTAAGGAGTTTCCTAGCCCTAAACCAAAAGGGCTTAGGGTATGACTGGCATCTCGGCAGCATCGAAATCAGCTGTGGATGCAGTGAGTGCTGTTGGAGACTGAGGGAGGCACCGGGCTCACGAATACAGGCGAATAATGCACTGTGTATGTCGTATAGCGAGTGGCATCTCCCCAGCAACGACTAGTAGGCTTTCAATGGGGGGAGTGCAGAAGGCATTGGTCATCAGGCGAAGGCCTGTGTGGTGGATTGAGTCCATCTTCCGCAATACACGCTCGGCTGCAGATGCATAAAACTCACATCCATAGTCGAGCTTCGAAAGAACAAAGGATTGATAAAAAAGTAAGGCAGTAGCCCTATCAGCACCCCAAGCTGCGAATATGAGCCTCCCAGGTGAGGCATCTGTCAAATACAAGACCAAGGAAACAGTGCAATTCAACCACTTCCAGGCGTACCCCATTAAGAAACAAGTCTGGGTCAGGGTGGAGCTGTGGATGGCGGCAGAAGTGCACCATCTTAGTTTTGGCCAAGGAAAACTGAAACCTGTGCACTTCAGCATAGCAGGAGACACGGTTCAAGGCCTGTTGGAGTCGATGCTCCAGAGTTGGCATCTGGGTCGCGCCAAAAGAGATCGAAAGGTCATACACGTAGAGCGTAGTGAGAACATCTTCCAGCAGCACTGAGGTGATGCCGTTTGTCGTAGAATGTCCCCCCTTTTTGTTCTAAGAGTGCTAAAATATTGATATCTGAATAATATCTTAAAGAACAGAGCCATTGCGAAACACATAAGGATATAAGAGAAACGCACAATAATCCCAAAATAAACTTATATTTTAACTTTAACCATTGAATACACAACATCTAAACATTAACTACAGCAATACTCTGAATATTATCATAAACAAGAATTAATTAAATTAGTTTGACCCTCAAAAATTGGTTAATTTCTCTACACACAACAATAATATAAGAATTAGGCTTACAGACTCATCTGGAGTTTAAAAGGCCTCAGGAATGTTATTGACTCACGACGCGTGCCGCCTGGCCAGATGTAGGTAGGCGAGAACACGAGGGCGTTTTGGCGAGGGTAGCAGCTGGGGGGTCTACACGGTATTCCGGGGAGGGTTCTTCTAGGACGAGAACAAATATGGTACTTTATGCAACACCAAGGTAGTCGTAGTCTCTCTGGCGAGAGTGAGTCGAACTTGGTTCTTAAACCAAGTTAACTTAGAGTGCGGTGTGACCACCGAATAACGAGCTCGAGGGGGAGCTTTTCTCCTTGGTAACTTAATTCCTCATGGACGAGGACTGAACTCGGGGAGGGTCTTCTTCAAGGGCGAGGATCGATGAGACGGGGTTTCTCTGACGAGAATAAGTTACTTAAAGTTGGGTTTGGTAACCAGGAACTAGCTCGAGGATGAGCTTCTTCTTAGTTCCAGTCTTCTTCAAGGGCGAGTATAACGGTGAGGGCTTTCTCTGACGAGAATAAGTTGAACTTGGTTCAACCAAGTTAACTTATGAGTTTGGTGTGGTCACCGAGTAACGGGCTCACGGGGGAGCCTTTTCCTTGTTCTTTTCTTGATTCCTCAAGGACGAGGAATATCCCTGGTGTTTAAGGTGCACCAGGATATGAGGAGTCTCTCTGACGAGAGTAAGTTGAACTTAACAAAGTTAACTTAATGTTTGGTTTGATAACCAGGGACTAGCTCAAGGATGAGCTGTTCTTAGCCCCTTAAGGTAGGTAGCCCTGCCTCTCTTGCAGGGTACTTCTTGGTCTAGCGAGCCAAGTACACTACCAATCCAGTCTAGGTAGCTCGGTTTTAATCAAGAACTTCGCCACCAGGAATCTGACGTATACTACCCCGATTTTCCTCAGTGTTCCTCATTTATACCTTGTCACCCCACTGGGGGAGTGGTAAGGGGGGGAGGGGCTTGAGGACGGCCCCAGGAGGGTTCTTATTCCCAACGGTTTTTCCCACTGAGTCTTACATCGGCTCCTCGTTAGCCTTCGAGCTTGGGAGAAACACGTCTCCAATTTCTTATTTGACGTGAAACTGGATCTCCCTCTCCTGGGGAAGATCTTGCATTTTGACCTTTAGGGTTTTTCATGGCACTGAGTAATGCGACGCTGCGGTTAAGCGCTGGACCCGCCGATGCCTTCGGCTGGATGTCTTTGCGGTAACCGCTTTGAGACTCCACCACGAGTGAACGGGGGGGGATGGGACGATTCCTCTACACCGTTGATGCTCAGGGCAAACAGTGTGACACTGAGGACACTTCCCTGTGGGACACCCTCTTCCTGCTCCATTAGGTCGGAGAGGGCTCCCCCACCCGTACACGGAATCAACGATCTCGCAAAAATTCAGATATAAACATTGGGAGGCATCCCCTTGCCCCCATCCTGTGGAGTCTCCATGATACCGTATTGCCATGTGGTATCATAGGCCTTCTCCAGATCAAAAAATAGCGTGGTGTAGTGCTGTCTATGAAGGAAGGCCTCACAGACAGCATTTTCCAGTCGGAACATCCGACGCGTAGTGGAACTTGTGGAAGCCGCACTGTGCAGAAGACAGATGGCCTCCGCAAGAGGTTACAGAGATTGGGCGGAAACCAGCTGGAGTAGAGTGATCTCTCCACGGCTTGCGAAAGGCGAGTACAGTAGCGATTTGCCAGGAATCCTGGAGGAGACCCTCCACCTAGATCCTGTTGAACAAAACTAAGAGAAAGGCCATACCTCCTCGCTCACCCAGGTGTCGAAGCATGGCGTACAGGACATCGTCCAGACCATGGGAACCTCCCATTACGTGAAGACAAGTATACCCACCAGGAAAAGCTACAGGCATGCTTTGAAATATACTGGAACTTAGCTTTAGCTCGACAAAATTTACTGGTGGTAAAAAAGTTTGGGCGGCACTTATTGCACATATAGGCATATCCTTCAGTCTATAGGGCCATCTCACACTAGGCCAACCAACAAGGTCAGCATGCAAAACAAGAGGCATTCTAGGAATAGTATTTAGGCCAATGGCGATGAAGTTACAGCATAAAAACTCAACAACCTCATCCACTAACAAACTCCTATAACAAGCAACACAGTGGGGTTTTATCAGGCGGGAGCCACCCAGAAAAGGAGTTGAATGGTTACTACCATTATAGTCATCAAGCATCCCACACCCCAAATCAAGCTGTGCACCTTGAGTGCAGAAGGAAAGATGAGGCAAGAAAATGAACTTCTTGCCCTATATTCATCCACATTTAGGATACACATCTCAATCTCATCGATCGGGAGAGCAAGGTTTTGACTCCTAGGTTTCTACCATTCAAATCCCCAAGCAAGAAAGAGCCTAGGCAACTGTGCTACAACATGGCAGAAATCCCAGGCATCCAAGTCTGCTGATGGTGAAAAGTATGCAGAATTAACAGTATACCTCTTATTTAGGGGTAGCTGCAATGTGACTGCTTGCAAGAAGGTATTATAGCAAATAGAACACCAGATATCATGCCGGATGTAAATAGTGCATCCTCCCATCTCATGGTGGTGGAGTCTCAAAACCCTTATACCCTGTGCGGGTGGGCAAGTGCATGCATACAGCATGGTCTCCTGCAAAAGAAAATAGCTAACAGGGAATGGGAGGAGATGAGTTTCTACAGTTGCTCCTATATGGCTAAGCCTAGGGAGCTTAAAGAAAGGGAATCTAAATCTCATCTTATGGCTTAGGATTTCACTTTAATGAAATACATTTTCATTGTGGCAAGCTACATCAATTAAAATATATTAAAAAAACATAGTTACCAGTTAATTGTGACTACTACCATACAGCACCAATACAACCTATCATTCTATTTTTTATCCTGTGCTTGTCAACTGAAACTTTAAAATAAATATTTTCTTCAATATCACAAATGGAATATAGGAGCACTTTTTAAAAAAAGCTTTGCCCCATTTTGGAAAGTGTAGGAAAAAACATGGCTACCCCTGCCCCAAATAAAGAATTACAGTTTGTGAACATAAAAGAGGGTTGCTTTTAACTTTCCTATTCTTACATGAAATGAAGAAATTAGTGAAAGAGGCCCAAACTTTTGAGCATAGGCTGTAAGAAAGAAATTCTTTACATTATTGAATACACCTTTACACGATTATGGAAAAGTACGGCCCTGATGGAAAATATCTTAAATACAGTTTAGAGATTTTAGGTACAAATGAGGGAAATGAATTAGCAACAAACTTTCGAAGCATCGAATGAGGATTAATCTGGACTAAATTAATTAACTGTAATCTTAAAGGAATAAAAATAGACACTATTCATACTCACAGATTCTCCCAGCTCTTTAATGAGTAGAATAGAGATGAATGTTTTTCCTGATCCTGTTCCCAGAAGTAGGATTGAGTTCTGCCGTTTGGCAATGTCAAATAACTCCAACTGGTAAGGCCGTGGTGTGAATACTACTTTTAATTCATTTGAAACCTTTAAAAGAAAATACTTCTGTAAATAGGAATTCTCTCTCAATTCTAAATAAATTTCTTTTAGTAGGCTCACAATCAGGGTTGGCAAATAAAAAACCCAGGGTTTTATTACAGGTTTTGGGGGGCTTTTTCAAATGAAATTTGAAAAAACCTGGGTTTGGGTTTGTTTGTTTTTTCAAAATTACACCTTTTTTTCAAGAAATGAATGCTACTTATCATTATTTTATTCAAAATTCATATTTATGTTTATAATTTCAAAATATATGTATCAAATTAGGGTTATTTCTCTGAAACTGACTCATAATTCATTTTCCCTTCTACAGGTTATGGTTATCATGGGTACCCACAATTCTCAATCAGTGATCTGTTCTTACTATAATATAATTATTAAACTAAGTAATTATTAATATTATATAAAAATAGAGATAGCTATTCTTTTACCCATGCTGCAGCAGAAATCTGGACATGGACAATCTTGGCCCAAATGTATGCACAAGTATTAGTAGCAATGTTTTACATACATTTTCACTTCTTCAATCTTCACTGCTTTCTTTGCACATCCTTAAAAACTTTCTGCATTGGTATTTTGCCACACTACACTATCTTGTAACCTTCTCAGTACCAAGAAACAACCATGACATTATTAAACTTCACTATGCTTAAATAAGATTAAGACAACAAAACACAAAAATTAACACATTATGGAGTATTTGCAGATCTCATAGCTAATAATACTTGATGACACCAGTAAGGGTGTCATCACACATTTTAACACATTACAAAAGACAAAGCCTAACCATGGTATACATTCACAGCACTCCAATCACATACATTCTCTAGCACCTAAGAATTGGGTTTGATTGACAACAAACAAAAAAGATTGGGCACTCAGAGAGAGCACCTGGCAATGGGGGGAGGGGGGGGCAGTGTTTGTATGCGCACACAAACAACTAGAACTATGTGCATCATCCACATAGCCAATCAATATTACTCTTCTTCCCTCCTCTTTTCACATAGACAACACAGCATTCTTCCACCCTAGAACCTGTCAAGGGGGTTTGGTATCCATTCCATTCTTCCATCCTAGAACCTGTCAAAGGGGTTTTCATATCCATTCTTGACATGGAAAGGGAAGAATGGGTTTCTTGTTTACTGGGGTCTCAAAATATAGTATTGCTTAGTCTGCACCTTACCCTGCAACAATGACCAGCCCCTGGTGCCCACAGGGTTTACCAGTAATTGTCATTCTCTTCTTCATATGAACTTCATTATCCAGTTGGATGACCTCATGTATGACTGAAGAGGGACAGATAGCTTAAGTAACTCAACAACACAACTTCTCAACACCATATGACACCTTTGCCACTATATACCAAATCAATAACATCCTTCACGTGTGCAGGACTGTAAGGGTATGTATCCCAGTGATGTATTTATTCCCAAGATCCTATTACTGACATTAAGCTCCCACCATCCACAATTCCCATGCAATAGCATGGGAATTGTGGATGATCCAGAAGAAACAGCCTTTACTAGGATCACCCTGGCAAGGCAGTGATAGTCACCATCCAAAACTAAACACACTGCATACACTTGATTAACAGAAATCTGCACTTGCAGACACCAGGAACTAGATGCAGCTCAACACTTTGACAACATGTGCAAACAAAACATCTATGTGGTCAGTGGATTTCATAAAGGCAGCAACTGGCCAAGGAATATGACCCAAGGTCAGGGTGAACTATCAGCATCATCCCCACTCAATTTTGCCCTATGTTAAAGTAATTTAAATGGCTAAAAAACAAGATATAAAGCCATGCCTTCAGGGGATAATCATCATTATAATACCAAGTCACAATCAAGTAAAGTAATTTTAACAAAAGCAAAATATTAAATTTAAAAATGAATCTTTTGTATGGTGTTCTTCAAAGCACTGTTCCTACACAGAGCACATGTTTATTAATTAAGGAAAATCTGAGATAGAAGGTAGGTCTTCAAGGCACGAGTGGAGGCACTAAGAGGGGGAGGGGAGGGGCTTAGTGTACCATAGAAGATATCATTTCACATTCTTCAAGCAAATATAGATAAAATACAATCACCAATGCAGCACAGATGACTATTGTATTATATTTAGATATATTTATATTAAATTAACAAGTTGGATAATTTTGTTCTGATTGGGTCAAATATTTTATATAAAATGTATTTTGAATAAATGTAAATCTTTTGTAAAATAGTGATTTGTTAAATGTTGGTAAAAATCTTGTTTGCTTCCAAAATAGCCCTCCAATTTGGGGCCCCTTGAACCCAACTGTGAAATAGGTATACATTTTTATATATATTTTGTCAAAAAAAATTAGAGGAGAGATTAAGGAAAGTGAATGAAAAAAAGAAGAAAAGAACTTGATGGTTTATTTCTTGTAGATTTTCACACATCTACAGCAGGGCAGGGATAATTTAGAATGGGTTTTTATCCATAAGCTGCTACACTATATAGCAAAACTAAAAAGCTGACCAAAATCACAATTCCATGGTTGTGATACAATTAGAGAGATAAAAAAGTATGGCTCTCATGCTGCAAGTAATTTAAAAATAAGTGAAAACATGACTCTTACTTCTTTTTGATCATCACAATCCATTAGTTCACTTTCTTCCATAATCTGATAATCTTTGAGGAATTGTGTACTTCCTGAAAAAAAACAAAATTTAGAACTTTGGATGCTGATACCTGTTATGGTCCCATTTTTATACCAATATGAACCATCCTGATGCATATTCCAATGAGGACTTCTCCCACTCAACCATAATCCCACACTTTTGGGTGTCACCCTCGACCAATATATGAGCAATGCTCAACACAATCAAAATATTACCTTGAGTCTATGCCCAAACTCAACACCCTCAGAACATTTACAATCCAACTTTGGCAAAACAAAGAAATTATACCCTACAGACAGTTCACTTACATGACACTACTATATATCCCAACCATCCACAGAGCCATAACTAATGCATACTTACACATGATACAAACAGTCCCCTTCACATCACACAGACATACCCAAAAAAACACCCCAATACAATGAAAAAAATTTTCTCCCAATTGAAGAATACAAACATAAGCACAAAATTCTTCAGCAAACCAATGCCAGTAACCCACTTCCCCTCTCCATTCCTACCCCCATCCTGAGAAGCCACCCAATTATTAACTTCATTCTCCACCAAAGCGAACAGTATAAACACACCCGCTTTAACACTAGCTGCTAAACACCCTACTACAAAGCACCATCCAACCATCACCCAGCTAATCTATAGGTAAGCAAAATACATGTAAGAGGGAGCAGTTTGTTCTAATTTAGAGCATTAGGAAAATAAAGATGGAGGTAGTAGAAAGAATGCCACTCAAGTGATGCCTCCCCAGTAGACCAAAAAATCTAGCTAAGGAAGCTTTGGGTCCTCTGTGGTATGAGATAGAACATGCATAATAAGTAAATGTGGGTATAATGGGCGATTTTAATTACAGAAATAAAGACTGGGAAGCTTTGGTGGGTGACCATTGCAAAGTTAAAATTAAGTTAATATGGAACCAGGTTCTCAGTAGGATAAGGATAAAATCCCAGACTTTAGAAAAGCAGATTATAGTTGTCTGAGGTAGCTGGAAACTTGTTTGGGAACTACTGAGTGAGTCAGGTCAGGTCAGAATATATGATGTCAATGAGAGCAATCAAGGGAAAAGATAACCCTCAGGTAGAGAGGAATAGTGTAGATCAGAATATAGGCATAATATTGAACATTCCAGATAAAATTAAGCATTATATTGATATAAAAAGGGGCATTTATAGAAAAAGAAAAAAATTAACAGGGTTAATTAAGGCAGAGACAATGAACTAACTCTGGACATTGAGAAGTGATTAGGGTAGCAAAGAGAAATTTTGAAATTAAAGTGGCAACTAAGACAGAGGAAGATCCCAAAGGTTTCTTTGAAGTATACAGAAATAGAACTAGAAATAAAAATAGGCCCACTTAAAACTACAGATAGAGTTAGTGATAGTGTTGCAATGGCTAAGATGTCAAATAATTATTTTCTCTCAGTACCAATTTACACTCAAGGATTTCTAATTGTACATAATTTTTTAAAGGAGCCCACAAGTTGCTGTAATCACACTACAGCTTAATAATACACTTTTTATTTAAAATACAAAAGGAAAATAATAGATACAAAAAAACAACAAAAGCAAATAAACAAGCTAAAAAAAAAAGCAAGAAGGACCTCTGATACAGGGACAGGTGACATGCATTAAGATCACCCAGACTGGGACATTCAACAAGAATGTGCTGAACAGTCCAGGGAATAAGGTGCAGCTGAGTGCTCAATCAAACCAAAGTGCATCCTGCGAGTGAACCCAATTCGGAGGCAACAGGAAGCAACCTGAAGCTGTCGCAGCATTAGGGGTAGGTCCGTGAGAACAGTCATGACACAATGGTATGCAACTTTAAGTTTCCCTCGGATGTCTCACCTCTTCTTTACCAGGGCTTCCCTGATTCCTACCACGTAATCTGAATGAGGAAGAGTCAAGTGCTGGTTTGGTCACCTAGTCCTCGCACACACTCTGGCAAGCTTATTCCCTGCAATTCCCACATGTCCAGGAACCCAGCAGAAGATAACCTCTACATCCACTTGGCTAGCTGCGCCCATGGCATCACTGATATCACGAACCAGAGGGTGTGGAGATACCAATGCCAGGAGAGCACTAAAGGAAACCACTGCCTCCTGGGATTTGGACCCATCTGTATACACTGGCACAGATCCAGATTGATACAACAATATTCCTGGTGCTGTGGAAGCTTTGGAAACAGAGGCATGACAATGGTCAAAGGTGGCATCCTGGGCAGAACTAGAGGCACCACTGGCCCGAGAGATACACCAAGCTCTTGGAGTTTCTGACTTGCATCTCTCGGCAGCAAAGGCACTGTCAAGATTAGCTGCAGATGCAGTGAAAGCTATTGGCAACTGATGGAGGCTTGTGTGTACAGGCACATAATGCACTGTACACAGTGAGTAGCATCTCCCCAGCATAAACAAGTAAGCTCTTAATGGAGGAATTGTATGGAGGCACCAATCACCAGGTGGATGCCGGTGTGGTGGATTGAGCCCACTCTCTGCAAAATACGCTTGACTGCAGATGCATAAAACACATCCATAATCAACCTTCGAACGAACAAAGGATCAAGAGAAAAGCAAGGCAGTAACCCTATCAGCACCAGAGGTGCTGAACATCACAGAATGAAGAATGTCAATGGCACAGGTACAAGAGACCCTAAGCCTGCAAATATGACCCACCCAGGTGAGGCATGGTTTGAAAACAAGAACAATGGAATTGTGCGAATCAACCACTTTTAGGAAAACTGCATTTAGGAATAAGTCCAAGTTGGGGTGGAGCCAGGGTGAGTGACATGTCCACCACTAGAGCTGATGAAAACTGAAGCCTATACGCTTCGGTATAGTGAGAGATATGGTTCAATGCTTGTTGGAGTTGACACTCCAGAATCGGCATCAAGGTCACACAAAGAGATTGAAAGGTTGTGTGTGTAGTGCATAGTGAGAACATCTTCTGGCATAGGTGAGGTGATACTCTTGATGCTTAGGGCAAAGTGTGACAATGAGGACACTTCTTGGAGAAGGGGGGAGGGGGCACCCTCTTCCTGCTCAATTGGGTCAGAGGACTCCCAACACACATACACAGAAGCGCCAATCTGACAAAAACTCTTGAGATAAAGAGTGGGAGTCTCCATGATAACATATCATTATGCAGAATCATAGACCATCTGCAGATTGAAAAACAGTGGTGTAGTGCTGTCTATGAAGGAAGCCTTGCAGAGGGCAATTCCCAATCGGAGAAGAGAATCTGATATGGAGTAGAACTTACAGAAGCTGGACTGAGAAAAAAAAAAGGTGGCCTCAGCTGTAAAAGAAAAATGCTAGTCTAACATTTACCAATTTATCCATCAACCTGCACAAATAGGAGATTGGAGAGATTAGGCAAAAACCAGTTGGAGTAGAGTAATCTCTCCGGTTTGAGAAAAGTGAGCACAATAGACATGCACTAGGAGTCTGCCCTCTGTCCAGAAACTGTTGAACAAATCTTACAGAAAGGCCAAGATTGTGAGGGGTACTGCGAGAACTTGCCCTGAATTATTTTGACTTGCTTCCACATCTCTGAAAGAGGGGTCTTGCCCCCTAAAGTGAAATAATGTATGCTGGCTGGGAAGAGCAGCGGGCATTTTTTGAAACATACCGTAAGCTAGCCCAAGCTCGATGGAATTCACGCACAATGAAATCATGCGGAGTGCTTATAGTGCATGTAGGCATAAATAACTTCTATTGAGGGCTGACCACCACGGAAGCGGTCAAGATGCAAAAGGACCAGATGTTCTAGGAATAGTAGACAGGCCCACAGCGATGTTACCAGAGACCTAAACTCTTTGAATAGGACCATGAGCCTGTTATAGTCAAAATGACAGTGTAGAGGGGTGGGTCTGGAGGCCCCTCTCTGTTTTCTCATCATAAACTCAACCTCGAGTATTCCTATTCAGTCAGCTCTACAATGATGCCATCTAAGGGGTAGTCCAAGAGTTCCCTCATGTAGACCACCCTTTTACGAAGTTCAGGGTGTAGAGTGCAGTGACACACTCACAGGAGTGCCATTAACCCTCTGAAGGGAATTGATCATGCCCATTTCAGAGAGATCTGACACATTCACCAGAAGACTTGCATCCGAGAAATGAGACACCTCCGGCTCTCTACCAATCAAGCTAGCTAATGCTCTTCTCTGATGGATCATATTGCCCTTGGGCAAATGCTGCCATCAGTGGCACAAATAACCAGAAAGCATTTGAAGTCAGCAGGCTCAAAAATGGCAGTCTCTCATGAGGGGCCCCAATGTAATAGAGGCTCCACTCAGTGCACTTTCAACTTTGGTCTTGTGCTGGGAACTTCCACCTGAGTGCACCTCAGGGTTGGGCGTGCCAATCTTGGCCTGGTCACTTACTGAAGCAGCAGCAGACAAGTCCTTCCTTGGAGCCCCTGTGGAGTGAAAGGAACCTCTAGTCCTCTTCTTGCTTGTTTACTTTTTAGAAGAGGATGGGGAATTAACCCATTTCTCTCCACCACTGGAAGGAACCACTAAGCCGAATGGATTGGCTTCAGCAAGACCCATTGCCAAGATGAAGAAGGATTTAGCTGTCAGAGAAGCACCAGACAGGAAAGGATGCCCCTCTTCTCCTTGTGAGTCCTCAGGGGACCAAGTCCCTTGAGGACAAGCTTACACAGGGGCAGACTTCATGTTTGGTGCTCGGCAATGAGGCAGGGTACGCTCCCTTGGAAGATTCTGGCATCTGGGGCTGGTCACCTACCGGACCATGTCCATCTCAGAGGGAAGGGGGGGGCCTTTGTGTAACCTTCCCTCCCCTAGGTATCCCAGATCCCATTTGCAGTACTCTCCATCACAGTCAAGTCTCTGGTCAAAGGGATTTCCCCCATACTCCCCAACACCTAGGGAGGATATGGATGTGCTTGGAGGCGGATCTACATGCCCTTTCCCAGTATTGCCTTTAGTTGTTACTGTGATCAGATTGATAAAAGGGGGCCTCATAAAAAGTAGATACTATGAACCAATGAGTGGGGAGATTAGAGAAAAGTCTCTATAAGATCACAAATTCCAGGATATTGATCATTTACACATAATTGGTCCCAGCCTGCCCTTTAGGCAAAATTGGAACTTTGATCATAAAGCATGGTACCAGTGTAGCCACCTTCTATGCGTACTGAGGAAGGTGAGCAAAGTCGAAGGCCCAGCACACCCAGTACAGTACCTAATACTTGCACTAGCCAGTGTGCTTTCGACCCTCGCCCAGGTAGGGACCTCAATGGTATTACACTGGCACAAGACTAAGGCTCATAAGAGGATGAAAGTGCATGGGGCAGCCAGAACCTCTGTGGATAGAAGAGCGGGTGTGGAAAGGGGTAGGCAGGTCCACTAACCAGTTGGGTGGGTAATCACCTATTATTATCACACCCTGCTCCTAGGTGATTCCAGGGTGGCATGCAGTCCACCAGGGCACCATGGCTCCTGGAAACAACTCTGTATAGGTGGAAACACTCCTCCTGGTGAAAAATGCAGGGATAAACATTGAGTGGAGAAGAGTAATGATAATAATAAATATTAAGAACTATACTAATAATTAATTATAATAAATAATTAGAATACATAATATACTAATAATAATAATAATACATAATATATCATAAATACTAATACCAATAATATAAAAATCATACTACTAATAAAAAGTAAATTAGTGCTGAGTGGGGGCAAGGGGAAAGGGCACCAACACCCTCCCAGGCGCCATCATAGAGTTCAAGACAATCCAGGGACAGCAGGGCCTCCCTAATTTGTACTCTAATTGTAAGTGAGGGAACCTTGGACATAATGGGTAATTTTTTCTTTTTTTAATTTTAAGAGCTCATCTGGCGACTGCCTACTTGGGCATTAGTCACTGTATTAAAAAATGCCTAGTACTAATAAGATTAAAAAAACAAAAAACAAACCCAACACTAAAAATATAAAAAAAAGGAAAAGGCAATGAGCAGGAGGCAAGCTCCTGCATTGGGGGGAGGTCACCCTGGCGCAGGAACGTGTGACCTATAACAAAAACAAAAAAAAATTAGCTAAATAAAAGGGACAAGGCCGGCCTCCACAAAAAAGTCTACAAGTCCACCAGTCATCCTGAGTACAAGGGACAGGTAACAGGTGCGAAGATCACCCAGACTCGGACATTGAACAAAAATGTGCTGAAAAGTCTGGGGGACAACACAGTCGTGACAATAGGGCGCAGGCAAGCGCTCCAATAAATGGCTGTGCGTCGCATGAGTGTGCCCAATTTGACATGACAGAAAGCAACCTGAAGCCCTTGGGGCAGTGGGGGATAGACCCATGGGAACAGTTGCAGCGCAATGACACGCAACTTTAAGTTTCCCTGGACATCTCCCTTCTTCTTTGCCAAGCAGTCCGAAGAGCTGCCCGTATTCCTACCGTGTAGTCTGTGTGTGGAAGAGCAAAATGCTGGTCTGGTCACCCAGTCCTCACAGACTCTTTGGCGCGCTCATTCCCCACAATTCCTGCATGTCCATGAACCCAGCAGAAGATAATCTCAACATCCACCCAGCTCACTAAAACCGTGGCATCACGGATATCGTGAACCAGAGGGTGTGGAGATTCCAATGCCCCGAGAGCACTCGGGGCACTCTGTGAGTCGCTATAAATCAAGATCCAGTGTCCAAATCAGGCACGGCGAGTAATCTTCCATAGTGAGTGGTGTATTGCCACCAACTCACCCGTGAAGACAGATGCACCACCCAAAAGGGCCCTGCTGACTTCAAACAGAGGGGATACAGCGTGGAAACTGACCCCCTCTTCAGACTTGGAGCCATCTGTATTCACTAGCACAGTTCCAGCGTGACACAATGTGGTGGAGCGAATGTGAGTGTGTATGAAGGGCCATTCTCCCACCACTTTTCCCAATACCCTCTCCCTCCTTCTGTAAGAATGTGTGTGTGTGAATGGGAATGGGTTTGTTTTTGTTTTTTTGTTTATTTTATATATAAAATAAATTACTATGTTTTGTTTCTTTCCAGGCGCCATATTCTGGAAAGGACTTAGTGTCATATATCTTTATATAGCAAACAAAATATTACTTTGTCTTAAGTAAATTTAACGAAGAGCCCTATTAGTATTGTTAAGGAAAGAGGGCTTAGAATAGCCACACAAGAGTGATAAGATCACTTCTCTTCCATCAAGTGCAGAGGTGCCAATTGTTAGGAAGTCATAGGCATTTTGCTCACTCGAGTGACAGGTGGCTGGACGTCCCCCCCCCCTCTTTGTACCACGTGAGGCCTTTGTTTGTTAACTATATATTGACTGTTATAGTCCGGATTTTTGGGGTTGCTTGTTTGATTTTTTTTTTAATTGTTCTTAGGATCGATTAATAATATTTATAAGTGGGACTTATTTTTTTTTTTTTCAATTTCATATATATAGGAAACTTTAGACATATTTTTTGTGAATAGTAATGAGATCTCCAATATAATCGCCCCTCTCTATTGTAGATATTTTGTACATTTTTTTGTAAGTAAAGGGACTGTATATACAATCCGTTTCATTCTCCTTCGATTTCTCACATCCGGACTAGTGTAGGAAGCGGGTTGGATTGATTGGGGGTTAGTCTAGATTTTCGGCCCGCTAGCTTTGGTGCCCGAATAGGGACGTGAGACTTTGAAACCGGGAGCGTGACGGGATTGGATTGCAGTCCATACCCAATTAGCGTGACAAGTAGTTTGATTGATTTTTCCCCTTCTCCTATCTTTTTACTAACTTGGGAAGAATGGCTGTAGCTGAAACTTTGAATGAAGAAGTAGTGCGATTGAGACTTGGAGTTGAGGAAGAAAGAAGAAGAGTGTGAAATGTTGCGGGGAATGATTGAGGGGATGAATGAAAAGACTGATAGGATGAAGAAGGAAATGGGAGACCGACAGGATCAGACTGACCAACGGATGTAGGACTTGTATGACATGATAAATGGGTCAGGACCCTCAACCTTGACTCCTGCTCCGAATGAAGAGGATAAGACTAATGGGATCAATGGGAGTGTGTGCGAGTCTAGAGTGATAGGAAGGATGGAGAATTGAAGAGAGTTGAACGCAAGAGAAGAAGGAAGAGTAACAACAAGGAAAGAAGGTACCTTAGGAGACCTTACGGTCCATTCAAGGAGGGTACCTTTGGACTAGCAATCGAGCGGGCACATGGCTGCTCAATTGTTTTGCGTCCCTAAACGGCCACTTTTCAAGACCTTGTCTAGTCTTGACTTGAACTGGTCAACAGATTCACTGTTGACAACTTCCACTGGAAGTGCGTTCCACATACCGCAGATACTGTAAGTGAAAAAATTTCCACACAGATTGCGGTTATAACGCTTCAGTTCAAGTTTGAAGCGGTGATTGCGCGTTCTGTTCTGTCTCAGTGTGAAAATATCCCGGTAGTCAACATTGTCTAACCCTCGAAGTATTTTGAAAACTTCAATGAGCTGACCACGCAGTCAACGGGTTTCCAGCGAGAACAGATCTAATTCCCTTAGTCTATCCTCATAACTTTTATGTCGGATAGAGGGAATCAGCTTGGTTACCCTGGCTTGTACGCGTTCCAATCTCGCGATGTCCTTTCGCAATGAAGGACTCCAAAATTGTACGGCATACTCCGGGTGCGGTCGGACAAGTGAGTTGTATAGGCACAGTACAATCTCCTGGTTCCGATAACCAAACTGGCACTTAATATAGCCTAGCATCCTTTGGGCCTTTTTCTCCGCCTCATTGCACTGTTTTGAGAACTTGAGGTCACTAGTGATTGTTACACACAAGTCCTTCTCAGTGTTGGTGGATTCAATAGCAGTGCCCTTAAGGATATACTGAAATTGGGGGTTTCTGTGGCCGATATGCATCACTTTGCATTTTCCCACGTTAAAAGGCATTTGCCACGTATCCGACCACTCCCCAATCTTCCCAAGATCTTCCTGTAGGCGGGCAGTATTTCCATCCTTTGCAACGTTCATACCAAGCTTGGTATCGTCGGCAAATTTGGAAATCTTCGCAACCATGTCACCGTCCATGTCGTTGATGTAGATGATGAATAGTAATGGTCCAGGACAGAACCTTGAGGCACCCCGCTAGTAACGGGCACCCACTCAGAAGACTGTCCATTCACTACCACTCGTTGTCGTCTGCCACTTAGCCAGTTCTCGATCCAGCCGGCTACCTTTCTGTCTATGCCAAGCGCTCGCACTTTCCGGAGAAGGCGGCGGTGTGGTACCTTATAAAAGGCTTTCTGAAAGTCTAGGTAGACCACATCCACCGCCTTGTCCCGATCGTGCTCACTGAAAATGAAGTGGAAGAATTCTACAAGGTTCGTCAGGCATGACTGTTGCCTTCGGAAGCCGTGCTGGGAACCTCTCAGTAGCAGGTTTGACTCTAAATACGACGTCACTTTGTCCACCATGATGCTTTCCATGAGTTTACCGACTATCGAAGTCAGACTGATAGGTCGGTAGTTCGACGGTTGGTTACGATCACCTTTCTTGAAGATTGGAGTCACCTCCGCCTCACGCCAGTCTCTAGGAACGCATTCGGTCCGGATTGACATGTTGAAGATTGCGCTCAGGTGTCGTGACACTTGATCGCGCACTTCTTTCAACACTTTAGGTAGAAACACATCCGGGCCAGGTGACTTATTCGTCATTAGGTCACTGATCTTCTTTTTGATTTTAACTTCGGTGAAGTCCATATCCTCCAGCTTTCCCCCCCCCCCCGAGTAGGAATCCGTCGGCTAGGGGATGGGACCAGATTCTTCAGTAAACACTGAAGAGAAGTAGTCGTTGAGAAGGTTAGCTTTTTCTGCATCTGAATGCTTTAATGTCCCCTCCTCGTTCCTCAAAGGGCCAATCGTTCGACGGGTTGGTTTACGGCTGTTTACATATCCAAAGAACTCCTTGGGATTCTCTTTACAGAGTCTCGCCACTCGGAGTTCCTCAGACCGCTTAGCTGCCCTTATGCTGGACTTCACTCTCCTGGCTAGCCTCCGGTATTCGTCAAAGTCACCCGAGATCTTCTCCCTAAGCAGTTGGCTGATTTCTCGATTAAACCACTTAGGTTGAACAGAAGACAGACGGGGGCATTTCAGAGGGATGAAACGCGATTGAAGACTCATGAATGTGGTTTTGAAACTATTCCACGAGTCTTCAACAGCATCGCACACTTCTAGCCTCACGTCAGTCAGTCCAGCTCGAAGGCTTGCAAAGTCTGCTCTTCTCAAGTCAAGTTTCTTTGATTGACTGGCAACAGACCTTACCTTCGGGATCTTGACGCTGAATCTAACTAGCTGGTGATCACTGCCACCGAGCTCTTCGCCTACAGAGATATCCTCAACGATATCATCCTCAGAGGTGAAGACCAAGTCGAGGATATTGTCTCCTCTCGTCGGTTCTCTGACCCATTGAGTGAGGAACTCGTTGTTGGCGAACTCCAAGAGTAGCGCGCTCTCGCCACAGGGTGCTCTGGTTTCCCAGTCAACTTGGCTGTTGAAATTGCCCATAACGATGCACACTGCCTTGAACCAGCTCACCCAGCAGCTGGTACAGTTCCCTGTCCTTCTCAATGGGTTGGGAAGGGGGTCTGTAAAGCACCAGGGTCCTGTAAAAGGCAAGAGTGTGGACTCATTGTACTCGGATGAAGGAGACCACCTGCCCAAGAGCTATATCTAGCTCTCAAAGGAGTTTCCTAGCCCTAAACCAAAAGGGCTTAGGGTATGACTTGCGTCTCTTGGTGGCATAGGCACTGTCGAGATCAGCTGCGGATGCTTTGAGAACCGTTGGTGACAAATGGAGACACTTCATTCGTGCGGCAGGTGAGTAATGCACTGAGCATAGATAATGGCATCTCTCCAGCATACACAAGCAGGCTCTCAATAGAGGAAGTGCGGAAGGCACCAGTCGCCAAATGAAGGCCGGGGTGGTGGATTGAGTCCATCTTCTGCAATACACGCTTAGCTGCGGATGCATAGAACTCACATCCGTAGTCGAGCTTCAAACAGACAAAGGATGGATAAAAAAGTAGGGTAGTAGCCATATCAGCAACCCAAGTGCTGAACATCACCGAACGAAGAATATCCATGGTGCAGGTACAAGAGACCGTAAGGCTGCGAATGAGCCTCCCAGGTGAGGCCTGGGTCAAATACAAGACCAAGGAAATGGTGCAATTCTACCACTTCCAGGCACACCCCATTAAGAAACAAATCTGGGTTGGGGTGGAGCCATGGATGGTGGTAGAAGTGCACCACCTTAGTCTTGGCCAAAGAAAAACCGAAACCTGTGTGCTTTGGCAGAGCTAGAGACATGGTTCAATGCCTGTTGGAGTCAACAATCCAGAGTCGGCATCTGGGCCGCACCAAAAGAGATTGAAAGGTCATCCACATAGAGCGTAGCAAGAACATCTTCCAGTAGCAACAAGGTGATGCCATTGATGCACAGTGCAAAGAGTGTGACACTGAGGACAATTCCCTGCAGGACACCCTCTTCCTGCTCCATTAGGTCAGAGAGGGATCCCCCCACCTGTATGCGGAATCGACGATCTCCCAAAAATTCAGATATAAAGATTGGGAGGAGTCCACTCGCCCCCATTGTGTGGAGAGTCTCCCTGATACTGTATTGCCATGCGGTATCATAGTCCTTCTCCATATTGAAAAACACTGCGGCGTAGTGCTGTATACGAAGGAAAGCCTCACAGACGGCATTTTCCAGTCGGAGCCGAACATCTGATGTGGAGTGGAACATGTGGAAGCCGCACTGTTCAGAAGACAGATGGCCTCTGCTGTCCAGAAAAAAAGGCTAATCTAACATTTACCAATTTCTCCATCAACTTGTATACGCAAGAGGTTAGAGAGATTGGGCGGAAAACAGCCAGAGTAGAGTGATCTCTCACTGGTTTGCGAAAGATGAGCATAATAGCGATTCGCCAGTAATCTGGGAGGAGACCCTCCACCCAGATCCTGTTGAACAAATCTAGCAGAAAGGCCATGCCTCGCTCACCCAGGTGTCGAAGCATAGCGTACAGGACATCATCCGGACCATGGGCAGTGTCCGCACACGAAGCAAGAGCGGAATGCAACTCACACAGAGTAAACCTGTCATTGAAGGGTTCTCCACCTCTGGAGGTAAAGTCCAGCCGGCGGCCTTCCGCGCCATCACTACGCTCATTAAATGCTGGCGGAGCAGCATCCCGGCTCAAGAATGTGGAGAAAGCGGTCACAAAGGATTCCGCCCCGCACACAGGGTCCGAGATTGCAATCCCATTCTCCTGGAGAATGGGCGGAGAGTCCTGCAAGAACTTGCCCGGAATCCTTTTGACTCGCTTCCACACCTTTGCTAGAGGGGTCTTTCCATTAAGTGAGGATGCATATGCCCGCCAAGAGCAGCAGGCATGCTTCAAAATATACCAGAACCTAGCCCAGCGAAATTCACCAAAGTGAAATCATTATGGCAGCGCTTAAAGCGCATGTAGGCATAACACTTCTGTTTGAGGGCCACCTCACATTCAACAGACCACCACGGGAGTGGTCGGCATGCAAAATGGCCAGACATTCTGGGAATAGCAGTCAGGCCCGCAATGATGAGGTTGCCGGAGAACTCAACAGCCTCATCAACCAACCTAAACTCCTCAACTGAGATAGAGAATTCAGTCATTTCCTGAAATGCAGGCTACTGCGCCAAGCACCACCGAGGTGGGCTCTCAGGCAGCAGCAGCCCAGAAAATGATATTTGAATGGGAAACTGATCACTACCATGGAGGTTATCGACCACCCCACAATCAAAATCAGGCTGTGCATTCGGAGAGCACAGAGATTAACGCAAGAAAAGAAGCGGTTCTCAAGCAGTGATGCGTAAACTCATACACATTTAGGACACCTATCTCAAGCTCTTCAATCAGATCGGCAAGGACTTGTCCCCTGGGATTTATTTAGTAGGCTCCCCAGAGAGGATGTCTGCCATTCAAATCTCCAAGCAAGAGAAAGGGCCTCAGCAACCGTGCCACAACACAGCGGAAGTCCCCTGCATCGAAGTCAGCTGACGGTGGAATGTGCGCAGAAATAACAATATACCTCCTATCCGGGTGAACCTGCACAGCCACTGCCTGAAAGGAGGTATCTAAAGTGAAAAGAACTGAGACATCATGCCGGGTGTAAACCGCGCATCCCCCATCTCGTGGTGGTGGAGTCACAAAACCCTTATACCCCAGGAGGGTGGGCAGGGGACTTATTGGGGGAGGTTGGCTCGCTATGCGAGTCTTTTCCTCCCTCTGCTTCGAAACCTTAGGCAGGCATTGCGGTTTTGGAGGCGGGGGGACCTCTTTTCCGGGATCTACTGTCTCCGAGCCACCCAGCTCAACACTAGGTGTGGGTGAAAGAGCTGAAGCTCCTTTGTTGCTGTCCTGCTTTTGGGGGACAGCTTTAGGAACCCCAGGAAGATGCCTGGTGACCAACTTCAGACACCCAGCATCGTCTCCAAATGGGCGTCCAGAGAGTGCAGCCTTGAGCTGGCGGAATAAAAAGTAGTCGCTAAGGGCCAGATCTGGACTGTAGGGGGGGATGGTTGAGCTCCTTGAATCCACACTAGCGCAGGGCAGCTTGTGCAACTATGGCCTTGTGGACAGGCGCATTGTCGTGGAGGAGCAGAACACCGCGTATTAACTTGCCGCGCCTTTTCTGACAGATGCACTTCTTCAATCTAGCCAGTTCCTTGGCACATAGTCCAACATCAACACTCCCTCAGAATCCCAGAAGATAGTGGCCATGATCTTCCTGGCTGAGGGTTGGGTCCGGAACTTGATGGTGGTCAGAGAGCCCAAGTGCTTCCAGGCCATGCTTTTGAGCTTGGTCTCAGGATCACAGTGATGGACCCACATTTCATCACCCGCCGGGTCTTGGTTGTACAGGAGCAGCAGCTCCTCTGAACTTTGACGATGTTGAAGTCAATCATGGGGCGTGAGGTTTCTAGGGACCCAATGGGCAGAGACCTTGGTCATGGCCAAATTGTCGTGGATGATGTTGATAACACTTCCATGTAATATTCTAAGTTCTCGCTCGATTTCTTCGACCTTCACCCGTCAATTTTCGATGATCATCCTTTCCACACGAGCCACATTGTCCTCATTTGTCCTGTCTGACGGGTATCCTGGATGGGGGTCATCTTCAAGGGACTCACAACCATGGCGGAACTCCCTATTCCAGTGAGCAATGGTTGCATAGAGAAAAAACTGAGAAAACTGAGCAGGTCAGGTAAAGTGGAAGTGAGGAATATATGGATAACACCTGATCTGACAAAGAAGGAGAGATAACAGGATAGAGAGTTAAGAGAGCAACTGAGGTTAAAAAAAGAAGAGGGAGAAAGAGGATGGTTTATAAAGAGAGGAAGACTAATGAGGGGAGAAAATTTTTAAAATCTCCAAGGGGAAGAGGAAGTATAGGGATAAAAAATAGAGAGTCAGAGAGTATCAAGATATGGTTGCTGAATGTAAACATTAACAAAGCAGAAGTTGGCAGAATTGAATAGTGGATTGGAAGAGAATATAATAATGTGCCTAACGGAGACAAACCAAAGAGGAGAAAATGTACAATACGATGAGGGAATAGAAAGAGTTACAAGTTATAAAGAGGAGGAGGATAAAAAGGGAGGAGGACTGGCTATTATAAGTAAGAAGACTGATAATATTACATACTGCAAACAAGCAACAACAGATAGGAATATATTAGATGTAGTAATAAAGGTGAGAGAGGAAGAGGTGAGACTGATCTTAGTATACATGCTCACAAGAAATATTGAACGAAATAAAAGGATACAAAAGGAATTATTAGGAATTATATGCAAGGAGACAAGACCATTGATAATGTTAGGGGATTTTAATGCACACCTGGGATTTTGGGGGGATCAGGAGATTAACAGGAATGGGGAAATAGTAATGACATTACTGGAGAAGGGAGACCTGATCCTAGTTAATGCCACAGAAGCATGCGAAGGGACCTACACATGGACAAGAAGAAATAGAAGAAGTGTGATTGACTTTGTAATGACAAACAAAGAAGGTTCTAACGTGATAGAGAAAATGAAAGTAGACGAGGAAGGAGAAATTATAGACTTCTCAGACCACAATTTGATTATATGTGAGACCAATATAAAGACCAAGAGAGAGAGAAAAGGAAAGATAGATACAAAGGAAAGGCTATATTATAACAAGGATGCAAACAAAGTACAAAGATATGTGGAAGAAGTGGAAGGATGTATAAGAGTGAACAGAGTAGAAAATATAGAGACTTTTGACTTAATTGTAGAGGATTGTGCTAAAAAAGAACTACAAAGGAAGATAATGATAAAAACAGTAGAGGGAGGAGGCAAGGTCAAAGAACCACCATGGTTCACCAGAGAAATAGAGACGGAGATAAAAAGGAGAAGGCAACTGAACAAGAAACATAGGAGGACAGAGGAAGGGGAAAATAAGGAAAGAGCATTCCAAGAGTATACAAAGCAGAAGAATAAGGTTAAAAAGATGGTTAAAGAAAGGATAACCAATCATGAGAAAAATTTGACAAAGCAGATTAAAGAGGAAAAAAATAGCAGAAAGACCTGGGAGTATATAAATCAACTAAGGGGACAGGAGAGAAAAGAAAAAAGTATAGAGATATACAGAAAAAGAGAAACAGAAGAGAAAGCAAAACCTGTGAAGCTAAGTAGGGAGGAAGGAATAGAAAGGATAAAGGGCTTTTGGGGAAGAATATACAAGAATCAAGAGAACAAAATAGGAACTGTATGGACAGAAGTAAGAAAGAGAGAGTATGAACAGGAAATGGAAAATCAAAATGTTAAGAAAGATATGAGAGGAGAGTATAGATTCCCATGGTACTTAAGAGAGCACATGGATGCAGGGATGATGGTAAATGAGGAAATAATCTATAATTATAGAATAGAGGAGTACATGGAAATGGTAATGAATGTAAAGAGATATATAAGACCGATGAAAGAGTACAGAATAACAGGCGAGGAAGTACAAAAGGCATTGAATAGGATGAGAAGGAATAAAGCGGGGGGACCAGATGGGCTGAGATCCAACCTGTATAAAAACTTGGAGAAGAGCAAAGTAGTGATAACAAAATTAACGGAATATACGATGACATACTGGAGAAGAAGATAGATGTGGAGAAATGGAAGGTGACGAGAACAAAAATGATACCTAAAGCGAATAAGCCAACGGAGGAAGAGTTGAGGCCTATTGCACTTGGAAATTGTTCAGGCAAAATATTTATGAATATTTTAAAGGAGAAGATTGAAGAGCACATCATGATAAATGAGGAGAGGAAGGAGGTCCAGGCAGGATTTACCAGAGGGGGCAGAGTAGAGGACAACTTAGTAATTCTGCAATATTGTATAGAGGAAACATACAAGAAAAAGGAAAGCCTGATAGTAACATCAATAGATTTTAGTAAAGCATATGACTCAATAAAAAGGGAAAAGGTAATAGAAGCATTAATGAAATATAAAGTAAATGAAAGGATAATAGATATCATAAGCAAAGTATACACAGGAGACAAAACAATTATGGAAATAAGTGATGAAGATAGGATCGAATTTGAAGTCTCAAGTAGCATAAAACAGGGATGCACGGCTTCTACTGTACTATTTAAACTAATAACATATTTAATATTAGAAGAAGTGGAAGAATGCAATGTAGGTTTTGAAAATGAGAAGTTCAAGCTGAGAATGCTTTACTATGCAGATGATGGACTAATTTTGAGCAGGAACATAGAGGAGGCAAAACAGAACATCAAAAATTTTATAAGAATAAGTGGAAAATATGGGCTAAAGATAAACTTAAGCAAAAGCAAAAATATTCTATTTAACATAAAAGGAAATGAACAACCAGAAGAAATTGGAGGGGTAGGGGTAGTGACAGAAATAAAATACCTGGGAGTGGTAATTAATAAAGGAAGAAACTTTTTCAGGAGACAAAGGGAAGTAATGAAAGAAAAGGCAATTAGGATGGCAAATAATGCATACTCAGTAATAAAAAAGAGCTGTAATAAATTGATGGTAGGGAAGACCTTCTGGAAGGCAGTGGCATTGCCAGGAATATTATATGGAGGAAAGGTGGTTGGATTTAGCAAACAAGAAATAGAAGAGCTCCAGAAACTTGAGAACAGAGCATACAGAGTGATTTTAGGGGCAGGGCAGGGAGATGTGGTTGAGGTTTTAAGAGGAGAGATAGGGGCAACATCAATGGTAGCAAGGGTGATGAAGGAAAAGCTTACATATTACAGAAGCATAGTAACAGAGAAAGAACAAGTTAGAAATGAATTGATGAGAAGAATACTTGAGGACATGAGAGAAAAAGGATATTTTGGTTTTATGAATGAAGTGGAAAAATATAAAAAGGAATTAAAACTGAGGGAAGTGAATAAATGGGATACAGAAGAGTGGAGAAGAGCACTGCAAAGGAAAAACAGTGTAAGGATATATCGTATGAATAAGAAGGATATTGAGGAAGAGAGATGGTATGATAATACATACGGGGCAACTCTTATGTATAAGGCAAGGACGAACACATTGAAATTAAATGATAGAAGAAGATTTAGTGGTGGGGAAGTAGGGTGTGAAGTGTGTGGATGGGACATGGAAAATCTGCAGCACTTCATTGTGAATTGTGAAGGTTATGAACTGGAGAGGCAGGGGGTAAGATTATTGCAGAGACCACATGAGGAGGATGAAGAGCAAATGTTGGGGAAATTTTTATTTGAAAGAGATGAAGTGAAAATGGAGAGAAACAAGGAAATTTTGGAAAAAATGATAATGAAAAGGAAAATACTTACAGCTAGAAGATAAGAAACGCCAAAAGGGGAGCTGTTACAAAAGCAATCCCTGAACAGCATTCAAGTCAAGTCATAGGAAGGGGGGTGTCAGTGTACACTGCAACCATGCATTCATGGATCTCTTTTGCATTCTTGCCTTCCTTGGTCAAAAATTTGATCACTGCACAGTGCTCAACCTTCTCCATTGTTGAAAATTTGACTGACGATCTGCGATCAGCTACTGCTTCTTAAATAGACAAGGCAGGAGCGTGCAGCTGCAGGTCCTGACTTTTTATAACTTGTCCTAACACCCTCACAAACAACCATCCCCCTTCCTCTGTTTTGCCCTACCGTTTCACAAAACTTATTGACCGCCCCTTGTATCTCTGCTACGCCTAAGTCCAGTAGGTAGATTACAATTTCTTGGTAAAAAATTACCCTAAGTGGTACCTACATCTGTATGAGAGAGATGCTACAATTGCCTGTATGCTACCAGAAATGGAGAAACTAAGTTATGAAGAAAGGTTAAGAAAACTAGAGCTCCCTACATTAGTATATAGGAGCCTCCATGAAGACATTTTTCAGATAAATAAAATTATACGAGGCATATAATGCAAGGAGTCAGCACCAGAATGGGAAACAGGTCAGGGAAGAGACATGGGGTCATGAGTACAAACTCTACAAACCAAGAGTAAATACAGCACATAGGCAACATTACCTCATGATCAAAGGCATCAATACTTGAAACAGCCTGCCATGCCAAGTGGTGTGTGCCTCCAATATTTTGACATTCTAAAGAAGACTGGACAAATACTGAGAGAACTTGGACTCTAAATGGTAAATATGTAGACGAGCGGCCTGGCTGATAAGATGTACTATTTCATCTGTGTTCCAAAATGTTTCACGTTTTTGGAGTACATTTATAGGGGACGGCTCGTGGGGGGGTTAAACACGATGCGTAGACCGCACTACGATGATCCTGAGTTTCATTAAATTGGGGGGGGGGGTCTGGGGGCACAGCCCCCCAGTATATAATCCTAATTTTTATAATGCTCTGACGTTTACAGGGGTGAATGCTTTAACTACATCATGTCAGCGCCTTTAATCGTTTTGCGAATTCAAATAGGGGCTGGGGGTGGGGTATGACGTCAGAAATGACACGGGTGAATGATATTTACACAAAATAATTTTTTCCAGTCGGGCCGCTCGTCTACATGTTTACCCTCTAAATATAAACATGAAGCCAACCAGCACAACAATCATAGAAAGCATCACTACAAATATACTAGCAAAAAATCTAGATATAGAGGTGAAATAGGTTTGCATCCAGAATCTACATAGGTAAGTTACCTGACGAAGTAGCCCTGCAATATAGGGAACACAGATTGGGGAGCAGAGGCAGTGCCTCTTGATGACAAGAAAATTATGTCGAATTACGATAGTGTTTATTTGGACTTTAGTCACACCTACAACTTTTGAATAAAGGTAAGTCAATATTTTACAAAACAGAGCCATACGTAACTGAGATATGGGAATCTCTTGCGTCAGATGTTTGAAACTTGTTCAAGTTGCATCACTGTACTTAATACGATGCCTATCGGGTAATAATTGTATCTTACGATAAATATCGGGCTCCAAATAACAATCGTAATCGCAAAATTAACTTTGTTGATAAAGTTAAGAATAAAAGGGCTATAACAAGGTGCCATAAGCAACGACCTAAATCAGAAATTGAGGGTTCCAAAAAACGCCAGTACAGATAAGTATAAACCAACAGAGTCTGAATCTACAGACTCATCTATTTCAGATGAAAAATGTCAAATGCCTCTCTCCAGCCAAAGAGTCGTCTCTCATAAACCTGATGATATTTCATTGCCGTCAAATGTTTGGCACATGGTAGATGGGACATATCTAAATAATATTCAGTTCACTACCGTTGAAAGTAATTCTGCAATAAAGTTATCACAGTCAGAAAATGTTACGGCTATCGATATATTTAATGTTATGGTTACAGACGATATATATAATCTAATTGTTCATCAGACAAATATCAATGCTGACAAGGTGCTTATGAATCATCAGATGCGAAGAGAATCACACATGAAAGAATGGAAAGATACTAATGTTGCAGAAGTGAAGAAGTTTTTGTCTATTGTTATGTACATGGGACTAGTAATTTATCCAAGAATTACGCTTTATTGGAGTAAAAAGAGACCCTACAAGAATGAGTTTATTCCATCGATTATGCCACGAAATAGATTTCAGCTATTATTGCGGTTTTTAAATGCAGATAATGACAATTCTGCACCTGGTGATCGATTATTCAAAATTGGAAATTTACTTTCATTACTTGAAAGAAATTTCACTAATGCCAAGAATCCTGGAGAACTGATTGCAGTAGATGAAACTATGGTTCCCTGGCGTGGTCGTCTCATATTCAGGCAGTATAATCCTGGAAAAGCACACAAATATTGGGTTGAAACTATACAAGCTACGAGGGGCGGTCAATAAGTTTTGCAATTCGGATATAAGGAAACGAGATATGAGAAAAAGTGTTTTATTATTTTTTTTTAATATAAAAATCCTCGACTTCAATGCACTTGCGCCACTTGTCCCTGAAGCTTCGAATTCCCCGTTCCCAGAAATCTTCCGACTGCTGTTCAATCAACTCCTGGACGGTGAGCTGGACATCTTCATCGTCCCCAAACCAGCGTCCACACAGTGCAGTCCTGAGCTGGTGGAATAAAAAGTAGTCGCTAGGGGCCAGATCTGGACTGTAGGGGAGATGATTGGGCTCCTCGAATCTGCACTCGCGCAGGGCAGCTTGTGCAACTCTGGCCTTGTGGACTTTGACGACGTTAAAGTCGATCACGGGGCGTGAGGTTTCTAGGGACCCAACGGGCAGAGACCTTCATCATGACCAAATTGTCGTGGATGATGTTGATAACACTGCCATGTGATATTCCAAGTTCTCGCTTGATTTCTTTGACCTTCACCTGACGATTTTCGAGGATCATCCTTTCCACACGAGCCACATTGTCCTCGTTGGTCACGTCTGACGGGCGTCCTGGACGGGGGTCATCTTCAAGGGACTCACAACCATGGCGGAACTCCCTATTCCAGTGAGCAATGGTTGCATATGAAGGGGCGGTGTCAGTGTACACTGCAATTATGCGTTCATGGATTTATTTTGCATTCTTGCCTCCCTTGGTCAAAATTTGATCATTGCGTGGTGCTCAATCTTCTCCATTGTTGAAAAATTTGTGACTGACGATCTGCGATCAGCTACTGCTTCTTAAATAGACGAAGCAGGAGCGTGCGGCTGCAGGTCCTGACCTGGCATAACTTGTCCTAACACCCCCCGAACAAACAGCCATTTCCCTTCCTTTGTTTTGCCCAACCGATTCTCAAAACTTATTGACCCCTCCTCGTATGTGATCCAAAAGGATACACATATACAAGTCCTGTATACTGTGGGAAATTGGATGCTCAAGACCGTGGTAACCCAACTGAAACATCTTCGCATTCTACTCAAATAGTGTCAGATCTTTCAGAAAAGTTCTTGAAAAAAGGAAGAATCCTTGCTACAGACAATTTTTACACGTCTGTCTCTTTGGCCAGAGCCCTGCTTCAACAGGAAACGCAACTAATGGGAACTCTTCGAAAAAATCGTAAGTACAATCCCAAAGCCATACTGAAGCAAAAGTAAAGAAAGGGGAAATTGTAGGGCAATGCACTTATCATGTACAAAGAGCTAACAAACAAGAACATGCAAATAACTGAATTTGGACTAGCTATAATTGAGTCACTATGCCATGCAGAGGATGCACCCCAGCCTCAACAGTCTTCAAATGTGGGAAAACACGCATTAGAAGAATATGACACCAGAGACTCCAGAAACAGAAAAAACTCGCCAAAGATGCACAAGATGCTTTTCGGAATTAGCAAAGAGCGAAGGTAGAAATGAGGCATTGAAAAAATGCAAAAAAGTATGTACCTATTGTAACGAATGTGTAGATATACCAGCTATATGCTTAGATTGCTTTAGGAAAAGCCACTAGAAAGTAAATTGCATTCACTTTATTATAGGTAAAATGCACCAATAAAGGAAATTTTCTACATTTTTTTTTTCAATTTATATTAATTTTGAAATATATTTCAGATATATGTTTTCTCAAAAAGTTTTTTTGTTGAAAATTTTATTCTAAATTATATTTGTAATATTCCAAGGTAAAATTTATTTGCTTGTAAGTTGTACAACATACTTCAAAACCATTATTTGTATGTATTTTTCCAATGTACTTCAAACTAAATAATCATCTCTTCTAAGTAGGTCTATTATTTTCCTGAATCTACAGATACGCCAATGAAATGTTCACTCAGGAAAAAATAGATATGCACGAGGTCCCAAATGGCTTTTAAAGCATTATATCTCATGTTGCCGAGGAGAAATAAATCCATAAGTAAAACACAAATTGTGACTCGCCGGCATATCACGCGGTACAGCGAGACAGATAACGTGAGAGATGCCGGCGGGGCACACGGCAGCCAATGTGTTAAATGAGTCTCTTTAAAGATTCAGGATGGACAAATGGATTCGACGATCGCTAAAAGTGGTTCAGTGACGCGGGAAGTTGTTCGCAATTCGCCTAAGTGAACCGAAAGAAAAATCGTGGCCCAATATTGGACAATCTATCTCGGCCATGACGAAGGTCCATCGAAGAACTTTACGGATACCAAGTGAGACTTGAAGGTTATGCCTTCCATAGTTCCTAATATTGGTCGAATTAGCTGCCTTCAAAACTAAATTTGAGGGAGCACAAGCTTTGTGGCCCTTAGAAATTGGTATAATACTGCATTCTGCATCAGTGTCCACCAGGAATGAGAAACCAGAAAGTGGGTACAAAATGCGAAAGGGAGGACCTACCTGAGAAAGTGATGCGAGGGCAGCATAAGTGGGCGTTATGGCGAGAACGATATCGGGTTATCCGATATTTTTTTCCGCGTTATCGATTAATCGGTATCGCCGATACTTTTGGTTCCAAACTAGCGATAATCGATAATTTCAGTTCAGTTTGGGGGTTCCAGTTTAGCACAGGGGCGAGCCGCGCGTGCCTTGGAGGCAGAAATATGTAGGTCCGAGCTTTGAGGAGGATCCTCAAAACCTATGAAGAGATGAAGGAGAGCCTCACCAGGTAAGAAACTAAGAAATAGTATTCAAATATTTTTTACTATTGTATTATAAAATAACGCTATATATAGTCAATAATCAATATTGTATTATAATTTTGGATTTATCGATTATTGATTTATCGGTTATCGCGCCCACCTATGGAGGGCAGGGTATGTAGACCTTTTTGTCCCATGACTTTAAAGAAGGAGAATTTGAGGTGGAAATTGAAGATTGAAAATTTGAAGAGTTTGGTTGTGATAAGAGGTGTGCGACAGTGGAAGGTTGGGATTAGGTGAAGGAGGAAGTATCTGTTGTAAATATGTAAACGGTTGTAAGCATTTTACAGCTTGTGCGCCATATTTGTTGTGGTGCCAGAACCATTGAGTTGATTGGGTGAAAGATACATTTTGCTTCGGGAGACTACTAGATGTAGTATGGGATAAAGCATAATGGTGGTTGCAAGGTTCTGTACAGCGTACAGGGTTGTTACTATACCTTTGATGGTACCAGCAGAGACCCATTTGTTGTAAAATATTATGGTGAGAATAGGCGGAAGAAGATTGTGCAAATTGCTGCATCTCGCCTTCTGTGTTGAGGTTTACCTCGTTTGTTTCTTTTACGGGAACTCGCGGGTTCTATCTCATCGCTCACCATACCCGTGCAGTCGCTCGCTCTGTGGGCCTTGATGCAGTTTCAACCTGCTGAGGTCACTCTAAATCCCTCGTCGGGAGTGGAGTGGGGAATGGGGGATTTCGCCAGGCTCGGATCGCTCTTAGGCAGTCCTCGACGTTACCCGAGCCTGCAAAATGGAAGAATTAGGCTAAGGACGTGATTTTGTACGCTACCTCAATTTAAATATACAGCTGGTCGGCTGCTTTTGCCAGCTATTCAACATCGGTCGGTGATGACATAGGGATAAGAGGCCTAATATACTCTGGGACACCTCGCAGGAAAATTTCCGAGAGAAGAGGGTCGAAAAGGTCAGATTGCGAGCCTTTTGCCCTAATAAGGTCATTGAAATGATTTAAGAAGCTAGTTGGACACTTATCTCTCATCTCTTGAGTATTAAGGAGCTCCATTAAGTCTTCAACTTGTGATTTCCTAAATTCCTTTCGGAAGGCCTCCCTCAATTCTTAATATGCCTCCACTTTTCCGCCATTAAATAAAAAGACCCTAAACTTAATGGAGATACTTATGGGAACTTTTTGGATTATAGCAGCTATCTTTTCTTTTTCTGTTATGGTTTGAGGGCGGAGGATCAGGGCAGAAACGTCCAGCCAAGCGATTGGGTGTGATGAATCAAAAACCGGTAGAGTAAGAAATGTATGCTGGATTTTGACTGAACCTTGCTGGGTTTCAGTTGAAGATTGAATCGTTGGAACTACTTGTTCATTTACCGTTGTTTTAACCTATGTTTGGTTTACCATTCTGATCCCGTGAAGTTGTATGTGATGCTTATCAATTAGAGATAAAGTAAACGGTAGAACGTATAAATTGTATTGATGTGTGCGAAAGAATGGCAGGTAAATTCAGGTGTTTGTGTGTATGTTTTTGCGCAAATTAGTCCCGTGACAGAAACGTGAAAAAAATCAAAAAGAAATAGTATAAAAATTAAATTACTCACGCGTTGTATCTAGGGTATATTATCTAATTTACATTGATAAGAAGTGTAACAATTGGAAGGAGGATGCTGTCGAAAAATTAATACAATATATATATGTATATATATATATATATATATATATATATATATATATATATATATATATATATATATATATATATATATATATATATCCAGTGCAAATAAATTAGTAATAAACTACAATTTTGAAATCTGATTTATTTTCAAAACAGGACTAGTTTCGGCTCAACGCCATTATCAACTGTATTTTAAAAATGTACCAATATACTGATAAACATATAATTACATAGTAAAACGGATAGCGAGTGGTTATTAACAACTAACTGCATAGAGATCAGTTATAACAATTATACTGCCTAGAAGAGAGAGAGAGAGAGAGAGAGAGAGAGAGAGAGAGAGAGAGAGAGAGAGAGAGAGAGAGAGAGTGTGTGTGTGTGTGTCTGTTGTAGATGGGCGGCGCCGTATCTACCAGGTTCAGCTCACGTTCAAACATGAGCTCAGTGAGGAGGGTGGGCTGTTAGAGGAGTACTCTTTATCTTCAGGTTCTAACTATTGCATGAAGGATTTTGACTTAGATAGAAAATGCAATAGTAGGTAAGTACATAAATTTTGTAGTTTTGGTTTTGACTTATCTTACCGTAACGATAACCTGGATTTGAACTCTACCAGCTATCATGGGAATGTAATGATTCAGGATGACAAAAATAGGATATATTATAATCTTACAATAATCCATGATTTAAAGTTATTATTATACAAAATTGAATTGAATAACGGAGAGGATATTTAAGGGATACCAATTGAATGTTATACAGATAATATTGAAGGACTCATAGATGATTTAAGTTTAAATGGAATATAATTATGCGTTTGGAAAGTTAATATTTGAAAGCACGCAACAAGAACGGTGTGTTCACAGGTGTATAGAAATATGTAATTGGAATTATGTAAGAACACGACTAATGATAGAATGTGAATTGGGGTCTTTAAATGAGACTAGTTTCAGTAGGTTGTTTATCATACCCTCTTCAGTCTTATACTGAAAATGCAATTGTTACAAAAGTCTATAGATAGCGTGCAGATCAGAAAAATAAAAGGAACAAACCGCAAAGAAACACAAAACGGGGAAAAAAAGGTCATTAATAAGTGTTGCCGAAAAGAATGTTTTTTAGCCATGATTTTTGGATGGCATTTATATATTAGAAAAGATATATTGAAAATACATATACAAAATATTTGAGATTTTGGATTGATTATTTATACATAACTAAGTTGAGATTTTACATAAAATTTAATAGAAATTGTAGAAATTAAATGGGAAAATAAATGGATGATTTTACATTGAATTTAAAATGCAAAGTATGCTAATATTTATGCAAAAGGTATATTACGTTAAAATGATATTAGGTAATGGTAATATTTAAATTGCTGGATTGGAATATTGATACGTGTAATATTTAATAGGAATGCCAGAGGGCATTGCTATACTTGGAAGGTGTATTTAATATCTTCATGCAATGAATCTAATCAAAACAATTATAATGGCATTATTGTTAATGCCCTAACTGTACGTTATTGGCATTAGTGTACCACAAGTGCATTCAGACGAATAATACCGCAATAGTGACACTTATATAATTTGAATTTGGGTATATCCTACAAAAGTTTGTATGTTTATGAGCAGTTTATTTATTTATTTATTTTATTTGGCGGGGAGGGATAATGTAAAATTTAGTTATTTTTTACAGAATTAATAGGCCTTGTTTTATGTCTGATTTCAGATGCCACAGAAGAGAAGATTGTATCAAGATAATTATTACACATCCTTCAGTGTGTTGTGTGTTTAAAAACATTCTCTAAAGGCATCATGAAACCTTTTAACTGAAGCAGCATCTGGCAAATGCTCATCCACAGTTGAAAGATAAGAATCGTAGCTTTGTTGAGCTAAAGTTATCCAGCTTGAAGAGGATGAAGATTGATGAATCTGGGATGTATAAGCAAACCAAAATCATCATAGTGCTGGCTTCATATGTGATTGCTCTTCAGGGGGCCAAGGCAAACAAGCCCCACACAATTGGTGAAAGCTTTTTGAAACAATGTATCGTTGGGAGTGAGGCTTGTGTTAGGAGGGGAGGTATCACATAAGATAAAACAGATCTCCTGGTCTAACAACACCATCAAGAACAGGATTGCCGAAATGTCTGAAAACATTAAGGAAAATGGGTGTGTCAAAGGTAATGTTATCGCCATCTGTTTCACTTAAACCTGATGAGTCTACGGATGTCACCAGCATTGCACAACTGCTTGTTTCCAGCCACTACATTACTCACAAAGGATTTGAGCAGAAGTATATTTTTTGCCGGCCATTAGAGACAACAACAAAGGAAATTGATGTAATGGCAGTAGTTGCAGATTTCTTTGAAGAGTCGGGACTGAATTGGAGCAAACTAGAAAGGTTTTGCACAGACGGTTGCCCTAATATGCTTGGTTCACGATCAGGATTCATTGCTCTTGTGAAGCAAGCAGAAGCAACCTGGTTTGAAATGAACACACTGCATGATACATATAGAAGCTCTCGCCTCAAAAACAATTCCAAAGAACCTTCATGTGAACTTGACTGTCATCATAAACATTGTTAACTATGTGAAAGGATCTGCCTTGAACACTCGCATCTTCCGCCAGCTCTGCTGGGGCATGGATGCTTAACACACAGCTCTTTAAGTTGACACACAATTGCGATGACTTTTAAAAGGAAACATTCTGGCGCGGGTCTTTGAACTGCGGGAAGAAGTAAAGTTGTTTTTGAGTTACAGCAACAAGGTGGACCTACTGTCTGCCTTCATCATAGAAGGACTTGATGACGAATGGCTTATCTTGCTGAAATTTTGAATTGGTAAATCATCACTCACCTTGATTATTTGGGGGACGAGTTCAAACGATATTTCACTGGTATCAACATTGAAGACATTTCAATGAGGGTCACAAGGAACCCATTTATATGTCAGGTGGATGATGTCCCTGAGGGCATGCAAAATCAGTTCTTGTAGGTCAAACATGACTTTTCTGCCAAGGATGAGTTTCGTGCACACGATTTTGAAGACTTCTGGGTTAATGTGGGTGCAACATACCCACAACTGAGCACCAAAGCATTGAAAATCCGCATTCTCTTTTCCACAACCTAACTTTGTGAGTCTGGATTTTCTGCTTTACTCACAATCGAGCTTATATAGCAATGCCCTCTAGGCATTCCTATAAAAAAACTCCTGAGAAACTTAAATATATATATATATATATATATATATATATATATATATATATATATATATATATATATATATATATATATATATATATATATATATATATATATATATATAAATTATTTTGGAAAATTCATATCATGCAATTCCTTTACTTTTGTCAATTAAATCGTTCAATTATTTTACTTAACTTTTCTAAATTAATTCATATTTTATGTACAACTTAATAATTAATTAATTCATTTATTTTACTTGTCAATTCATTTAACGTACTACTGTTTCAAGCATCATCTCTTAAAATTTGACACACAATCAAACAAACACACGCTTTCAGCTCGACCTTCTGGAACATTATTCTCTCCCATTCGACTCTCGCCATTCTTCGCATAAGGTCGGTAATCATTCCTTCTACAATTAGTCATTTACCTCCAAACAAATCATACTTAGTTAAATTCCACATCCTCCCGCAATTCTCTGTAAACGACCATACGAGAGTAGGTCCTAATTCTATTTACTTCTCGTATTTGCAGCCCCCAATTCAGTCCATCATAGTCACCATATTATTTCATGTACATTCATTGATTCTATGAATATATATATATATATATATATATATATATATATATATATATATATATATATATATATATATATATATATATATATATATATTTGTTTAATTGTTTTTCTTTAAACCCAGTTCATTATTTGAAATTTATTTCGCTTTCGTCTTAGGCTTAAAAACTAGCAGACGATAACTTCGATCAAACAAATTTATGGTTATGGTTTTCGAAAGGCTATTTAGGCTGATTTATTAACAGAAAATAAATCCCATGAATAACCATAACCTATACTTAAATCATGAAACCGACTAGCGAATATCCGATTCGATTAAATTTTTTAAATGCAATTCGATATTTTAAAAAGCGATTCAATGTTTTTATATTGATTGTCAATGTTTCGAAAAGGGAATTTAATGCTTTTTTACCCTAAATAAGACATTTCTTACTAATACAAAGAGAAACCAAGCTTGTAAGATAAAAAATAAACGTTTAATTTGAATTAAAATATAATATAACAAAAATTAAACTATACAGTACATATTACATAATATTCACACGGTAATACTAATATACTCTCTCAGAAAAAAAATAGGGTCAACTTACAACTTTGTTCCATATATACCTCATAATATTTAAAGATTTCCACTCTACTCTACTCTAAGCCCGCCAGCTTAGTTCTCGTCTTCCTCCTCCACCTCGCGGGCCTTCTTGAGGAGGTGGAGGTTGCCCTTCATGAAGACGAGGGCCTCGAAGTTCGGTGCAGTGATGGCCGCCCTCTTAGGCTTGAGGATGTCCGACCCATAGCTGAACACGCGCTTGACACAGGCGAACGTTGGGATAGGTGTGTTAAACTTGAGGAAGAGTGTTATCCAAGCATCACGGAACTCGAGCGGGAAGAGATTGGGCGAGATCACCGGGTTCCCCCTCAGCGGCTTCCTCGACCAGTTGTTGACCTCTTCCCTGACCTTCTCCTCGAGGCTCTCCTCTTGCTGCCCATCCTCCAGGGCGAACAGGTAGCCCGTGCTTCTGGAGCCTGGCTGGGGTCCCTGCTGAGGAGCAGGGTCCAGGTGCTAGTCAGGCCGGACGAGGGCGAGAAAGTCCCTGATGAGCTTGTCCCTCACCAGGTCGCAGTAGACCTCATTGTTCTGTCTCCTGCAGACGGCCATGACCGTGGCGAGCTTGTGGTCCGGGTGCAGCGCCGTAGCCATCAACAGGTCCATGTCCACAAAGAGGTGGCTGAACCTGCAGTATAAAAAAAGTTTTAAAACAAATTTAAAAATATATCAGATTTGTCAATTGAAAAATTAAATTTCATTACACTGATTTTAGTTCATTTCCACTGAATCATTTGACCAGCAAGGGTTATAATCATTTAATAATAATATAATATAAGAATAAAAAGAACCTATTAAGTTTTAACTCACTGCTATAAAATATAATAATAATATCATAATATGACTAGCCAGCCATCAAGGCCCTTTGTTCCAGGCTGATGGAGGAGGTGGGCCACCAGGTTCTAGGCATGGACAATGCTGTCGTCGCCAGACAGCGCCTCCGGGGAGTCTCTGAGCACCTGTAAGTGGGGGACAAGCCACCCCATGTATGCCTTCTCCTCGCCCTGGAGTACGTCTAGGCAGTCGGCGAGGGGGGCGGTCACCTTGACGTACTCCAACCAGATCTGCACGTCGTCCTCCGTGATGTGCGGCAGGGGTGCTGCCGCTGACATATCTGGTTCAGCTTGTTTCTCTTGTCCAAGTCAAGCACCTCGGTCTGCAGTCACTTGTAGGTGTGGTGGCTAGAATTCCACCTGGTGACGCCAGGGGTAACAAGCTTCTTGCCCAGAGCGGAATTAATGTCATTGGCGGTCACTGTCTTGTCCTTGCTGCTCGGCATCCCGCTCGATGTTGCGGTTAAAGGCGCTGATATAGTTCGCGCCATTGAGAGTGGCGGTGCTGACAAACTGAAAAGCAAAATAATGTTATAAAACAAAGTTTAATTTCATTTATCAGTATGAACTTGAAGTATGATTCCAAAGTCAATACGATAATAGTCATCACTTTGTTATTTTTACAGACTCCTTCAGTTCTCTACAAAGTATTAACGACAAACATGCATAACATATTTCACGCAGACTACAGCATCAAATTCATACAGTATTATAAAGTAAAACGTAGAATTTTGCTGGATACCTAGGCAAATAAAAAGAGAAATATGCAGAAATTCTTAGAGTTTACACACCTTTATTTTGATGCCGAATTCGTCGTGCAGCTCGGAGATCACCTCTGCCCGGTAGGTCCCCGTCTGGCTCACAGTGATCCCCTTGATCCCGAGGACGGTGGAGTGCCTCTTAAATGTGTTCTTGTCCAGCCATGTCACCGTCATCCCCAGAAAGGTCCTGTTGCTTGCCGACCAGCTGTCAGACGTGGTGGCGACGAACTCCTGTTTGGCGAGGAAGTCCGTCAGGTCGGCCTTGGCCTGACCCCCATCGCCCCGATGTCGCGGGTGAACTTCCGCCTGGAGGGGATCTTGAACTGTGGGCAGGCGTACGCCCATAGGACCTTATTGTGTTCATTGTCTAGCTCTGAGGCAGTCTTCATGTAGCCAATGAAGAACCTGAAGCAAAATTAGGAGTTTTAGAATAAATTTAAAATTACAAGATTTTTTTAGTCATCATATCATTTTTTATATGAGTGTATGAGACATATAAATTATTAAAACATATTTAAGAAGTAAAAACAGAAAACTGTTACCAGTTTAAACCATCTATATTCAATTTAATGAATATATTAATATTATTCAATCATTCAGTGTCTAAACCGAGTTTCATAGTTTTGAAATTAAAACACTTAAAAATAAAAAAATATATTGATACTTTAACTTAAAAAATGAAAATTACTCACCTATAGTACAGGTCGAGGCACTTCTTCTGGGAGAACTTCTCCTTGAAGCTCTCCTCGATGCTGGCCTGCCTCCTGGTCGCGGCCCCGTCCTGGGAGGACTTGTGGCGGCCGCGTGTGCTGGCGCCCTCGAAAGCTGCCTTGAGCTCGTGGAACTTAAGGACCTCTGGTAGTGTATCTAAAAAGTAAAATAAAAAAATGAATTAAAATTCTTATAGTAAAAACTAAAAATAAATGCCTAACTTTTAGGTTGTTTAGTATTTGTCAAATAATTATGAATCCTGGTAAAAAAAGTCTTTACAAAAATTATTAAATAAAATAAATTTAAAGTCACCTTCAGGTTTGAAGTTGTTCCCTGCTGAATTTTAAGTGTCTTTGAGCACTTGGTGCAGGTAGCCTTGTTGTTATCCACGACTTTGAAGAACAGGCCGATGTGCCTCCAACTGTTCTCCTGGCTGAGCCTGGAGCTGTCTATCTCCATTGTGGCTTTGGTCTCAGCTAACTCATTCGAGTCTAGTGACATCATGCTCTCACTGCACGAGAGCGGTGGGTCAGGGTGTCCCCCACGCCCCATGAAGTTGTCGTTGACCGCCGACGCCTGGTCGCTGTGCTGGAAGCCTAGGGACTTCTGGTTTGCCCCGCTGGCGTTCCTCTTCCTGGGATGGGGAGTCAGAAATCTCTCGATACTAGATGTAATGGACGCGTCTTTGTCTGTAATCAAAAGTGTAAATATAACTCCGTCTTGGACAAGGCTACTTCTTTTGCACGCGCTAAATTCTTAAAAAAAAATCAGCATTTAGAAACAGAATTACGAAACGCACAAATAAATGCTAAGTTGAATGTACAAATAAATGCTAACTAGCAACAAGCAAGTGCCTATAAGTAAGAAGCCGGTGCGCACGATTACATGCGCACGAATACATACTTTAAGCTTGATTTATCGTTACTTAATGAAACTAATAGTCTAGATATAATTATATGAATACCATTAGAACGAAATAGAAATACTAAATGCAAATATTAATGGTACAACTTACTGCCGTTGGGGTCCGCAATAGCAGGAAAATGAAAACAGAAGGATTACTTCGAAGCGTTCACAAGTGGTGGCAAGGGAGCAGCGCAGCAGCAGCGTGCTCTCACGACGACTGGCTCTAAACTGGTGCGGCGCGTCACTTAACCGATATGAGACTCGTACGAAAAACCAAATCTAAACACGAATTATACCTACTTTATACTTGTAAAATATAACTTTTTTATTATATATGATTTAAAAATTATTAATCATGATATTTTACGCATTATATTATAGACAAAATACGAAAGTGTGAATAGAATAGAATAAAACGAAAAAATATTTACTTGAGAAAAATATAGGAAAATTTATTGAGAAACTGCTATTGCGAAAAAACTAAGACGACGGCGATCTGGATTAATCGCAAATCGCTTTAAATTTTCAGCAGTCCGATTGCGATTATCCGATTCGTTTGGCGGAGGTTAGTCCGATTCGTTTGGCAGGGGTTAGTCCGATTCGAAAATGTGATTCCGATTAATCGGATAATCGGACTTCCGAATCGAACCGCACACCTCTGTAAATTAGCTATTGAGTGAATCAAGAAAATCTGAGAAGTTACTGCGTATGACAAATACTCCAAAATGGCTGTGTAGCCTAAGCAAGGCAAACAATCCAAAGGGATTCCTACTGGGCACATCCTCAGAACGTTCTTTTGGCAATGTTGGCGGACATTGATCAGAACAAGAAATTAGCTATTGAGTGAATCGAAAAGATCCTAGAAGCTACTGTGTACGGGGAAGAGATACGTGATTTCAGGCCACCAAAAATAGATAAGACTGCTAAGAATCTAACAAATTCACTTCTCCCTGAAGAGGAGTGCAGGTTTGAGCCACAACTTACATTGCATCTATCTAATGCAGCCTGTAAAATATTGTCCACGAGCCATTTCATGCCATTCTCAAGGTGTGGAATGGTGTGTGCGAATGGCGAAGAAAGCTTTTGGCGAAGTTTAGGGAAAATAAGCAAGAGATGGCTACCTTCGTGCCGTTGTAAAAGCTCGTGACTTCATGCCATCGTTTGAGAAAATGTATAATTTTAATGTATCTGTTGACAAATAGTATGTATCAGTTAGATAATAAAAGTTGAATTCACGACTTGTTTGTCAGTATTCTTCAGTTTAAACTCAATTGTATTTAGAAGCATTTATAACAACAAACCATCAACTCTGATGGTGTATCCTTTTCTGTCTCGAAAATTAAAAAAAAATGAAATTTTAAGCTCAACAAAGGGGGTGTTCCAAATATTTTTCCCCAAAACCTTTTCCACCTTTGAAGTATGTGTACTCAAGTGTACATAACCTGAAATGTGCATGTTGATTTGCTGAAATTTGTTTAGGCTTGGTAAGCCTCTTCGAGAGTGATGTGATTACCAAGGGTGATTTGTCACAGAGTTGTGGTACCACTCTTAGAGTAGCCAAATGAGTTTTTAGATTTAGCCTAGCGGTTACCGGTTTGTTTCTGGAGTGCCTGGTATTCACAAGACACTGACTCCAAAAGAGTAGAAAGTTCTCATCTTGTTTGATTATAGGCTGGGTATAGGTGATCAGAGATTTCTTCAAAGGTAATGGGAATCTTGGAGCTGGATTCAATATTCTTTATTCGACGGGAACTTGGAAGGTCTTCAGGTGCCTTTTCTTGATCAGAGAAATCATCCTTAAGCGCCTCCAACTACCTTTTTACATAAACGGCCCACATACATGCGGTATTTGGACATTTCACTCGAATTATTTTTGTTACATTTAATTAGTCTCAATATTAAATTTATTCACTATACTTACATTAATTTAAAATAACATTGTTTTTAATTTGATTACAAATATTTTAATCTTAGTGAAGCTAAACAAGCCCATTATATTAATTGTTTTCTAAAGTCATACCTTATTTGGTTTCCTAATGTTACCATTTCTCTTATTTCAGAGCTCTCTAACAAATATTCTATTTTCATCATCAATTAAACCAGATTTATATTAAATATAAGAAGAAATGAGATTTTAATTATTACCTATAGACTTTTACACTAATGTTATATTTACTAAACCAAAATTGCTATATTTCAGTCTTTCGTTTCTTTTTTAAGTTCGTTAAAAGTTCTTCGAATATTGAACCAAACATTTATTTAGTTACTGGTAAAAAAAGGAAGTGATTGAGAAAATGACGATAATTTGGAAAAAGCAGCATTCACGATGGGCAACAGTGCTCCCTTTACAGCACTTATCCTTCGGATTTCCTTTTAGTGAATGTTACTTTTGGTTTAAGGTGAACACATTATAAGATATTATAAAACTTCAAAATGCTATTTTTTTTATGTCTTTGATTGTCTCATTCAATCTTGAAATGTGAGCACTACATACATTCTCCTTTCGAGAAAAAGGAAGTTTTTAAATCAATATTATGTATGTATTTAGAAATAATTGTTACGCACACATTTTATATTTATATCTATCATTAAGCACACATATATTTGATGGTAGTTAACTGTTCTTTTGGGCTCTCAGACCCAGGAGCTGCAACTCTTAAATATGAACAAAAAAAAATTAATGCTTAAGCGCTCCTGAGGATTTGGTATCATATATATTTTTCTATGCATACAGCTTTGTGTACGCACACCAGTGCTGGTTTAAGGATCTTCGGGACCCGTACCACAAGGAACAACGGGCCCCCCGCCCGTATATATATATATATATATATATATATATATATATATATATATATATATATATATATATATATATATATATATATATATATATATATATATATATATATATATGAATGCAATGTCCCGCAGGAAAAAAATAAATGGCGTTTCCAAGTACTTTCTAACTTTATTAAGTTACTTATCAAGGATAACAACAAGAAATAATATTATATTAGAGGTTTCCCCACTTTTCGCTCCTCGTGTCTTATAATTTCCCTTGTTAGGCTATCTCCATTTCTTTTGTTCTGTTACCCTTTCCGTCTTCTCAGTTTGACCTTACTAGCTGCTTCTTGTTATTCTTAATGTGAATCTTTACCTTCCCCCTTCCGTCTTCCTCATTGGTGATTTCTTGTTTTTGAGGTGGTCTTTCATACTTTTCTTTCGTATATTTACCTCCAATATAATTTTTTTTTGTAGTTATCCTTGATAAGGAACTTAATAAAGTTCGAAAGTACTTGGAAACACCATTTAATTTTTTCCTGCTGGACATTGCATTCATTTGCTACCCTCACGTGATACTTTGTGAGTTTTTCATATATATATATATATATATATATATATATATATATATATATATATATATATATATATACACTGTATTCTTGTAATGGCTATAAAGGCAAAAATGAATTCGAGACACTTTCACACGCATACAGACTTACACACTTCCATACATACTCACGACCAGAAGACGCCTCACGCGCTATCTTTGCTAATCATTCGGGCCGCGCTAAAATTCTGGGAAACGCGAAACAGCTGTGCGGATATATTTATGAAAACACACCAAGCTGAGGAAAGATGAGGAAAGACGCTGGTTTTTATTTATTCTCACATAGCCGCGAAACATGAAATCTTATTTCCTAAAATTATATTTGTCCCCAAGTTAAGATTATCTAGCAGAGTCCTGAATAAAACTCCCTGCTTACTTCCTTTCTATCCCCTTGTACGCACGAATAAACTTTCGATTCGAATAAGCTGCGCTCAAATCGAATGATTGGCTAACAGTGGGCCACGCCTACATTTTTTGACACATTAAATAACATCTGAAGTAGACCCCGAAGCTAGTAAGAGGAGTAAGGTAAGTAAGAACATAAAGATCAGTAAGAACAGTAAGGCAGTAATATAGTAAGCAGTTCTGTCCTCAATAACAAGGTCTACTGTCCGCTCTAGAAGAGGAAGCGTAGATCAGAAGAGGAAGCGTCGATCAAATTAGAACCAGACATTAATAGGCCAGCCTCAAATACCTGACATACGCATAAACGAATTCCTTGCGCCCAAGCCTACCGAGTCTCCTTACGATTAAAGAGCCTAGAACGCTAAAACTAAACGTGAGGATAATCATCCCCAATTAGAGTCAACCCAAAGTTAGCACTCAGTAACCAATTATCTCCAAACGCGCTATATTCCATTGAAGAAGCTCGTACCCCGTAACTGGGCCTTCAATCATATAAGAGGTAACCCTAATCACCCACAACTGGTAACTCTCGTACCCCCTATAGTCTAAATGACGAGAGAGACTGCAGAGTGCACTGAAGATGTATTGCGATCAGAACAAGCACCAACCAAAGGTTTGTGGTCACTAAAGGTGGCGAATGCATGTCCTTCCAAAAACTGCAGAAAATGGCAGACTGCGACGTACACCGCGAGCAGCTACCGTGAGAACGTACTCTACCTTTTTAAAGCGTCAGAAAGCGAACGAGAAAAAAACGCGATAGGTTGCTAGGAGTCATTTACCTTCTGCTGCAAGGTTGCATCTATATGAGTCGATGAAGCAACTGAGACAACGCTAATAACGGCTCCAAGACAGGAATGAGCCAAGCTAGTAGGGGGGGGGGGAATGGCTTCTTTAGTACGAGAATAGGCTTCGCACTTCTCAGAGGAAAACTGAAGAGAAGAGTTTCTCTTCTTAGACGTTGATAGCATAGCATTCAATGGTGCATGGCCCTTGCACAAACAGGGATGAATCTGTGGTAAAAAAAAAATAACCACGCGGCAGCACCTATGCAGTCGCGTAAGCGTAGAAGGTTGAGAAAAGTTCATAATAGCTGCAACTTTGTCATCGAGAGGGCAAATTTCGCTATCAGAAACATGTGTTTAAGGAAGTAGAGTTGGGAAACACAGAAGAGAAACTTAGAAGTGTTTAGTGCAATACCGAACTCTTCAAGGCGGAGAAAGGCATGAAAAAAAGTGAGAAAGATCTCCCTCTAAAAACGAAGATGTTATCAGAAGGTCGTCCATATAGCAAAACACCAAAGGAAGACCTGTCAGAGCTTGATCCATAAAACGTTGGAAAGTTTGACCATTGTTGTGAAGCCCATACCACATACGAATCATTTCAAATGAACCAAATGACGTGGTGATAGCCGTCTTTTAGACATCATCAGAATGGGAGGAATACTGGTTGGAAGCACAAACTAGATCTAGACGCGAACAGAGTGAGCAACCGAAAATGTAAAGGTGAAATCAGATAGTACTGTAAGGGGTATCGGTCGGGTTTTGTTTGAATAATTAAAGCTGTAATCTCTCAATGCCCTGAAGTTAACAGGTAGACAACACTTAGGCCCAACATGAAGTGGAGAGGCCCAAGGAGACGAAGAAGGGCGAGCAATACAAGCATCCATCATGAACTCAAATTCAGAACGCATTGCGGTGAGTCTATCTGATGCTAGACGTCGATTACGAGAGAATACAAGATCTCACGTCATTTCTATTCAATAAACACACCGTGTTTAACTGGTTTCATTCGAAGGATAAGATCAGGAAACTCCTGCCGAATGCGCTGTAAGGAAGGTACAGACGAAGGAAGAGAGACAGAAAGGAGAGAGCTTTGCGATGGGCCACAGACAACGAGATTAGTGGTGAGGTCAATAAGTTTGCGATTTCAAGAATCAATAAAGAAGGTCCATCGAAAAACTTGAAGGAGGCCAAGATAAAGACGAAGGTTGTGCCTTTCATAGGTATTACTCGTAATTAATATTGGTCAAATTAGTCGCTTTAAGAACTAAATCGGAGGGACAACAAATTTTGTTACCAAAAGAGGCAGATATGACGCTACTCGGCACCAGTGTCCACCAGGAATGTAAAGTCAGAAAGTGGGTACAAAATGCGAAAAGGGAGACCAACCTGAAGGAGTGAAGATGCAACAGAGGTGGTCAGTTTCTTAATCACTTGCATTTCTAGTTTAAATGGCAAGAAAATGAAGAGTCTGCAAAAGATAAAATTGACGATCGAGTAAGACGTGATGAAGATGATAATGGAAGGGGATCACCAGAATGAAAATACCGGCAAGGCTGTTTACATTGTACTGCATTCTTACCGAATTTATTATTGTACTTACACAGGTCCGAATATATTGAGAATGAGGAGGGTGAATGTAGACATAAGAAGAATTAGGATTAGAATTGAAATGAGAATGCTTAGCTTCACCTCTCGTGCTGGAGTGCCTTTGTTGGTTGCACCTACTCCGGGAAGATAAGCTTTGCCTCGTATTATTCATCGGCCGTTCGTGCAGATGACCTCGTTGTTCCTTAAAAATACTTTCAGGTCACTCATTTCTCTATCATCGCATCCATGACAGAATTACTATCTAAATTAACAGGGATGAAAATATTATTCACCTATGTTCGTTTGTGAGGAGACCCCGCCACCTTTGGGACTTCTTAACAAAAGGTTAATTAGGTCCGGGTTTATTAGAATTATCCCTCCCCCAATCTACATATGGACTAGTAAATAGGCCATCGGTGATTTCACCGTCCGTGGTTTTAATATCATAATTAGGAGGCGGGGGTGGATATGATCCAGCCTTGCTCTCATGAATATATTCTGCAATAATGGCTCAAATACCTCAGATGTAATGTTGTCTGTTTGTGCCAGTTCTTCTGATGTTCATTCACGGCATGCGCTACCATTAAAAATTCAGCCTAGTCCAGCCATGTAAGAGACTGTGATTGATCAAACGATAGCAGAGGGATATAATACCGGTTCCTCCCATCCGGGGGGGGGGGGGGACGCTTATAGATTCTGTGATGTTTGGCTATTCCCAGTAGCGGATATCAGACGGCTGATTGCATTTATTGTAATGCTAGAGAATGCCCCATGAGGTAGAGAACGTAACACATGCAATGGCAGATGAAGGCTCAACGGTTTCGCTAGAAGCATAAGGGAAACTGATTGGCTCTATTTTTGTAAAAAAAAAAAGAAGAATAAAATGGAAAATAGTACAATTTCAGGTTGTTCTAATTCGTTAACTTAAACTAAATGGATATTGTGTGGTATTTTTTTCGTAGAGTGAGCGATGGCAAATATATAAGAGAAAATCGAATCAGGTGATTTTTTTACCGGAATATGTAGACAAAAATATAGGCTCAGTGTCACGTAGTAATTTATTATATTTCGAATATAGTTTTATTTTTATGGATTCTGGGCACCACTTCATAGTGAGTCAGGCCTAGTTAACTAAAATAATTCTCCTCGCTATATAAATGAAAGAGTGACGAGTTTGAGCGCGGTTGTATATCTGGAACACAATAGCCTATGTCATGTGTTGTATAAAGGATCCTGCTTTAATACTTAAGTAAAGATATTGTTACCCTGACAAAATTTTCCTCAAAATGCAAGTAAAAATACCCAAACTTAAATGTACTAAAGTAAAAGTAATAAAGTATCTTGTTTAGTACTCAAGTAGTGAAGAAAAAAGTAGCGACAAATAGTAAAATACCCATCAGCTCAGACACTATTCAGTATATTGTACAGTCAACCCTTTTATACCCACTATGCTGACCTTTATATATTGGAATTCAGTTAAACTGGACTTAACAATGAAGTTTTATATCGCTCTATTGATAATAAAGGATAGTTTATATGAAAAGTAAAATTAACTCTTATGATTGGTTCAAACCAGAGTACACGCTTGAGATTGTTCATCGTCTGTGTCGTAGAATGACTCCCGACGATATACCATATATCACTATTCGTTGAGGGAACTTCCTTAATTATCTCTAGAGTGCGTTTTTACTGTCTGGCGGCCGATATTATGTATCTTCAAAATGCTTAAGAAGTGGAACTGAGCTCAAGGATAATAATATTGCTATCATTAATAAAATAGAGTTTTATTAATAATAACTATCAGCAAACACAAAAACGAAAAATATTGACAAACAGAATGGAAAGGGTCGTGGAGACTCGGGCTAATCCAAGGATTTAAGGGATCAAAAAAGGTAAAACAAATATGGAGTTAAAGAGATGGGATGGTTCGATAAACCATTTAAAGCACAGGATAGAATTGACAAATAAGGGATCAATACTCAAAAGGTGACGCTTGGCTTACGTAACTTCATTAGGGTGCAGTGGAAGGTACTTGAAGGAATATTCGGTCCGCTGGCGAGTTCCAGCCGAAGGGGGGGGGGGATAAAAGGATCCTGACGTGGCGTCTTGGAAAGGAGAACCGTTACTCGACGAACGGCTTGACGAACAATGGCTGTTCTAGGTTGTTCTCTTCTGAACAAAGGGGGGGATGAGAACCGTCTCTTGTCTACGGGCTCAAGAACAATGGCTGTTCTAATGTTGTTCTCCTTTGAACAACAGGGGGGGTGAGAACCGTTTCTTGGCGAAGGGCTCAAAACGAACAATGGCTGTTCTAATGTTGTTCTCCTTTGAACAACAGGGGGGGGATGAGAACCGTTTCTTGGTGAAGGGCTCAAAACGAACAATGGCTGTTCTAATGCTGTTCTCCTTGAACAACAGGGGGGGGGGGATGAGAACCGTTTCTTGGCGAAGGGCTCAAAACGAACAATGGCTGTTCTAATGCTGTTCTCCTTGAACAACAGGGGGGGGGGGGTGAGAACCGTTTCTTGGCGAAGGGCTCAAAACGAACAATGGCTGTTCTAATGCTGTTCTCCTTGAACAACAGGGGGGGGGATGCCTTGGGGACTTGGCGTCACTAAAGGCTCGAACCTTTGGCACTCAAGGAATATTGTCCTCCTTCTGGACAAGTGATGGTGAATCTCGAGGTCGAGGTCCCTTGGCGCACAAAGGGAGAGAGGGTCGTGGTGATGTTTCGCGACGAAAATCTGGATCTCCAATCTGATCTTAGTGGTAAAGTTTCCATATAAATAGCCAGGACATCTCCTTGGCGTAGGGGAAAATGGAGTGAAAGCTTGGAGGGAACGCACAGCCGAGCCGGAAACAATGCCTTATCTGCCCATAAGCCTAACTCGATCTGGCGAGGTCGGCGTATGGGGGCGAACGGGGGGGACGATAACCTCCTTGTTTAAACATTGACGTCCGGTAGCTGTTGATAAGACTCCAAGCCTCGAATCGAAGATGCACGTGGGTAGCCTCATGGTTTTAAATAAAATGTGATAGAAGTTGAAATGAATGCAGCTCTGAACTCGTTCTATCACACCCCTCCATTCCAGGGGAAGTTGTCACTTCGAAAAAAAAAGAGAGAAGGGACAACGATAGAGCTCCGTTGTAGGGAACTCGTTTTCTTGTACCAACCGTATCTTCCTGCACCTAACTATTATTACCTCAATACATGATTATTTTTATCGTTAGATTACAGGGGAAAATAACCTTTAATACAACTTAATAAAAAAAAAAGGCATGGAACAATGAAATGATATAAACTTAGTACATACGGGACAAAATAATTTATACGTAAATTAATAAGAACAAATATATATACATCAAAAAAATTTGACATTGAGCGTTACAAAATTCAGACATATACATTAATTAATTATATTACAAAAGAATCTTAAATTAAGTCGTACAAGACGGTATATACCTACATGGAGATACTAATCCTATGAATACAATTATTCTACGCTATTCGGTAACGCATTTCTACTGAGGGCGCCAGCGACCTGGTTATCGGAACCTTTGATATAATTTATTTTAAATTGATACTCTTGCAAGAGTAAACTCCAGCGCATGATGCGGCCGTTTGAGTGTCTCAAATTCCTAATATAGGCTAACGGACGGTGGTCGGTTCCTATTCGAAATTCTTTACATATCAAGTACAGCTTGAATTTGTCTATGACCCAGATAATTGATAGAGCTATCCTTTCTCTAGTGGCATATCTCTTTCCGCGTGGTAATAATTGACGACTAGCATATGCAACTGGATGACTCGTTCTGTCATCCACGTATTGAAGGAGTACACCTCCAATGCCCTCGTTGATCACGTCGGTCTTAACCCCAAAGGATTTTTCCGGGTTGAGCAACTTAAAAATGGGGGCAGAAATGAACTTACTTTTGAGCTGATTAAAATGGGAAACAGCGACATCATTCCAACGTAAACGATCGGGGAAATTCTTTTCCTGAAGGGGGCATAGTGGGGCCGAAATTGCAGCGAAATTCGGAACAAATCGCTGACAGGGAGAAGCTGATCCTAGGGACGATCTTAATGGCTTCTTTGTAATCGGGAGGGGCATGTCGGCGATTGCCTTAATCTTGTTCTCGTGGGGACCTAACTTGCTTTGTCCTACTTTGAAACCCAAATATTTGATGGTTTCGTGGGCAAAATGGCATTTGCTGGGGCCAATGCTGAGGCCATTTTTACGCAGTCGCTCGAAAAGAGCTAATAGGGCGGGTAAATGGTGATTCCATTTAATTAGTTCTTGTATCTGACTCTTCTGACGTGGTGTCAGCTGCGCGTCACTATCCAGGTCAGAGGGTTCTAAAGACTCGCCTGGTAGGGAAGGAGGAGGGTAATCGGTATCAGGTTGGATGCACACTTTTCTGGATTACGTTAAGGGACTCCGCGGGGCAATCTTCTTCAAGCGCCGATGCTTCGTCCAGTTCTACGAAGGTATCTTCATGGGCGCGTTGGGGGTTCTTTTTTTCTTGGGGTCCACGGACAGTCTCCGTGTCCTTGTCTGGGGCCTTATCACCTAAGGGTGTTTAGTAATTCACACTCTTCTTTTGCCGTCCTAAAGTCCTGGTTAGGGGTCTCCGAGAAATCGGACGGTATCGGGGTTCTGATGGGGACGGGCTCCTGGGCTTCTTTCTTATCTCGGCCTTGAGGAAGGGCGGCCTGAAACACAGGGTCGAAACTTACTTGGGGGCTCTGTCCTATAAGTACGGAACAGAATTGTATGGGTGCTACAATGACTTCAGCCCAGCCATTATAATATTGACACTGCAGGTAACATCTAGCGACGGGGAATCTGTTCGCCCGCCCAAGTTGGTCATGTACCACCGCAAATTTTTCGTGGTTAGAGGCCACTGGGAGGAGTTCGTCGGACACGATGAAGCACGTACATCCTGTGTCCCTGACGAGAGTCAATACTCGACAGCTGTCCACGCTGCCCTCCTCATATTTCAAAGTTCCCGATGAACTTTTACCAAAAACAAAATTTACCTGGTGGCCTGACGGAGGGGGAGAAGTTTCTGCTTGGGTCTGCACCACCGGGGGAGCCGGGGTTGCATTAATCTGGTGAACTTGGTGGGCTGGTCCGCTTTTAAGCCTAGAATTTTGGGGGCAATTCCAGCTCATGTGGTTTTCTACACCACAGGTGAAGCATATTATTGGTCGCTTCGGGAAGAGAGGTGGAGAAGAAATCTGAACGGGAGGTTTAGAGTCCCGTTGTTGATTTTTGGGAATGAAGTTTTGGGGTCTTACGGGGCCCGGAAACTTTGTCAGCTTTCCTGGGGAGGGGCGCGAATCCTTCCTTCTTTCCTGGTTTGGGGGTTGGTGAGAAGTTCGATTCTCCTTTGGATATAAATTATGGCTTGCGGCATAGACATCCGCTTCTTCGGTACATTCTTTAAAGGTCTGGCACCGACGGTCCTTGACAAACGCGCGGATCTCCGTCGGGAGAGACGCCAAAAATTGATCTCGCAACACGAAGTCCGTTAAGGACTCGTAGTCCGGATCAACCTTTGAGGATTCTAACCAAAATTTAAAATTCCTCTGAAGAATGTATCCGAATTGACGGAACGTCTGTCCGGGTTTAATACGACCTCCTCGAAATTCTTGGCGGTAGAAATCGGGAGTCATATTATGAGCGGCCAATAACTCAGCTTTTAAGGTGCTGTAGTTAATTGTACACTCAGATGGTGAAGATATAAAAATTTCGCGCAATTTGCAATTTAACAGGGGAAGTAATCTGGCTACACCTTCAGCCTCCAGATCCATGTTATTGATTTCGAGGATCTTTTCGAAGTGGGCTAAAAATGCTCCGAAATCCTCTCCATCCTTGAAATTGGGGAGCTTTAGTGGGAGATTGGGGGGGGGGGGCTTCGGAACGGGAGCTGGCGGAATGTATCCCCGCTTCAACACGAGCTAATTCAATCTGAAGCTCAGCTTGTCTTATCCGTTCCCCTCTTTCTTCTCGTTGGATTTCTTTTTCTCGTTCTTTTCTTTGCTCCTCTTGAATGTACTCAATTAGTTCTTTTCCGGAGAGTCCACAGGACTCTCCTTGCGCTTTAAAGATTTCAAACTGAGTCATCTTTGCACTTGGGGGCGCACTAGTCAACCAACTAAAATTCCTTGCAACAAGAATTATGCCTCTATAGAATTAGCCTACCTAAATATGGGCACTGACCTATTCGTACTTGGTTTCTCAATCTAAATAACCACTGACTAAAATCACAAAAACACAAACAAATTATTATAACCGTTCCTTGAGCTACTCCAGCTTCTTAAGTTTCAAAAAAAAAAGGGGATAGCAATCGTTAAAACAAAAGGGAACTACTATATTCTATTATTATAACGAATAACACTATGCTTTACTCGACTGAGACCAGTGTTTGCAAAGATATAGCGTTAGACCTTACACACCTGATACCAAATTTAAATAGTATATATATATATATATGTCGTAGAATGACTCCCGACGATATACCATATATCACTATTCGTTGAGGGAACTTCCTTAATTATCTCTAGAGTGCGTTTTTACTGTCTGGCGGCCGATATTATGTATCTTCAAAATGCTTAAGAAGTGGAACTGAGCTCAAGGATAATAATATTGCTATCATTAATAAAATAAAGTTTTATTAATAATAACTATCAGCAAACACAAAAACGAAAAATATTGACAAACAGAATGGAAAGGGTCGTGGAGACTCGGGCTAATCCAAGGATTTAAGGGATCAAAAAAGGTAAAACAAATATGGAGTTAAAGAGATGGGATGGTTCGATAAACCATTTAAAGCACAGGATAGAATTGACAAATAAGGGATCAATACTCAAAAGGTGACGCTTGGCTTACGTAACTTCATTAGGGTGCAGTGGAAGGTACTTGAAGGAATATTCGGTCCGCTGGCGAGTTCCAGCCGAAGGGGGGGGGATAAAAGGATCCTGACGTGGCGTCTTGGAAAGGAGAACCGTTACTCGACGAACGGCTTGACGAACAATGGCTGTTCTAGGTTGTTCTCTTCTGAACAAAGGGGGGGATGAGAACCGTCTCTTGTCTACGGGCTCAAGAACAATGGCTGTTCTAATGTTGTTCTCCTTTGAACAACAGGGGGGGTGAGAACCGTTTCTTGGCGAAGGGCTCAAAACGAACAATGGCTGTTCTAATGTTGTTCTCCTTGAACAACAGGGGGGGATGAGAACCGTTTCTTGGCGAAGGGCTCAAAACGAACAATGGCTGTTCTAATGCTGTTCTCCTTGAACAACAGGGGGGGGGATGAGAACCGTTTCTTGGCGAAGGGCTCAAAACGAACAATGGCTGTTCTAATGCTGTTCTCCTTGAACAACAGGGAGGGGGGATGAGAACCGTTTCTTGGCGAAGGGCTCAAAACGAACAATGGCTGTTCTAATGCTGTTCTCCTTGAACAACAGGGGGGAGGATGCCTTGGGGACTTGGCGTCACTAAAGGCTCGAACCTTTGGCACTCAAGGAATATTGTCCTCCTTCTGGACAAGTGATGGTGAATCTCGAGGTCGAGGTCCCTTGGCGCACAAAGGGAGAGAGGGTCGTGGTGATGTTTCGCGACGAAAATCTGGATCTCCAATCTGATCTTAGTGGTAAAGTTTCCATATAAATAGCCAGGACATCTCCTTGGCGTGGGGGAAAATGGAGTGAAAGCTTGGAGGGAACGCACAGCCGAGCCGGAAACAATGCCTTATCTGCCCATAAGCCTAACTCGATCTGGCGAAGTCGGCGTATGGGGGCGAACGGGGGGGACGATGACCTCCTTGTTTAAACATTGACGTCCGGTAGCTGTTGATAAGACTCCAAGCCTCGAATCGAAGATGCACGTGGGTAGCCTCATGGTTTTAAATAAAATGTGATAGAAGTTGAAATGAATGCAGCTCTGAACTCGTTCTATCACAGTCTGAATTTTCTTCTTCATCTGTGATTGACCAAAATTAACTGAGAAGTAACAAATACTTGTATGAAGTAAAAGTAACAAGAAAATCACACAAGTAGAAGAGAAAGAACTAAAAATTTTCATTACTTTTTAGGAAGTAAAATGCATGGCGAAGTTACTTTAAGGTATGCTATTGCTAAAGTAAATTCCTCGGTAACTGGGTAGTATTTGCAAGGATGCGACTCAAAAGTAGAAAAGGGTCTCTTTTTGTTTAGTAAGCTAGGTAATTGTGATCGTAGCTTCTTCAAAGTAAAAAGAAATTTTGAGCTGGATTCAACGTCCTTTATTTGGCTTTAACAAAATTGACCAACCAGCTTACGACAAATTTTATGGAACGTTTATGTTAATTTATTCTCTCTCACATAGGCGTTAACTAAATTGACCAATCAGCCTTATGACACATTTTAAGGGAATTTTTACGCTATTTTTTTCTCTTTAGCTGATCGGTAGGAATTTGCTAACGAAATTGAATCTGAAATTTCATTTGAAATATATATTTCATTTTGTTTTGTAAAGGACTGCGAGCACCGCCGACCAAAGATAACAGCCTAACGGAGAGTCTAACGGTGAATTTTTATTTACACTTAAGAAAAAGATAATACAACAATTTTAATCGGAGAATTAATAATCAAATGATGGTTTAACTGTTACAAAAATTATCAATCAGATTCATTGCGAAATTGTAATACAGACAATATTCAACCCGATTAAAATTTTCAGAGGACACACAAAAAGCTTATCAGTTCTTACATAACTATTAAATCCTCTAATTGCTATATAATACTACCAGGAATTATTACAACAATTTCTCTTTTGCCCTAATATTTTAGCCAAAGTGTTACCGTTGCTCTTATTTATCCGTCCTTAAATATATACCGTTATTTTTTCAATCAAACTCGATTTATAATAAATTAAAAAAAACAACTAAGGCGGAAAGTATTTATATATAGACTATATATGAATTTTTATATTTATTAATGAGATTGTACTATATTTTACTCTTTCGTTTCTTTTTATAAATTTGTTTAAGTATTGGGCTTAATTTTTACTTGATTATTTCCAAATGCAACCATGTCTCCTTGTAGGGAAATCGATACCCACCATAATAACAGATACCTCGTTCGGGTACCACAACGTCCTGGCGCTAGCAGTGTAACCCGATTACTTACCCCCCACCCCTCAACCCGCTGGCCGCCAGACGCCTCTTCAAGTCACGAGAAGTACGAATCAACAGATTTCTGTGCCAGCGAGCATAACAATACGAAGGGGAGGAGATCAGGTGCAATAACAATGTTTAAACAGGAACTATTTCCCCTAAAATTTGGGATCGAGTTTCGTGTATTAGACAAAATTAGAGGATCTGCGACCAAAAGCCAGAAGATGCCTTTAAGGCTAAGTGAAAGACGCTCGAAGAAGTGCCATTAGAAGAGCGGTGTAAAACATAAGCCCTCACCCTCCCTTTCCCTACCCCGAGGGGGTCGGTGAAGTATATAGGCGGATAACTGGAGAGAAGAGAAAAGATCAAGTTAGAGATCAACACGACGAAGTCCGGCGTCAGCATGGCACTCAAAGAACGGAATAGAGAAGAAGCTCATTCGGAGCCAGTTTCTGGTGGTCACAGCGAAAATTAGCCCTTTTTGTATTGAGGATCGCTCTCATACATCTCTCGTCAGAGAACCCCCCTATCTCGGTTTGCCTAAAAAACTAGAGATAGTCCTCGCCATTGAGGAATATCCAAAGTGAACTCCCTCCCCCCTCCCTCCCCCCTCATTCGTCAAAGGATTCACTGTTTGCTCATCGCTCGTCAGTGCGAAGCATCGTACTTAACGCCATCCATCGCCCTCATAGAAATTACCTGGTACTTCAAGCCCGTCTCCTCCCTAGTCAAACGGCTGGGCGTCTGTGAACACGCCCACGCGCCTAACCACAAAACCATTTTCCCGTCTACATAAGATCCAAGGCCAAGGTCATTCTTCAGCCGGATTCACGTGTGGTTTTTAAAGGTAAAGAAATTTAATTATTTTTGTGTGTCAATTAGCGTCCAATATTAAAAGGAGCTTGGGGTCAACCATTACTTTATATTCATTTGGTTTAAATTAGTAATTCTAACATAGACTCGTTTATTCATAGCTGTATGGTTTGTTTTTAAGATTTCAATTTTCTATGTTGTAATTGAAGATATATTTTTTTGAAGTATTTAATTCAATCCTCGAAACGCTGCGCATGGCACTAGAAATCCTTAAAGATTAAATAACGTAAAATAAAATAGCACTCTTAGAGAAAACGTAATCAAGGAGTTATTGAAGTACGTAACAAACCTACGTACACCAACTCGCCCCTTACAATACCACGACACTCCTATTTCTGAGCGCCCTTCTCTAAGTAACCTTTTACATATTGTTAATTAATTCAATTTATATTATATAAATTGGGGGAATTAGATTGAAAATATTATCTATAGTCTTTCACACTAATTTTTATATATATTAGCTCAATATTGCATAATTCCAGTGTTTCGTTACATTTAGAGTTCATTTAAAAGTTCCTAGTTTAGTTGAAAAAATATTTAGTGACCCATACAAACGTAACTTTCTTAAGTAAGATGAGAAACATTTGACACATTAGGGCATCTTTTTACCCATACAATTTCCAACGTTTACTCTTCGGAGATAAAGCACATCTTTGATGTCGAAAGGAAGAGTACGTTAGAAGAACAGAAGAAAAGATTCACTCATCTCAAATTTCATCATTTTTCATTCATTTTTCATTTTCAACAATAGTCTTTGTCACCTTTTCCTCTTCAACACCGAAAATTCCTCCCGTTTGGGAAAGTTCTGAAAAGAGAAATATAATATATTTCTTTTTAGGTCGGTAGGTACCACAATCATAACTGCCTAATTCTCCCCACCCTGGGCCCAATGCCTTGACTGGTGGACGCTGTCATTTCAACGACTTCCCAACTATGCAGTGCAGTTGAAAGTGTATAATTAGGGGTACGGGAGGAAGAAGGTTTGAAGATTAGCCCACTGCCAGATTCCCGTACTGGAGGAGCCCCCGGACAATGGTCCAGGTTGCAACCTCTGCAGGGGAGTCTAACCACTCCACCTTGTGGGGCCCTTCCCAAGACCACTGAGGGACATACAACCGTATCAGTGTATGGAGGAAGTAACCTTGGTTTTTAATTCCATCGAGGAAGCTGCACCATGGGTTAGCGATGGTTGATTCCGCGCTAACCAGCCAAAGGTCCGTCACATTTCACCCCTCGAGAGAAGCCCCCCCCCCCTCCCGATCCATCCATTCATCCATCATCACTTCATTTTTTGACAGCCAAATTAGTTAAGGCGGGGATACAAGGAAGGGAGAGGGACCACATACCACACAAATGGAAGAAAATTTGGAGTACCGGAGACTCTCGAGAACAGACCCGGGCAAACAAAAACCGGAAAGAGGAATACTGATTCGAGCATTGTACGCCGAACTAAAGATCGCCCTCACGAAACTCATTGACATGCTTAATGGCTACATCGCCCTATGTCACAGTTAGGACGATATTGAACGCCTGGTGGCACCGGACGAGCTAAAGGCGCTAAACAGTATCGGCCTGGTACCAAAACTGCCTCCCTAACTGTTAGCCAACAGCTCATTCGTCTGCCGTAAGGTTGACTTCTACGTGGGGTAACTCACTAAAGAAGAATTAATTGAAGAAATCGAAAGAGAAAATCAACATATAAAAGTTACAGAATTGATCAAGTTTGGAAACCACACACATGTGTTCAAAGTCATCTGTGCCATGGCAGAAATGGCAAATAGAGCAACGTGCAACGAAATACTCGCCTTTGGAATGAGAATTCTTCCGGAAAACATGGAAAAAGAAAAAAATACGAACGTGCAAACATGTTTTCAATGCTATGCCATCGAAGACCACATTACGAAAAACTGCCCGCAAAGGACAAGAAAATTTGTTCCGAGTGTGGTAATGTCGGTCACGTTTTTCGCGAATGTAAGGAGTAGACTAAGAAATGCATTAACCGCCAAGGTCCTCACAGAAAAATTGCGTTCAATTGATCTTAAAGGAAAGAGATAATAAATAGAAAAGAACAAGAGGAAAAGGAAAAGGAAAAATGAAACAATCAGACCTACGCGAGCGTAGCGAAAGTTACGATCAAAGAAATTAAAGAATCTCAAGAACCCCAAATTAACATAAACGTAAATGAAGGAACGGGCCTGGATATCCTCACATGCATAATGTTTGTCCATGTGTACAATATCGCACAGCCGGATACTTTCACAGATACATTAAACCTACTACTCGAGAAAAACGGAATAAGAAAGCTGTGGTTTCCGCCCACCCAACTTTCAGCCCTAATATATGGAGTAACGGCAGGAAAACCCTTCAAGAAAAGACATGTTGGAAAGCGGAGCTAAGTTGGCTAATAAGAAAACGCCTGAAGAAACTGACGAATAAAATCAAGAAGGGAATGAAACCGAAAACAAGGACAAGGAAAAGCACTAAAAAAGCAAATGCAAAAGAAAAAAAGGCAAACAAGAGAGAAAAAAAAAAAACAAAGAGCTCAACGGACTCCGAAACGGAGAACGCCAACGAGGAGGGTTGTAAATTCGTTGCGAGAGACTTCAAGCTGAAAGTATTCGTACACGAAGCGTACCCCTACCAAAAGGAGCAAAGCCCACAGACATCAAAAAAGGTATCGAAAGAGGAACCTATAAATGGACTTACGTTTTGGGCCACGATGAATCATCCATTGAAAAATTAATTGATGAAAATCGAATCTGATTCTTTTCCAGCGAAATCAAATTGATAAAAAAATAGATTTTTGATAAAGTAACAAACGGAAGGTGGAAATCGACGAAAACAAGGCAATTATCGAATAAAATAGAATAAATGAAACAGAAAATGGACCACACAAACAGCAGACTAAAAATACTTCATCTGAATACAGACAGGTGGAAAAATAAGTCTATCCAATATGGAAATATCCTCCACCAAATAGACCCTGATATAATTACAATCTCAGAACATGGAATCAAAGACGACGACCCAATAGAAATCCACAATTACGAAATCATAAGAAAGAATCTCACCGGTGAAAGATTCGACGGCACTGCAATTGCCATAAAAAGGGCATACGTTACGCCCAGGAACGAGAGGTCGATGAGGCTTATGTTGCTGTAACAGTGGAAATGGAGTACTTTCCACTCACGGTAGCAGCAGCTTACCAACCACCTCGCCGCTTGTACATTGCGATCCACTCAGTAATAGAAATATTCAATAAGAATAATCCAACCATATTGCTGGGGTATCTGAAAGCAAGATTGCAGGAGTCCGGTTACTGGAGCAAAAAAACGCGGGACGAAACTCAAAGATCTTATTAACCAGAAACATAGTGAAACGAGCTGGACTCGAATTCCCAACCTTCATCACTGGGAAAGCATCAACCAGACCAGACATTGTTCTAACAAGTACAAACTTCCCATATAACATATATATGGAACCAGTCCCTGTCCCATGTAGTGACCACATTATAATTCTGGTGACCATTAACCAGAACCCAATCCAGGTCCCCATAAAATCTCGGAAGTCCTACAAAAGGGCAAACTGGGAAAACTATACAGCAAGGCTGGAAAGTTATACTCAACCAGATCTGAAAGGGAAGAACCTAGAACAACTTGAAGAAATTATGAACACACTAACTGAGAAAATTTCCGAGGCAGACGAAAAGTGCGTACCAAAAATCAGCTACAGGACGCTCCCTCACCCGAAATGGAATGAGGAAATGAGAAGAAAGGCCAGAAAAATCAACGAAAAATACGCAAAGATAAAAGAAACGGAAACAAACCTGCAAAAGATACAAGACCTAAAACGCCTAAAAAGCCAGATGATCTTCCTCATAGAGGAACAACAAAAGGATAATTGAGAAACATTTCTAAGAAAAATAGTAGATACCGAACAACCTAACAGAGCATGGAAGCCAATAAATAATACAAAAGGCAGACCACCAAGAAAACGAATATAGATAAAGAACGAACAAGGGAATACTTAGAGAATAATGAAGAAATAGCGACTAAATTCCTAGAATACTAGAGCAGAGTATATACCATAGAAGAGGTAGACAACCAGATATATGACAGAGAAACGGACGAAACAGTCCATGGATACATACTCACAAGCAGGGGTAGAATCACCCAAGAAGAAAGAGTGGACTTCAGAACACAGGGGAAGGTAGGAATAGGAGAGGTCATTTAAATCCAAGAACTAAAAAGAGCCATCAGCTAGTTTAAACAAAAGTCCCGGGGGAAAACAGGACTCACGAAACATAATTACAAGAGAGCCTCCGAAAACATAATCAGGGCAATAGAAGACCTCTCCAATGCCTACCAAAATATAGGAGCATACCCAGAGGAGTTCAAGCTAGCTAAGATCGGGTTCCTGCTGAAACATGGGAAACTATCCCAACAAGTTTCCAGCTACAGACCAATCTCACTACTAAGCTTCCCAGGAAAAGTGCTCGAAAATATATTAAATACTAGATTGGTTAATTTCCTCGAAGAGTACAACAAATATAACGAACACCAGTATAGCTTCCGAAGAGAACGAGACTCTACTATAACAATAGCCATAATAACAGAAAAAAATCGCGCAGGCCAAGGCAGATAAAGGGTACGTGGAAATGGTCCTCCGTGATGTCGAGAAGGCCCTTTGAAAAGGTCTGGGTCGAAGGACTCAAATATAAGCTCCTTCAAATGGGTCTTGGCATCAAAATGAAGAGAATGTTGGTTGACTATATCTCTAATAGGAAAGCCTACATTTCCATCGGGCACCACGAAGAACTAACATTCCACCTACAGACGGGGTTGCATCAAGGGAAGGGGTGCATGAGCTCTACCCTTAACGCGATATACACGGCTGGTCTTCCGCCCCCAATAACACCGGGGTGTATTAATATACAATACGAGAATGACATGAGTCAAATTATCGCATCGCACTCCACAAACCCAATATGGCAAGCCAGAACCACCGATAGAGAAATAAACAACATAAAATACAAAAATAAGTGGAAAATTAAAACAAATATCCCTAAATTTAAAATCATTCCAATATTGAGGAATAAGAAAGACCGCATCAATATCAACGGCGTTAACTACGACTATGCGACGGAGGAAAATGCATTGGGACTCCACATTGGCTCAGGAGGCTTATCACGCGCACACAAAAGCAAGAGTAGCCAAAGCCAAAATGGGCATAAGATTGTTATCCATTCTGGGTAACATTAACATAAAGCGAAAAAGAACTATTTATAAAGCATTTACGGAATCGGTCTTCGCATACCCACCAGTCCCATTGCACACGACCTCAAAATCTAATAGAAGAAAACTGCAGAAAGGGCAGAATAAAGCGACTTGCATCATTAAGAACACGAAAAGAAGAGAAAGGAAAGGAGACGAGGTATCATTAAAATAACCGGTATAGATCCAATAAATATAACCCTAGAAAAAGGGCAAAAAACATCTGGAATATACTAGAGAAAAAACACCGAGACAAGTAGGATGCTAGCAATCCAGAACTGTAACTATACAGTCAAACGGCTCCCGGGCAGTAGGCTCCACCTTCGGCAAAGGGAATGTGCAAACACAAACTATAAAACAGAGACATGAATAATTAAAATCTAAATACGAAAGTAAAAGGAAACAAAAGCAAAGTAATTAGAAGAAACATAGATAAATGGTGAGACACATATTAAAATATGTTATCAAATGAATTAGAAGTAACCAACCTGAATAAGGTATATTAAACACAAATATATATATATATATATATATATATATATATATATATATATATATATATATATATATATATGTATATATATATACTTAGAAAATATATTATAAAATGAATTAGCACTGACTACCTGAATAAGGTAAACCAAATATAAATTAACCAAACAGAAAAAAATAGAATCAATAAAAAAAAGAGATCAGCCAGTCTCCTAGCACATATACATTTTGAGCACAAATACTCACATTTCCCGTGTGGGGTGACTATCCCCTATCGAGCGCATCCCCAGGGTTGCGAATAGGGGATCGGCCATATGATAGTATGGCTAGCTGCGAATAAGGCAATGACCCTTTTGGCCATTCCAAATAAGCAGTGGCGGACAAACTGGCGGTAGCTCTGTTAAGTGGAAAGCGCTGGGTACTGGCAGTAGCCAGTGATTAAATCTTTCCCTAAAGCTCTCTAACAGAGTTTTCAGGCGAGTCGAAGCCGTCTATATAACTAAGACTCCCCTTGCCCGTGCTGTGCCACCCCGTAGGCAGGCTCCATCTAGTGACCAGAGCCCCGGCATGGCACTGAAGCCACACACAACTACTGGATTGTCTTGGGCTCCCCTTGCCACCAGGTGCTAGTTTCTGTGGTAAAGTGTGAGCAGCTGCTGGAGAGCACAGCCGTTTCTGCATCTAAATCTCTCACTAGCGCAGGTTTCCTCTTTACTCTTTATCTCCTTATTTTTCCCTTTTTCCTACCCTTAACCAAGTCCTGCAGTGACGAGAGTTGGGAGTGATGAGGACAGGACATATATGTGTCTGGATGTTCTTAGCTCCCCTCTTGCACGCACGGCGGTGCTGTCTTGATAGTCGTAGGGGGTTAGGCAACTGCAGAGATGATGCTCCCCTGAGGCAGCGGGCTGTATGACTGAGCAGCCATTTTTAGGGAGCCACACTGCTTACCTCCATGGAGAAGGGGCCGAGAAAAGGAGGTCGAAACATTGATCATCTCCTGCCAAACCTGTGGTGGCCAACAAATCAAACTGAAACTGGCATGCTGTAATGTCAGGACACTGATAAACCCACTACTCACCAATGACCAGGACAGACCTCATAGGTGCACTGCACTTGTTGCATCTGAACTTCGCAGATACAATATTGACATTGCAGCACTCAGTGAAACCAGACTGGCTGATGAGAGCTCGTTACAAGAGGTGGGCTCCGGCTACACATTTTTCTGGAAGGGGCTAGCAGAAGATTCCCAGACAATTCATGGCGTGGGGTTCGCAGTTAGAACATCCCTGCCCAACCACCTCCATGAAGCCCCTGTGGTTGTAAACGACCGCATCATAACTTTGCATCTTCCCCTTATGAAACAAAAACCTGTCACACTTATTAGTTGTTATGCTCCCACACTATCATCTTTGTACGAGATAAAAGATAGGTTCTATGAATAACTAGACAATCTGCTCCACAACCTGCCAAGCAATGAGAAACTAATTCTCTTGGGTGCCTTCAACGCTAGAGTTGGGTCCAACTTTGATGTTTCGCAGGGAGTCATAAGACGCCCCGGAAATGGCAAGGAAAACTCCAATGGTATCCGGCTATTGAGTCTTTGCTCTACTCATGACCTCACCATAATAAATACTGTGTTTCAACTCTCTAACAAGTATACAACGTCTTGGAAGCATCCACGCTCGAAGCATTGGCATCAAATTGATTTCATAATAACTCGCAAGACTGATCTCCGTGACTTCTCTATTATCAGAGCCCTCATGAAGGCTGAATGTTGGACGGATCACAGACTAATTCAGTCTGTTGTGTCATTCCATATTCGCCTTCCAATACGCAAGCAAGCTAAGAAAAAACAAATAAACCGCGCATTACTTCACAATCAGGATAATCCGACTGAACTCCAAACAGCACTCCACCACACCATCTCCCAACTTCCAGAGCCAATTACTTCTAACCCAACTCCTGAACAAATCGAGTCCGATTGGAAGACCTTTTCAGACTCGATCTACTCCACCCTAACAGATATCCTCAGATTCTTGACTCGCAACCACCAAGATTGATTCCACCAAAGTCCAGCAGATATACCAGATCTCCTAAGGAGGAAAAACAATGTCCAATTGGCTGCCCTAAACAACCCAACTTTAATCTTGCTCACACAAAAGTTTCAAGCACTGAGACAGGAGGCACAAAGGGCCCTTTGTAGAATACAAAATCAATGGTGGTACAATAAAGCAGTTGAAATTTAGCAATATGCTGAATTAAACGACCAGCGAAATTTCTACAATGCCATCAAAGCTACATATAGCCCAACACAACGCCCTTTAGCTCCTTTTATGTCAGCTGATGGAGCAAATCTGATAAAAGACAAAAAAGGCATTCTAGACTGCTGGGTTGAGTTCCTAAGCATCCTTCTTAACCAGAACAACCCCAGAGATCCTACCTTTGCTGACCAGTTCCCTTACTTACCATTATTTGAACATTTGGACCTAACACCGTCTTTCACCGAAACATTTAAGGCTTTCAAGAGCCTGAAAAACAATAAAGCACCAGGCCCTGATGGCATCCCGGAAGAGCTTTTTAAGCTTGGTGACCAAGTCATGATGCAACATTTCTACTTGATGATTCAGATCTTCTGGGAGGCTGGCTACATCCCTCAATCCCTGAAGGACCTCCTGATCGTAATGATCTACAAAAGAAAAGGCCATAAATCTGAATGCGGGAATTATCGAAGGATATCCTTTCTTGATGTTGCGGGCAAAGTATTTGCACGAATACTCTTATTCCATCTACTAGACTTTGTCACAGAGATCGTCCTCCCTGAATCTCAGTGTGGTTTCAGAAAAGACAGAAGTACCACTAACATGATTTTTGTAGCTGAGCAACTAATGGAAAAAAACAGGAAGCAGAACCAAGATCTTTCAAAAGCTTTTGACACCATCAACAGGGAAATGTTATGGAAGGTAATGGTCAAATGTGGCTGCCCCTCACCCTAATTTCATGGCCATTATCAAGGCTTTCAACGATGGCATGACTGCCCGTGTCTGTATGGGCGGGAATGTCTCGGACCCGTTCCCTGTTCCCGTTGGTGTCAAACAAGGGTGTGTCCTTGCACCCACCCTCTTCAACATATATTTAGCAGCAGTCGCTTTACTTGCAAGGTATGAATTTGACGTGAACGACAGCGTAGCTGTCAAATACCGTCTTGATGGTAGGCTGTTCAACTTCCAGCGTATCAAGCCTAAGACAAAAATGTACTGCCTATGTCTTTGATGTGTAATATGTTGATGATGCCGCCTACCCTATACCGAACCCTCAATCCATTCAAAGAAATCTGGATGCGCGGTTAACAGTATCTACTCAGCAGGTGGTCTGTTTATCAATGTCAGCAAATCCCAATACAACACAACACTGCCGTTCCAATACCACCCTTTACCATCGGTGGTGAAGACTTGAAAACCGATGTCTTTCAAGTATCTCGGCATCATTCTCTCAGAAACCTGCGATACAAAAAGTAAATCCAAAACATGAATCAGACTTGCGTGCTTAAGCTTTGGAAAATTATCCAAACACGTCTTCCTAAACCGTGATCTAACTGTGGAGACTAAATTTAAGGTTTACCAGGCAATATCTGTCTATTTATTTTACTATTTGGCAGCGAAACTTGGACCTTATACAATACCCAAATCAGAAGACTTGAAGGGTTTCATATCCGCTGTCTTCAAACCATCCTTAACATCACATGGCATGTAACTATTTTACAAAATGCTTCCACCATTAGTATTGAATCACGTGGATCGGTCACGTGGATCGGTCACGTGGTCAGGATGTCTGAATGTCACCTAACACGCCAAATACTATACGGCGAGCTGAGGGATGGCGACCGCTCTCCGGGATATCCAAAAGCGGTTTAAAGAATAAATAAAGGCCACTCTCAAACAATGCAACATCCTTGTTGACCAATTTGAAGTTCTGGCCACTGATCGAAAAAGTTGGAGATTAACAGTCCATCAGGCTGTCGACGTGTTTGAAGACACTCGCACGAATACCAGGATCGAACGACAAAACCGCAGACATGAACGTATGGCCCGAGGTCCGGTTAACCCCACACAAGGCGGTCCCTGTCCCACTTGCGGTAGGATCTGTGCCTCCCAATTTGGCCTGAGAAGTCACCAAAGAAGTCACCTTTAAAGAAACTAGACCGTAAAACTGATGCAAAACTATTATACCAAAGATGTAATAAGGGTTGAAGCATAATTATTATTGATTCTGTTGTTACTATTGCTATTGTTATTATTATTGCTATAATTCTAATCTAATTACTAGTTATTTAGAGGATAAGTACATCATCTTCGTTACCGAAGGACTACCATAAGTACTAACATTTCACCTCCCTCCCCACAAAAAACACAAAAAACTCTCATTCTATCTTTCCATCACCCCTTCTTCTCTCACCTACTCACAAATTCGGGAAAAAGAAAAATCAAGCTAACACAAAATATAAAATAAAGCCATGAATACCTAAAATAGAAATAGAAAAGCAAAAAGGAAACAAAAACAAAGTAATTAGAAGAAACATAGATAAATATAGATACAAATATAGGTACATAGTAAAATATGTTATAAAATGAATTAGAAGCGACCAACCTGAATAAGGTAAATAAAACACAAAGGTAAACCAAATACAAATTAATCAAACAAAAGAAAGAAGAAGTAGAAACAATCAACAATAAAGAGATCAACCAGTATCCTGGAGCATATACACTCTAATCACATATACTCATATTTCGCCTCCTTCCCCACACACACACACACAAAAAACATCTCATGCTATCCTTCTATCATCCCCTTTTCTCTCACCTATTCAAATTCGGGAAGCGATGATTTTGGCTCCGCTTAAATCCTCAAAAGCTCCCCCAAATTATTTAAGGAATCTGGGCAGTAGTCTTTAAGCAACCATCTCTTTGTAGTTTAGCTTACTTTCTTACCTGCATGTTTGCCAGCTTGCCCAGATTACACCAGGTTTGGATCCAAACCCGGTCCTTTAAAGGCCAAACGTCCTATGGCCAAAATTTGTCGTTGAGATAAACAGAACTTCATCGTGAGTCAACATCCTTCTGAGGACCCTTTTCTAAGGCGAACACAATACCTCAGGGGGACAAGCGCTCTTTTGAGAGCACTCTTCAAAGTCCCCTTCATCGAATGTTTTATCTAGGTTCTACCTGTGAACCGATTATAAAATTCGATACGACTGCAAAATATTCAGTTTAAAATTATTTTTTAGTCATATTCTATTATATGATGTGGTTCTAACACCACAACCTGAGTACCTGTAATTGTACTTCGTTACTTCACAAGTATGCCCATGGCCCATCTAAGTGCTAATAGTATGAAACGTAGCTTAGCTTTTCCGAGGAAAAATTATCGACATTTTACATAAATAGATGTATTATAATGAGCAAGGTATAATTACAAGAATTAAGCATTATTGACTGGTATTATTTCAAGACCAGAATATTTGACCATAAGACAAGACTAGGTGTTATATTTACAGAAATTACGTTGACAAAAATTATTCATTAGCATTAGTTAATTGCCAAGCTATTTTGAATATTTTGAAAGAGAGAGAGAGAGAGAGAGAGAGAGAGAGAGAGAGAGAGAGAGAGAGAGAGAGAGAGAGAGAGAGAGAGAAAGAGAGAGAGTGTGTGTGTGTGTTATAATGAGTTACAAGGAAAAGAAGTACCTAGTAAATCTTACGATCCATTCAAAGAGGGTACCTTAGGCGTAACAGTTGAGGAGGCGCAGTCCTCGAAAGTGTCAATTGACGCCCTCGAAGAACACTCGCAAATTGATGAGCTTCTCGATAAGCCCGGGTTTGGTCTTCTCGAAAAGCTCAATCACTTCCGCCCTCAGAAGATGATAATTTTGGTCCGATAAAATGGCCGCCGGAAGACGATCGACAGTCTTAGGAAGAAGTGAGGCTAATACGTGGAAAAATTTAACCAACCTGGGACTGCTGTTTCATTAAAGATGGGCGGCTTAGTGATGACGGCGTTCACGAAGTCCTCTTCACCTTCTCTTGTCTTACGATGGATTGTTGCACCCATTTATGCTATACCTTCACTGTCCCGTCAAAACGAAGGGTCACCAGCTTATAGTGGGGGTGCGGGGGAATTACTTATTTATAGCGGGATCCCTTGGTACCGGTTTGTAGGAAGGTGAATTAAGTATCTGACTCCAAAGATGATTTCTTCCCTGTGTTCTTATTTTGGTTGGGCTTATCGAGGGTTTCAGCATAATCGAGTTAAAGAGGGACGTTGCAAAAATATACTTTTTCTAATATTGGCCTATTAATGGGATAAGCGAAACGTCACGAAGTTACTTTGCGGGCGACTAGGAGTCTATATATATTCAACGCGAAGTATGGAATTCTGGAGCGACAAGACTTGGTGAATTTAAAAGGGGGAACGTGAACGAGATAATCTTCTTAACGACAGTAATCTAATAATCTTAATAATGCCATAATCATCTAACTAAGCTGTTCCGACTATATATATATATATATATATATATATATATATATATATATATATATATATATATATATATGCTTATTTTCTATAGGGCGTGGCACAGAATCGTCAGTGGAATGAACTTCGCTTGTCGAGTTCATTGTTCTCTACCCCTAAGGCAGAGCTACCGAAAGATAAGCATGTCGAATTACTTACATATTCCAAGTTTTATCTATTTAACAGGATATGCTTGTCGCAGCTTCGTGGTACAATTCCCTTTGGTTCACGGGTATATTTAATCCTTCGTAGACTTCTCTCTCGTGGTAAATCTATTTTGAGACGCGAATTGTTTGTTTTTGCCTTGTCTTATTGACACAGGTGTCTCTGACTTTTCGCGCTTTCGTACATTCGTGTGTCCCGCGCGCAATTCCAACGGCCGATTGCCTTATTGTAGGGGAATCAATATCCCACCCTCACAACTGAGGCCATGTTCCTTAACCACAACGTCCTGGCATTTTTGGCGGCGTAGCCCGATCGCTTAACCCCCTCCTCTCTCCCCCCGCTTCGAGGAGAACTGGAAAGGCTGCCCAAAACCACATGATGCGCTAATCATCACATGTTGGACCCCGGTAAGCCTAACATTGTTTAAACCGGGAATATTTCCCCTAAGAGTTGATATTTAATTTCACCTCATATGCGAAATTAGAGGAGAGTTGACCAAAACCCAGAAGGTGCCTTTAGAGCTAAGGGAAAGACGCTCTGAGAAAAACCATTAGTAGGGGAGACTTAATGCCACCGTCCTCATCCCCTCCCCCCTCCTTCCCCTACCCTCAGTGGGGTGGCGAAGTATATAATTAAATAACGACAGAAGAACAAGGTAGATCGTGAGAGTCATCGAGACAGCGAAGTCTGGCATAAGTGCCTGGCAAACCAACGAAAGGAACACAGAAGAAGCTCACCCTCGAGCCAGTTTCTGGTGGTCACACCGAACTTTAAGTTAACTTGATTTGAGAAACAAGTTCAACTAACTCTCGTCAGAGAAGCCCCCTATCCTGGTGTACCCCCAAGCCCAGAGATAGTCCTCATCATTGAGGAATACCCCAAGGTGATCTTTCTCAAGTACTCCCCTTTGTCAGAGGATTCACTCCTTTGCTCATCGCTCGCCAGTGCGAATTATTCCCAGATTAACCCAAAGAGTGCAAGAAGCATACTGTCCCCGTCCCGTTAGTGAAATCATCTCACCGAGAATACGTGCTTAACTCCATCCGCCACACGCGCCGAATTTCTCTGTGGCTTTAAATCTATCCCCCTTCAGACAACAACTGGAACGGCAGTCCACGTGTCTGCCCGAAAACAACATTCTTGATGCGACATAAAAATTGAGGCCAAGGTCAGTCTCAAACCCGATTCTCGTACGAATCTTTAAAGGTAATTAAATCCCATTATCTGTTTTTTTGAAGGTCGTTTTGCGTTCAATAATAAAGTGAGCTTTGGGTCAACCATTTCTGTATATTCAATTGTGTAATTTACTAAGCTTCACTTAAATTTGTTTAATTCATTACTGTGTAGTTTGTTTATTAGATTTCAATTTTTGTTCTTGTTACAATTAAAGTTCTATTTTTTCCTTAGAAGCATTTAATTCAATCCTCGAAACGCTGAGCATGGCACTAGAAACCCTAAAAGATAAAAAATAACGTAATAATAATAATCATAATCAAATATAGCACTCTTAGAGAGAAAACTTAATCACGGAGTTTTGAAGTACGTAAACCAACCTATACGTACGAACACCACCACTCGGTCCTTGCTATACCACGACAAAAATATCTGGTGTCAGGTTTTATGGGTATTGGAAGAACTCAGTATAGTTGTTTATAATGCTTTCCCTTCAGGAATAGTAAATGCGTGCCTAGCGTTCGAGGAAAAGTTAAACATAAAAAGGTCTGTCTATAAATTTATGGTTAATTGTCAGGGATTAGCCCGTTAATGAGATTAATTATTTTTTTGGGTGGAGTGGTATTCCAATTAGCACAAAGTGTTGGAATAAGGGTGAGTTAGGCAGCACGCTACTTGTTCAAGGCTGTTTAAGTACCTTTAGCATATCAGTGAGTTTTTGGACGAACAAACAGGGGTAAAATGGAATCATTCGACAGATTCCACCAACAAGCCCAAGCGTTGGAACTAAGAGGCAAGGAACTAGTAGTCTACGTCTAGGAACAAGAAAGAGAAGCTGGAGAAAGGAAATTACAAAAGAAAGCAGAAGAAAGAATATTACAAAGGGAAGCAGAAGAAAGAAAATTAGAAAGGAAAGAAGGAAAGGAAAAGGCACAAGCCGAAATGGAAGCGGGAAGAGAAAAGAGGCAATCAGAAGAAAGAAAATTAGAAAGGGAAGCAGTAGAGAGAGAACGAGTTTCGCGCTCATGAAAGAGAAATTAGCGGGGATCCGGTGGAAGCCCATTCCATAGGATCCCGAGTTGGGGCTACTCAGATAGCCGCGATGAAACTCCCAGCTTATAAAGAAAACGAAGACCTGTGTCGTACCTGACACGCCTCGAGAAGATATTCGAGTTGAATCACTGGGACATAGAGACAGAGGGGATCGCCAGATTAGTGCATCTGCTTAGTACCCGGCTTCGTGGCGTATTCATCTCATTATCTCCGAGGCTTCCGTGGACTACACCACGTGCAAGCACGAGCTACTGGCCGCCATCAACCTAAACCCCGAAACGTATCGGATGAAGTTTAGTCAGGCCAGAATTCAGCTAGGCCAAACATACAGGCAGTTTGGATTTATCCTCAGAAGGCACATCCAATTCTGGCATGAATGGGGAATGAATTCGACTCCTTCACCAATTTCATGCTGAGGGACCGATTTCTATGTATCCCCCCCCCCCGAGATACGCACCTTCGTCAAGGACAGGTGAGCCATGTTATTCAAGAACTGTGTGGAGGAAGCAGATCTGCACTCTTCTAACCATAGGTTATACCCGCGTGTGGTCAGAAAGAACCAGCCCTTGTCTCCCAAGAAAGGTGGGTATCCTCAGAAACCCTTTTCCCCAAAGAAAGGGGGTATCTCCAGAAACCTCCGCAAAATATCCCCTCTAAATTCGCCAAGAACTCCGTACAGCCCAGAAACCCCATAACCTGCTTTAATTGTGGCACCCCAGATCACATTAGTTATAATTGCTCCCAAATTCGAGGCTTAAGTCTCCCTCGAGCCAGCAGGTACATAACCTCGCGGAAACGCTTGACATAGAACAACCTCCTAATCCCGCGCCTCCTTTGACCACATCGAATTCCCTTGACCAGCAGGTGAACTTTGTGTGGCAAGAAAAATTCTCCCGAAGGACTAAAGTTCGAGACTGGGGCCATAAATGGTCGCTGAGTCTCAACCTTGTTACGCGATACGAGGTGCACCTGTATCGTGGTGTCAAATAAATTGCTCCCTCCCTATCAGTCCTCAACACCAGAAGTTCGTGGTCGTCCAGGATTTTCTGGGTAGACCAACCAAGTTCCCCGTCGTCAGATGCCACATTCAGTCGCAGTATTTTACTGGCTGGACCGAGGTAGTTGCAGCGCCTATTAGATTCTGCTCAGTATTAATAGGCCAGAGCACGCAGCTCTCCCCAAATCCGGTGGCTCAGCTCGTAGTCACCCGGATGCCTGCAAATTTGAGGATCACGGTCCCGACTCCTTTTTCTCCTCATGAGAACCACGTAGACGAAGAGCTTAGTTCTCAAGCCTTCGATACGGCACCGGAAGTAGGTCTGAACCTCCTACCTCTAGAGGAGAAGGCAGCGAAAAAGGAACAAGAAAGCGAAAAAAGGAGAATACTGATTGACAGAAAATCGAAGAAAGAAGAATATATATATATATATATATATATATATATATATATATATATATATATATATATATAGAGAGAGAGAGAGAGAGAGAGAGAGGTAGAAGAAAGAAGAATACAAATAAAAGGAGAAGACGAAGAAAGAAGAATACAGATGAAAAGAGAACTAGCACAAGCGGAGAGAGAGAAGAGAACGAAGAAAAAGAAAGAATGATCGCCAATGAAAGGGCATCAAGAAAGGGTCAGATGGTAGAAGCAGATAAGGATTATCTCCTACTTCCAGTAGTCTTCCTCCAGAACGAAACATCCCCGGAGTTACCATTAAAACCTCAGGTCGCCGTGAGAGCCACGCCTATTAACGATTCCGTAAGGAAAAATTTTCCCGACCCCATTAGATCGAATCAAACCCGATCTCCCATTTTAGCTTGATAAAGGTTGACGATGGGACTCCCATTCCCATCACTTATGCAAACCTGCAACAGGCCGCCCTAGCCATAAGGGTGAGATTAAAGGTAGACAGTTGCCATAAAAAAGGTAGCACGAGTAGGTTGGAATACCATTACCATTTTGTGACATACTTGGGTAGACACCCTAACCCGAACGACCGACTCATACGCTGTAAAGTATTGGTTATCGAGCACCACTTTAATATTAGCTATATCAAAGGTGCCGATAAAGTAAAGCCGCTTTATAACTTGAGTCGAACCTCCATTTAGGGTTATTTCAGCACCCGGTAATCTTAAAACCATTCTTCATTTTTATGTGTTCGTGTTTTGTGTATATTTAGAATCTTAAAATTGAGAAACGTAAGGAAGTAGCTGGTTAGATACCCCTTTCGAGCCAGGCTCCCTTTTTTGTGTTTAATCGATGATTTATGTTTCGTTTGTTTGTATGTTAAATTGGGTGTTGTGAAACATACTCCAGTAGGCTCGTGAGGCTTATGTCTATCCCCTACTTCTGTACGCGCGCGCGTGTGCGCCCAAGTTCAAAGAAACTTAAGTTAGTATTGTGGTTGACCCCAGCTAGCCGTGATAATCAGTATTATGGTCAAAGACATGTAAGTTTGCTTTTGTCGATGATATTTAGTTATTTGTTTTTGTTTTTCACTTGAGTTCTCCTCCCCCGCATTAAGCTCTTCAAAGGGAGGAATGTAGGGGAATCGATATCCCACCCTCACAACTGAGGCCATGTTCCTTAACCACAACGTCCTGGCATTTTTGGCGGCGTACCAGTAGTCTACCTATTACATAATCAGATCACTACAAATCTCTGGCGACCAGAGTGCAAGGAAAGTAGGCCTTTGGCACTCATATTGGAGGATAAATAGGCCCAATGAGGAATCCCCACAAATGGGTTCTCAATGGCTCTATGAAATCCGAAGATTGAACACATATATTAACTAATTAGGTAATAGGACATGTAATAAGTAATAAACCATTGTAAAAATAGAGAAATACTTATAAGATAACTGTATATTTATTAGAAATGCATAAGAAAGGCAAGCAAATAACTGGTTCCAACGCGGCTACGCCCCCCCATATATATATATATATATATATATATATATATATATATATATATATATATATATATATATATATATATATATATATATACAAGGGAGCAGCTGCGTGACGGAAACATACCGGTGCTTGATAATTATGGAAGCCGAGCAAATACAGAGAGAGATATGCTTTGGTCGGTCTAGTTTTTGGGAAGGTATCAAAGGAAAAATAAACAGCCATCTCTTGATAGGATCTGCCAGCCCGGTCTAAGAATGTGCACAGATACCCGAGAAGCACACACACCTCTGAACTCCACCCAACGGTCGGGGCGGAGACTAACAAGTGAGTCTCCTATCATTAGCTCTGCCCCCGCGCTTTGAGAAGAAAAAAGAAGCCACGATCTCTTAAGCAGGGGAGTTATAAATAAACGAAAGAGGACATTATGGACAGTCAAGGGAAGATCAGTTAAATCATTCAGCCGGTTAAACTCAAGTAAAGGTATAGCTATGCCTCTGGGCATTCCTATAATAAAAACCTCCTGGGAAACTTGAACATATACATATATATATATATATATATATATATATATATATATATATATATATATATATATATATATATATATATATATATATATATATATATATATATATCTCAATTATTATGTAAAATTCATATCATGAAATCCTTTAACTTTGTCAATTTAATCGTTCAATTATTTTACTTAACCTTTGTAAATTAAATCATATTTTATGTACAACTTAATAATTAATTAATTCATTTATTTTACTTGTCAATTCATTTAACGTACTACTGTTTCAAGCATCATCTCTTAAAATTTGACACACAATCAAACAAACACACGCTTTCAGCTCGACCTTCTGGAACACTATTCTTTCCTATTCGACTCTCGCCATTCTCCGTATAAAGGTTGGTAATAATTCATCCTACAATTAGTCATTTACCTCCAAACAAATCATACTTAGTTAATTCCACATCCTCACAATTCTCTGCAAACGACCATACGAGAGTAGGTCCTAATTATATTTACTTCTCACATTGCAGCCCCTAATTAACAGTCCATCATAGTCACCATATTATTTCACCATATTATTTCATATTTATTTCACGTACTTCATTTCTCCTCACATCTTCTTACTGTAAATCATATTTTACCTTATCTTACATTGTATACCTAATCCAACTTATTGCATTGTACATTCGTTGATTCTATGAATATATTTATATTTGTTTAATTGTCTTTCTTAAAACCCAGTTCATTATTTCGAAATTTATTTCGCTTTCGTCTTAGGCCTAAAAACTATCAGGTGACAACTTCGATCAAACAAATTTATGGTTATGGTTTTCGAAACACTATTTAGGCTGATTTATTAACGGAAAATAAATCCCATGAATAACCATATACTATACTGGCATCACGAGTCCGGCCCTCGCTCCTAAGGGCTGTCACCTTGCCCAAGCTACCCCAACATTAGTAAAACTCACATACTGCCGCACAGAAGTCGACTTATTTCGCTACGCTTAATAAGGTAGGCGCTATTTCAAGAATAAAAACCTATTTATCGTCGCTTTTCCTTTTAGTCCTTTCCTTTAATCCCGAATTAACCAAGGCACCTTCTGGAACTTATACTAGAAGCAGAATCTACGTAAACCTCTGGAGTCAGAGCAAACTCGACGGGGGGGATTAAAATATAGACCATAGTCACCCGGCACGCGAACCGAAATCCGACCAAGCCTTTAAAGGGCTTTAAATACCCTAAGTAAACCCATAAGACCACCGACAGACCCCTTTTACTTTTAAAACCCCATTAACAATCAAAACTTATAAGCAAACTCACCCATAAATCCAAAACAGGGCGTACTTTTCTCTTCTTCGGCTGCTCAACTACCATTAACGGTAGCAGAAGCCCACTTTTAACTTCTTCCTTCAAAGATATAAGGATACTTTCCTCTATCCAGCGCTCTACCTCTTTATCAAACTCTTCATTTTTCCTCTTAGTCAACTGTTTGTCGTAGCAAGAGATTGATTTCTTTAACACGGGTGGCTTATCTGATTTCCAGTACCATTTCACAGTCCAATACCTGACATCAAATTTCGCTGTAAAATCCTTATCTTCAATTAAACACTCACTGTCTCTCTCTTCATAGCTTCTTCATTCTTCTATAGCAACTACCAAACAATGTCCACCTCCGAATCTTATAGTCCCTTTACTGATGGTGACGGCCCCCCAGCCGTTCAACAACGTTTATTCCCATCACCAAATCAACACCATTAACAATTTCATCAATCACTAATGCTTCCACTTTCAGATGCATCCCACCCACCTCCAGCTCAATCTAACATTGACCTTTGCATATGATTTCTCTCCCGTCAACCGCAAACATACGACTCTCTCCCTTACAGCAGTCCATCAGCCGAAACTTCACACTGTAGTTGAACACCCCGTGTTAACTAACGCACGCACCATCGCTCCCCTTGACAACACCTCAGCAACTGGTAGTACATTTGGCGCCTTATTCTGTTAAGGGGGTAGCTGCTGGTGCAACAGCCCTCCTGCTTCTCCTTTCCCTGGTCACACTGCATGGTCATGTGCCCTTCTTTCTCTCACCTAAAGAACACAATTGGTCTTCGCTCCTTGCAGAACATTGCCATGTGTGGTCCTCCACATCGGAAACACTATCTTTTAAAGCAAGCAAGGAAGACGTAGGAAAAAGTGGAGATGAAGATAATGCCAATCTTAAACGAAGAATTTAGAATACTTATGCTGCAAAGGAAATAAGTCTCAAGAAGATTGCTTTTCTCTATTAAAAGAATGTGCAAAAAGGAAGCACAGACACCAGTATATACTTAAACGGAAATAATAATAACAATACTAAGATTCAGTTTTATCAAAAAGACAAGAACTAATACAACAATAGCAACAATATAGGAGTAAATGAAGAGGTGCATAAAAAAGATAGAAAAAATACCAAAAAACAGCTTTAACGTTACGCAGAAAAACAGAAGAAAGACAGGAAAAAAGAAAACATTCAAAAATAGGGCAATTAAAATACCCCCCCATCCCCACACACACCTTCGAAGAAAAGAAGAAATTAGTAATTAACTTAAAATGACATACAAGCGTGCCTATATCACCAGGGCAGCCTCTCCCTAAAATTTATTTCCCATCTCTACCTACTACATCCCTAGTATCTTTTCAGACCTACTATCATTATCATAATTTGACCATATTTCACTCTAACTTCCCACGCTTAACATCTTTTCAGACCTACTATTATTATCATAATTTCACTCTAACTTCACGCGCTTAACATCTTTTCAGACCTACTATTATTATCATAATTTCACTCTAACTTCACGCGCTTAACATCTTTTCAGACCTACTATTATTATCATAATTTCACCATATTTCACTCTAACTTCACGCGCTCAACATCTTTTCAGACTTACTATTATTATCATAATTTCACCATATTTCACTCTAACTTCACGCGCTTAACATCTTTTCAGACCTACTATTATTATCATAATTTCACTCTAACTTCACGCGCTTAACATCTTTTCAGACCTACTATTATTATCATAATTTTACCATATTTCACTCTAACTTCACGCGCTTAACATCTTCGAAGATATTAATTCAATGCATATTTATTTAATACAGAGTTGGTCCTCCTTTGCTTTCTGAACAGCGCCGATGCATCTAGGAATTGATTCATACAGCTTCCTGACTTCATTGAGAGGAATCTTGAGCCATTCTTCTTACAATACCTGCTCCAGCTGTTTCAGACACGACGGTGGAGGGTACGACTTCTAACTTGTCGCTCCAAGTCGCACCACAAATGCTTAATAATATTAACATCTGGAGATTGTGGGGGCCACTCCATGTGTTTTAACTCACTCCCATGCTCTTCATACCAATTCTTAACCACATAAGCGGTGTGTATTGGGGCATTTTCATCTCGTTAAAAGCACTTAGTGAACCATGGAATGGACTTGATCTTCCAAAATATTCAGATATTCATTGTTGTTGATCCTACCATGCAGGACAACGAATGGACCAAGAGAATTCCAAGATGTGGCTGCCCAAATCATCATTGCCCGCCCGCCCCTCCGTGCTTCATTGTAGGAAGAAGGCAGTCAGAATTATAAGCTTTCCCCGGCTGCCTCCACACATAAACTCGCCCTGCAGTGGGTAAAAGAGAAAAACTACACTCGTCGGAGAATATTATTTGCTTCTATTTGTCTGTCGACCACTCCTTGTGATCTCTACACCAGTTCAACCTTTTCTGAATGTTTTGGTGAGAAAGCAGAGTTTTCTTGACTGCGTCTCTTCCATGATATTCGGCTTTATTAAGCGCATGGCGAACAGTTTGGGTCGAAACTGGGCTAATGAGATGTTTATTCAACTCTGCAGTCACTTTAGAGGCAGTTGTCAGGGAATTTTTCATCACAATGCGATTCAACACTCGTCGGTCTCTTTCAGCGAGCTTCAAGGGCTTGCTGGAATTACTCCCCCTGCTGGAGGTTTTGACCTGCTTCTTGAATTCTGTCATAGTCCTTGATATCTGCTACAACGAACGACCACCTAAATGATCGGCGAAGACTGGAGATCACTATATCCGTATGAATTTTGCCGTGGACTTACATTTTCCGCCATTAGCTTTTGAAATGTTAATGCCAGAATCTCGCAGTTGCACCATGATCAATTAAGAACTCACATTTAGTGTTATATACTTTAGCGTCGATGGTGAAAATAGACGGCACGCCCGTGGCCGCGTTTACTATGGCATTCCCGTTTACTATGTTTTCCGTAACTTTTCTTAGTTGAGGGTCGACCTGATCGGGGAGGATTTGATAAGCTTCTCAAAAAGCTCGGTCCTGGTCCTCTCGAATAGGTCAATTACCTCTTTTTTAAACACTGGTAGTTACGGCCTGTTATAATGTGTACCGGAAGACGATTAGCAGTCTCGGGAGTTATTGAGGTAAATATAAAAAAAACGAGTCTCCTTCTTCTTTATCCCGGAGATGTAAAATTGAGCCTCCACAATTTGGAACCAACCTGAGACTGCGGCTTCATTAAAGATGGGCGGCTTGACGCTGAGGGTGTTCACGAAATCCCCTTCACCTTATCCTGTCTGACGATGGCTTGACGAGTCCATTCTTTATTTTATGCCTTCTCTGTCCGGTCGAACGACGGGCCAGCAGTTATAGGACGGGGGGGGGGGGCAGTTATGGGAAGTTAGGAAAATGGTATCGTAGACGAGAAGGTTACCAGTTATATAGGTCCTGCTACTTAACTGGGCTTATGGAAAGTTCAGGGCAAAGATAGACATACCAAAATAAACTCTTGATTCTATTAACGAAATATTATGGTGCAAGCGGCGCGTCACAGAGCGTACTATGGAGGAGACTAGTAGTATATATATATATATATATATATATATATATATATATATATATATATATATATATATATATATATATATAAATATATATATATATATATATAATATATATATATATATATATATATATATATATATATATATATATATATATATATATATATATATACATATATATATATATATATATATATATATATATATATATATATATATATATATATATATATATATATATATATATATTATCAACGCGAGTACGAGAGTAGATTTACTCGGGAACGTGAACGCGAATGAATTCGTTACTATCCTCTCTTTACTTCCTCTTTCTTTTCTTATTTATACGTGCGCTCCTAATGCAGAGGGTGTAACCTGGAGATGACCATGGAACGGCCTACCTCCGTTATGGTCATTTCTCCACTCTCTGGGCGGGATTAGGAAGCCTATGCACGGTGTGCACATTTACATGATAAACTCTTATTTGTATAATTTGATACGATTGTCGCTGCGACATCTTTTACGGTCAACAGCTGTGTTTACCCGGGCTCCTCCTTAAATATCCGTCTTTGATAATTGTATCCCGATATACAACTTGGGCAGTTTAATCAAAAGCAGGTGTTCCACCATTTTCCTTTGCTCCTCTCTGTGTCTCACGCTTGCTTGCTTACATATATGTACATTTACATATCCCATCCTATTTCTCATACACTATTGAATCTTTACATTATATATATTTAATAAGGCATGCTTGGATTTAGTAGGACCAATTCCTGTCCATTTTGTGGAGGTATCATTTGAGCCAATTGAATTCTGATGACGGAAGCTCCTGCAATTCGAGCTCCAGCAATTTTTCCTCCTTTGAACTCAGTGAGGGCACGCAGCTTAGCATCTATATCACCATCTGAAAAAGAAATACAAATAATCATTAAAGTTGATAAATAAAACTATGTATCTACAATATAAACAAACCACTCACAATGAAATTTGAAATATTGGTGTTAAATTTCTACTGTTCCAATTATTTTGTCTAACCCTCCTGTATATATATGTGTATATATGCATCAATTGATTGGTGTCTTTGACAACAAATGGAAGAGGGAGAATATGAGAGACCACAAGTGGTACAAGGTTCTTTAATACTGACGTTTCGCTCCTGTGGAGCTTTCTCGGAATAACAAGAAACTAAGATAAGATACGATGTACTCATTATTGGATAATAATTTGGATAGTGGGAGAAGATAGTTGGTGAAAAAATGAAAAGAGGGAGGGTAGAATTTTTGACCTGGTGATGCGGGCATCGCTTTTCTTTTGTCCTAGTTTATATTTCGTATTTCCTCATTTTACTGTGTTTTTCTATTGCCCGTGTTTATTAGTGTTGTTAATGTGTTTTTCAAAATTGTCTAAGAGAACTTGTTTTGTCGTACTTATTTTTGGTCTAATTGTTCAGCTTTCAAGCCTTTGTTTGTTCTTAATTCACCAATTGACCTTGTTTTGCTGTCCGTTGTGTTGTCTCATTGTTGTTTGTTTTGCGTTGTACTGTGCTTAGTGTTTCGTGTTTCTCTTCCTGTATAACTACTCTGTATATATTTGCATGATGTCCTCCAGAGAGCATAGTTTGCTGTTAGGGAACTGACGACTGCGGGAGACTTTTTCCCCAGCGCAGGGATGTTAATGCTGCCACCGGTTCCCTGTAGGTCCGAGATGATAACATTCGTCAGTGTAGACCAAACCATTTTCCACAGTTTTTGAGTCGCGACATTGACAGCCTCCAGACGTTGTGTTCTGTGCAGATCTGTCTGGCGTAAGCGATCTCGTCTTCTGGCTTGGTTAATAATTAGAGACTCGGAATTCTGTATACGTTGGAACTTTCTCATTGATTACCTGTTGGCCGCTTGAGTCACTACTGCAAGGTAGATGACCTTATACCGGAAGAACATTAGGTATATTTTCCTAATGTTGGCCGGCCTAAGATCTATGAAGCTGAATAGCTTGGAGATTTATCCTTTTGCCAGGTTCTGCCTCTCTGTGTAGTGCCTCGAGTATCCGTGGTTAGAGATTTTTAGGTCCAGGACGATGCCTTCAGCGGAGTAGCCGTATCTCCTCCCATCTATGGTGATGGGCCATGTCAATCTTCGGCTCCACAGAACGATCTTAAATTTGCCCCTGTTCGTGCTGAGCTTCCATCGTCTCTCGTATTGGGTGATGTTAGAGAATTCCGCTCTGGTGCGAATTGCCTGCGCCCTTGCTTTCCTCTCCGTGCGGGGGATGATTTGTGTGATGTCATCTGCGAATTCAAGATACATCCTATCCCTGTGCACTGGAGTAGGAAGGTCAATGTTAAAGACAAGATAGAGCAGTGGGCTAAGACAACTTCCCTGTGGGACGCCTGCTTTGATTTCGAATTTGCGTCCTCTGAATCCCTCTATCATGAGACAAGCCCTTCTATCCATAACGAAGGTCTAGCTGGAAGCTTAGGATCTTGTATTAAAACTCTTCAAGTCATACGTTGTCGAAGGCCTTCTGCACGTCCCTCAGCACAATGTCTACATAGTAACCCCCTCGCTTTGCAATATGCTATTTTATCCGTTAGGAGCGACAGGGCCGCATTTGTGCCACTTTTTGTACAGAACCAGTGTTGTTGGTGGTTGTGCGCTCCTAACTCGCTCAGTCGAGATTATAGCCTTTCGGCTATAATCTTTTAGAAGATCTTGCATAGTATCTCCAGAAGAGAGATTAGGCGATAGTTAGCCACCTGGTCTGGGGGGGCTTATTCCCTTGTAGTGGTTTAACCCCTACAAATGTAATATATTTCTCCAAAACAACGTACGGTGGTGCCAGACGCCGTTTGTCCTCTCGTTCAAGGCACAACCAACGAGGGAATTCCAGCACAAGAGGTGAGGCGAAGCATGTTCATTTTCAACATAGGCTTAATTCCCCCTATCCTGACAACTCTCAGGGTAGCTGCTGGTACCATTTTAAATATGGGAGCAACATTGTGCGCTGTGTACAGCCATGCAACTTTTACCGTGCATCAATTCATGCACCCAACTTTAACCCTCATTCTGGTCGTGCTGCTCAAACTGATATCTTTCAGCCTTCAGGCATTTGTTGGTATTATTTCAAATTTGGCTCCAAAGCATAAAATGCTCTGCCCCATGCAACTACCAGCAAAATGCTCATCTTTCACCTCAAAATCAGCATAGCCTTATTTCACCACCTTCAAATCTACATAACTCTACAGGTTCCATTACCCAATTTTCACCTTCAGCACAGGGAACTTTAAAATAGAAACGAAAGTGATACGCGGGTCTGTCACCTCTGCAACCTCATCCCTTCATCAGGTCGATCCTCCCTCTAGCGTGCATGACCCACCCTGTTTTTTTTCCTTCCTGGTTGACACTGGCGCCCAATGCAGTGTCATTCCAGCCTCTTCAGTCGAGAAAGCTTGCACCCTTTCTGATCTGGTCCTTAAAGCTGCCAATTAATCGGACATAAGGACTTATGGGAGGCGTATCCTCTCTCTCTCTCTCTCTCTCTCTCTCTCTCTCTCTCTCTCTCTCTCTCTCTCTCTCTCTCTCTCGGGTTACGTCGTGTTTTCCTATGGTCGTTCATAATTGATGACGTCGACATTCCAATTTTGGGCCTAGATTTCCTTTCCGCGCACGACATTCTCGTTAATTCTCGTCACTGCAAGCTCGTCGACCGAACCACGACACTAACTGTTGATGGTTCATTCTTTCCTTACGTCAGCTCTCTCCTCTATATTCGTCTCCCTGCAACTGATCCCCCCCCTTCCAGCAACTCATGCGGGAGTTCCCAAGCCTCTATCAGCCTCCTTCTAAGGACAGACCTACTAAGCACAAAAAGGTGCGATTCGACTCGCACATCATTGCAACTTTCCATTAATCGCCTGAAATCAACTTTTATAGAGGCCGTTCACCTGGAACAGTCACTACCCTTATATTCTACTAATAATGATCCAGTGGTTTCCCTAACTTACATACCTAACTCTCCAACACCCAATTCTCTAATTTCCAATCCTGCACCTTCCAATTGTCCTTCTCGCTTGCTGCCGTCTCCCCTTTTGTCGCAGGAGCCCTCGTCACCAGCAGTAGAGCTTATCAACACTCAGCCACGAACTCATGCCAGTCGGGGAGGTACTGAACGGATGTCTAACGCCCCGCCTGCCTTCGCTCGCGACAGTCGAATGTCACTGCCAATCATTCGGCCCAGGAATCAGTTTCAGCCACAAGGCACAGTGACACGTTCTGGGTGCCTTGTCAGGAGACCCAGCCGATTTAGGAACTAAAAGTCATTGGGATTTTTTTGTGTAGAGCGATTTTTTTTGGGAGGGGAGAGTATTGTAGTGGTTTAATCCCTACAAAATGTAATAAATTTCCACAAAACAATATGTATATATATATATATATATATATATATATATATATATATATATATATATATATATATATATATATATATATATATATATATATATATATATATATATATATATATATATATATATATATATATATATATATATATATATATATATATATATATATATATATATATATATATATATATATATATATATATATATATATATATATATATATATATATATATATATATATCAGGAAATGTATAAAATAGCAACATTTCCTTTACATCATGTGAACGTAAATTCAGCAAATGCTCTATTTCAATCGTGCTCCGCTATTAACAGGTTGGTCAAAAATTTGCGTACAATTCTTAGTTTGTTTTTCCCCTTTGTATCAAACTCAAATTCATTATGGCGGTTTTTTTCACTCCCAGATCCATTAATCACGTTTACCATTAGTATAGATTTTCCCTTCACTCTAAATCATTAGTATAGATTTTCCCTTCACTCCAAATCATTAGTATAGATTTTTCCTTCACTCCAAATCATTAGCACAGATTTATCCTTCATCCCAAATCATATTCTCTCTTATTAAGTTTTCTATTCATTGATCAGACGTTGCCTGTTTACATAAACCATATTGTCATACTGTACAATTCTTAATTTTGTAATTTAAACGACATAACTTACGCTCTCCCCATATTATATATATATATATATATATATATATATATATATATATATATATATATATATATATATATATATATATATTTATTAAAATTATTTCTCGAAAAAATATATTGCTAAAACTTATAATTAATATCCCTGCTGAAAGAATTGCATTTAATTCATCCATTCACTTTCAACCTCAAATTCATTGCCAAAGTAATTTCTTAGTTTGGCTGGTGTCCCCTTAAACTGTCTAGGCTAATTACCATTAAAAACGTTCTACGTAGTATTATTAGCCACATTATAAGCCACACACCCTTACGGCTTTACCCTTTAGGGATGAAGATGATTTTAGCCATCTTATACCCGTCAGGGAAGTTGCCTGTATTCAGGGCTGCATTCATGGTGTTAACCAGACCCTGAATAATTTGCCGTGGGGCATTCACGAGATTATTTTTGGTGAGCCCAGACCAGCCGAGCGCCCACTGTTTGAAAGACCTTATGGTGGTCATGGGCGCTTCAAAGGTGATGGGACGCCCATGGTTATCCACCTTTCCTAATTGAGATACTTGCGGATGTGGATTTGTCCTATGTATCATTGTGCCTAGGTCAGTGAGCAGTTGGTCTTTGAAGTCCTGGTCGAAGTCGCCGTTCTCTTCATGGGATATTGCAAAAATCACTTTCCAGTGTGTCCTGAATCTCCTTTTGAGAGACTCTGAATCCTCAATGATGTGGTCGCTGTCTATGACTCGTGTTCGGGGTTTGGGAGGCAATCTCATAAGTTTTCGGATGTTGTTCCAAAAGATTGCAGGATTGCTTCCCATGTCCAGTCTACCAATGATATCGCGCCAGATATTTCTTTGCTTCTCATGATAATGTTTTTTTTAATTTCTCCCTTAGTTGTCTCATTCGGGCTGTCCTTTCCGGGCTTGGGCCTGTCCTGCCATTTTCATCATATATTTATCTATGTTCCCAGGCGATATCCATCATTTTGTCCGTCCACCTAGGTTATGGGAGCATTTTGTATGAGATTCTGGGGACACATCTCTCGTCGGCTTGATGAGGAGATCATTGATATTGTTTATCTCCTCATTTAGTTCTTCGAGATTTCCATCGTCCAGATCAGCTGGCTGGTAGTCACTGAGTATCTCTCTATACAGCTCTCAGTTAGCTTCCGATAACCTTTCCTAAATGAAGCGGGCTTGAGCAGTGGCGCAAGCGAGATTGTGTTGACGATTGGGATATGATCCCTCGTTAGCACGGGTCCTGGTTCATTGCTGATGTTGAAGGGGAAAGTTTCCGCTCGCTAACACTCTGCCCGACCCTCTAGAGTCTATCGCTTTCGAATAATAGCGTCAGGTTCCTTCCTCTTTGCTCGGTGCGACTGTAACAACACGCTCTGCATCTGGCGTTTAGATCACTGCCTAGCAATGCCAGTCTTCAGTGCCGAAATAGAGTGAGGAAGTTGGTGATTGGCCACGGTTAGGTTTCCCACCAGGGTTGGGATTTCGACATCCACTAATGATTCTTCTAAGCCTAGTAGCGTGTTGTATGTAATGTTTTTTTTTCCAGATCGCAATGACTGCCCCGTTGAAACGATCCTGCGTCTGATTTTTGGTGATGACTGTGTAGTTAGTATTTTTATTCTGTTTGTTTCTGTGTTGACACCATGCTCGGTAATAAGGATGATGTCGGGATCCACCGTACAGAATATGTTTTCGTAGACAATGGATTTCCATTCCCATCCGTCAACGTTTGGTGAGAGTATTTTTAGCATATTGTTTGTGTTTTCCATGTTGTGCTTTGTTTTATGTATGTATTGTCTTTATATATATATATATATATATATATATATATATATATATATATATATATATATATATATATATATGTGTGTGTGTGTGTGTGAGCGTGTGTGTGTGTGTGTATCTTCCTTTCTATTTTTAGTGCGTTTTTGCTTGCCGTTTTTAAGTTTTTCGGAAGCTGCATTACTTAGGGTGATGCAGGAGTCCCTATATACTTGTATTTCTTCTGCCAGGAGGGCTTCCTCAACTAGCGACGCTTGTGCCGGCACGTCGAAAGACCATTTAAATTGGCCTGTTAGTACTCACTTGGAGACTTTCCTGATGCTAGTTGGCTCAGGTACGTAGACGACACGATCGTGATCGTCCCACGATGCCTCAACCACGAGCAATTTCTGCGCGGAATCAACGAGCTTCACCAAACCATAAAATTTACCGTGGAGGAAGAGGGTAAGGACGCCACGCTCTCATTCCTAGATGTTAAACTTACTACACAAGATCGATCGACGAAGGCTTGAAATTCGCCGACTACATCAAGCTCTCTCTCTCTCTCTCTCTCTCTCTCTCTCTCTCTCTCTCTATATATATATATATATATATATATATATATATATATATATATATATATATATATATATATATATATATATATATATATATATATATATATAATATATTAGATTGGCTTGGTCTCACCCATGGATATAGTGAGGCTTGATGAAAAAATGTGCTGTGCAAATTAGCAGCAAAATATAATAATATTTAATAGTGCCACATCGAATGTTTAGTTTCACACATATTAATAATATGTGCAAAATATGAAAAATAGTTAAATATTAATGAATTTTTTTCTTTTTCAGAGTAAGTATTACCTAAATATAAATTAATAGTTGTATTATGTTAAAAGCTCTATTAAATGCATTATAAGTTTCATTATCATCCTATAACCTGTGGTGTTATAGAGTAGGTACAAATGACAAATAGGTCTAACATGGTCTTATAGGCGCCCTGGTGTCACGTTTCATTGTCTCAGCAACACTTTCCTTACCAGTTGGCAATTACTAATGCCCTACTCAGTGGTGTGTGAACCAGTGAAGAGTAAGCATTGTTTCAGTGTCTATTTGTGTTTAACAAACTCTTTTGGAATATAATTAACATATCAAGTGCAATTCAAACCACAAAACTTCCATCAAATGCTAATATATTAAGACGGCTTTTCTCCTTAACACAATGCCAAAAAAAATAAAAGAGGCCTGTAACATTGTATCTTCAGAAATACTAACTAGAGACAGCATGTGGTTACAAAGATTCAGAAGAAATGAAGAAATATGAGCAGTTCAGAACGCTCCAAAAAACAAAATCAAGGCGAGATCAAACTCAAATATCAAAGCAAACTTCATTCCAAGAATCTTAAAATGGTTTGTTTGATATAGCTCATACTAACGCACTATAAATAATAACCAATGGAGAAGATCGTTAATTTTTACAGACTCGGAGAGAGAAAGGTAGACGAGGCTATATCGGTAGTGTTGATAAGAAACTGGTAAAGGTTGAAGAGAAAAGCGCAAAAGATGTGAAGAAGAATCGCAGCGAATTAAACAGGAATTGCATAGAAGAGTAAATTTGTCCGTTGTTCACTTAACAGGTAGCTCAAGCAGCGAGAAAACAGCAGTGATGAAACAGAGCCCGTTCTATCTAATTCTCCAAGAAAGAGTGATCGTCATGCGATGATGGTGATCTCAGCAACAGCATTGGCCCTTGGAAGAGGTATTGATGATATAATTATAAGTAGAAGTACACTGCAAATTGATGCCTGATTTAATTGGCCCTGAAAATATAGATAGACTTCCTACGTTAGTGCCTGGTGTTGGTAACTCTAAGCTTTTGTGAATAGCGAAACTATCGTCAGGTACAGGTGCTGAAACAGCAAAAGCAGTTGTGGAATATCTTCAAGATTGGAATATCAAGGACAGTGTTAAAGCCACGTGTTTTGACATCACTGCTAGTAACACTAGTCCTAAGAAAGGTGCATGTATGACGATAGAAACAAAAATAAATAGAGGTTTTCTTGCTTTACCTTGCAGGCATCATGTTCATGAAATAATTGTATCTGACGTATTTAAAAGTATTTTGCTGTTCATCCGGACCAGAAATTCAATTATTCAAGCGTTTCCGATTCCTGGAAGACTATGAATACTTCCTCGTATGAAGCACACAATACATGTGTTTCTTGGAAACAAGTTGTGCTTAGTTTTTGTCAAGAATAGTTGAAAAGTCATCAGCCTCAAGCAGATTGCAAAGAACTTTTGTAACTATCAGTTGCATATTTAGCGGCTGACACAGAAGGCTTTTCCTCCAAAAACCTGGAACAGTGAATCGAGCACGTTGGATGGCAAAGGTCATTTATTCAATTAAAATTGTACTCTTCAAGATATAATTTTAAGTGACCATGAAAGGGCAGACATCAGTCGAGCGATTTGCACAGTTTGTTGTACAGCACTACGTTCCCAACTGGTTTACATCATCAATTGATCCACGAAAGGACTTAGAGTACTTGCAAAGTTTCCAAGTATCTGAAGATAAGGAACATGCTTCTGTAGCGAGCAAAGCATTTGGTCGTCTCTTTTGGTACCTAAGCGAAGAACTTGTGTCCCTTGCCTTCATGGATGAAGTGTCACTCTAGATTTGAAGAAAAAGATGGATACAGCATTGCAGAAGAATGGCTCACAGCATCCAGAGAAACGATATCCCCTGAGAGAAGGAGATAGTATCTCAGACAAAACTAATGCTGACCTTATGACTTAATCAAGTTGTCTTTTCTTCACAAAATTGTCGTTCAATTCCTCTCTTTTAGAAGTAGACCCTTAAAAATAGAGTGAAAGAAATGTCCATCAAACAGTAAAATAATATACTCATACTATGAATGTCACCAATGACAATGCAGAGAGAGCTTTAGGCCTGATTGAGAGCTACAATAATCATCTTACCAAAAATGAAGATCAGCTTCAGTACCTTCTTCAGGTGGTCGAATGTCACAGAGAAAATTTTCCTTCAACAGCAAAATATGCATTGACGATATGCATGAGCAATTAACAAAACAAGCTGAATTCATTTCAAAACACTGTAGAATAGGCATCCTGGGAATACCACATTAAAAAAAACGGCCTATTACAGTTACCTCATGGGTGAAGGGCGGAAAAAGTGTAAAACATCAAACTTTGTAAGATTTCTGGCAGTACTAAAACTCGTTCAATCGAGCTAAAACTTTGTTAAAATTGTTTCTATAGGAAGCCTCACAATTTGCATTTGTGAGACTAAGAATTTCTTAAGTATGAAAAACGCCTCTATAGATCTGGGCCAGTCAAATATATATATATATATATATATATATATATATATATATATATATATATATATATATATATATATATATATATATATAAATATAAATATATATATATATATATTTATATATATATATGCAGATACACCCACAAAGGAAAAGTGAAAAACGATTCCGGGTGCTTTCGTCCTTTATTCATAAAGACTTTTTCAAGGAATGAACAGGAGGCTGGACATACATTGCCTTAAATAGTGGAAGGGGTGATTAGACTACCCACCTCTGAACCTTAATTAGGGGTACAAAATCCTGAAACGACTTTATTTGAGATTTTATTTATGTAGTGATGATGGGATCTAGCATGAACAAACCAGGGCTACTAAGGTTTGAAATTTGGGAACGCGTTAATGGAGATACATTCTAATATATTTCTTGAAATATAATTACTGCATTTTATGACTGGTTTGGCACTGTTTCAGTTAATGCTATGGTTAAGATTGTACATATGTAGAAAAAGCGCACATTGTTCACTTTGATTATGTACATTAGCTTGATGTTGCCTAACCCGGACATCTAGTTCTTTCCCGGTTTGTCCATAATAACATTTTTGGCAGTTGTTACAGCTTTTTGAATAAACAATGCCAGGTCGGAGAGGGGAGGAATTTTTGATAAAGATGCGATAAATTGTAGTCTCCTACTTAAAAATAACATTTATGTTCAGAGGCTTAAGTAAACGAGGTAATTTAATGAAAGTATGGTTATAGGGTAAAATTAATAAGTCTTTGGCCTGAAACTTAGGGATATTAACATTAATTTGATAATAGGAACGCTTGGCGGACTTATAACAATTGTCGATAAAGTACAGAGGGTAGCACAAATTTATCCCTATTTTATATATTCTATCGACTTCTTTGTCTAGGTTTTCTGGTGAGACATTTCTAAGCGCATGCAAAAACATAGTGGAGAAAACACTTTGTTTGATGTTATTATGGTCGTTAGAATAAAAATGTATATAAGAGTCTATGGCTGTTGGCTCTCTATATATTTCATGTTTGAAACAATAGTTTGTCCGATGCATTAGAATATATTGAAAGGGAGTGTGTGATATTTTTCACTACATACATAAAATTTCAAATAAAGTTGTTTCAGGATTTTGTACCTCCTAATTAAGGTTCAGAGGTGGGCAGTCGAATCTCCCCCTTCCATTATCTCAGGCAATGTACGTCCAGCTTCCTCTTCATTCCTTGAAAAGGTCTTTAAGAATAAAGACGAAAGCACTCTGAATCGTTTTTCACTTTTCCTTTGTGGGTAAATCTGCATAACTTTGACTCACATGCAATTTGTGAGTTTTTTCATATATATATATATATATATATATATATATATATATATATATATATATATATATATATATATATATATATATATATATATATATATATATATATATATATATATATATTCTCCACCCTCAATTTTTATCTTGGATCTGACACTGTTTCCTTATAGGTAATTGAGCACCTCAGCTTAGTGCCTCCGTTCGGCATATACCAATCGTTTTTTCAAACTATTCCAATTCTAATGACTTTAGCGTTTGGTAATGTCTTGGTTCTTCTCTATTCTATAAGGCTTTTTTTGTCAAATAGTTTCTCCTTAGTGTTTGTGAAATTATTAATTCAGCTAGTGCTCCACTTCCTCGTGTGTTACCGTTAAATTACAATTGAATCTTCTTTGTGTGTTTCTAGTTTTAATTTCCTCGTGCCTCTTCCTTTTCCTCTAGGATGCGTCTCACACCTAGCCGTGTGTGAGTATTTTATTTTTCATTTACTTTTATTTATACATTACATTTTCTGTGCATGTTCTCTTCTTTTATCGTTACCCACCTCCGCTTCTTGCCATGTCGGCTGCCCTCTCCAAACCCCATATCCGGTACTCGATTTCCAAAACGATAGCCTTCCGTACCTCGGCACACACAAATGCCAAATTGTTCCTTCCACTTGAAAAAAGTTGCAAGTCCACAATTTGCTAGGATGTTCTGCAATAATTCATTGGTGTTACTCCTTGAACTGCTCGCTGTGTTCCATTTTTAACTCTGAATCCAAATCCTTACCTTTCTCCTCATGCCTACCACATCTACTGTGCAGATTGCCTCACTTGTCTTTATGGCGTTTTTAAAGTTCCGTGTACTGAGTTTAAAAATGTTGATTGTATCTCAGACAAAATTATATCAGATACAATTTAGTTATTTTTCATCAATGAGGCATGTGGGGATTTGTTTTATTTTAGGAGCCCATCTGGCGACTGTCTACTTTGCCATAAGTCGCCGTACTGGGTAATCTCCTCAATGTCACCTTTTTAAACTCTTTGCCATCCTGGTAGTATTTGGCGAATTCAATATCCCCACCCCTCCCCAAAAACACTACCTCGCATCAACCACTCTTTGAAGTCTTCGAACTTTTTTCTCTCGTCCATTTCGTCACTTTCCCCACCAACACCCAAGGCAACACTCTTGATCTCGTTTTTTATCAATACCAAGTTCATCAACTCTCTGTTACGGATCCTTCAAATGCTATCTATGGTCACTTTATTATTCAATTTAGCTTAGCTCTACTTGCTTATACTAACCTTCCCAATGCTCCTGTCTCACGATCACTGGAGCGTAGACTCTTCTCCAATCACCCTGGGCTCATGTGTCTGGATCTCGCCTCACTTCTCTCGGATAGCCCCACTCTCTCCACCTCTTCCGATATCAACCTATTCTTCCGCTCCTTTTGCAGTTACTCTCCTCCTGCCTTGAAAATCACGCTCCACCTTATCATGCCTCAACTAACAGATCTCGCGCCATTTAGTTTTACATGTTCATTGAGGCGAAAAAACAAAGAAGATCATGAGATAGACGCTTTCGTTCCGCCCGCACTCGGGACTTAGGGACGAAACAAGCTTCTCTCGTATTTTCTTTTTCAACTCATGCTTGCACAGCCCTTCTGCAAGGCTCATACACGTACAATCCTAGCGAAAACAAACAAATCCCTCCTACATTTTTCAAGCTCCTTGCTTGCCCCTCGTCTCTCAGGCTACCCCAAATTCCTACCACCATATCCCCATCCACCTTATCTGCCTTTTTATCTGAATAGATAGTGATATTTGCTTTGGTATCTCGTCTTCGTCTGCTGTCCATCACTCTTTGACCTCTCTTACCCCACCCCAATCTCCCTTGGAGATCTCACCTCAATATTCCACTCATCGAAAAACACCTGTTCTACGCTTGACACTTTCCCACAGAGTCTCTATGCTCAGTCCCTACCTGTCCTCCTACCACATCTACTGGGTATCTTCAATGTCCCTCAATCGCTAGGTGAGGTGACTTTTGACTTTAAACATACAACTGTTTGTCCGATTTTAAAGAAACAACATCTCGACCCTAATAATCATTTATCTTATTTTCCAATTTTTCAACTACTAGTTGTTCTCATCAAAAAACACATTTCATACTCTAGCATCGACGAAACCTTTCCTTCCGGCTTCAAGGAGACGACGTGGGTTTTATCCACGTCTCTCATATGTGACTTACCGATTTCGTCGTGAGGTCGACGCTAGGAAGCCCCCAAATTCCGTTCTTCTCCACCGCTTTCGTGACTTCCTGGGTGTCTCTGGAACTGACTCTGGTCCCCCCAAATCTTTGGAACCGAAACCCCACCCGCAGGAATTATAAGAATTCTCTTGATTTACCTTTTTCTAATGTATTTTTCGTTCTTCCACTTCTCCACAAATGTTTGAATATTTAAGTCGTATTTAAGTATGAGATAACTATTTATAAAATGATAGTTCACAATAATAATAAAAATATATGGGAAGTCTATTCCTTTGATTGTTCAGTTTGCCTTAAGCTCTACTTTGGGCAAACTGGAAAATCTTTAACTATGCGTTAAAACCAACACAAATGCAATGTAAGAATATGTGAACGAAATAGTGTTTTTGTAGCGGCCAAATTGAAAAGTAAAGTATGCCTGCGGCACCCAAATCGCAAGGTCAGGTAGGCCCAGCAAGAAACTTCATAAATCAGCACCTAGTTGGTCCTATAAAATCCTGAAATTGGGCACATACATTAATTACCGACATAATATACCATGTAATAAATAATGAACCAATGTAAAATAGAGATAAATACTTATATCACAACCTTACATTTATTAAGAGAAACGTGAGATAAGCAAGTGAATAGCTAGAGTTCTCACGCGGCCACATAAACATACACACGCAAGGAAACAGCTGTAAAACGAAACGATCGCAATGCTAGATAACAGGAGCAACCTGAGCAAATCTAGGGTGGTATGTGCTTTGACCGGTTAAGTTGTCGAGGACCTGTGAAACAACAAATGCAAACGGTCTTACTGATATTTAGTGGAAGCCCGTGAGTAGTTACATTAAAAACGCATACACCTCTTTTGACTCCGTCAAACAGTCAACAAACGAACTAACAAACTTACTTTTGATCATTAGCTCCGCCCCGTGCCAAGATTAGAGAAAAAAGAGGTCGCGGCCCCTGAAAGTAAGGGGGCCTATATAAGCGAACTTAAACATTATAGAGAGACTGAAATAGAGCGAAAGAATATGTAAAGTCATCTGTCAGGATAACTTACTTGCTATTTTGTTATTATTAGCGTCACGAGTCCGTTCCTCATCCTTAAGCCCTGCCGCATTAGCCCCAACTACCTAAAATTAGCGGAAAATTACACACAGCCGAGTAGGACTCGAACTATTTCGCTCTTTCCAATTTAGGTATGCTCAAGGTAAAAATAAAACCTGCTTATCGCCACTTTCCTTTCGAGTCCTTTTCCTCTAACCCCGTGATTACCAAGGCACCTTTTAGCACCTAGTCTAGCAGCGCATTATCCTTGAGAAACATTGGGAGTCAGAGCAAACTCGACTGGAAGACCAAAATTAGGCCTACTACCTACAAACTCCAATACACCTTTATAACCCTTCAATGCCGCTATACCCAGCTATATTTCTTTGTTCATTCATCTGATAATGATCATCCTGTCATTTCGAATTGTTATACATTTATTTACCACAAAGAAAACTATGTTAGTCGCAGAGGCAGATCCAAGATCAAAATTTCCTCCTCTGAGAAGTCTGAGATATAACACTCAACTAAAGAAAAGAAATCCGATTGTTTGTATTGTAAAATAAAGAAATATAAATATAACTATAAAAATAGCAATGCAAATATAGCATTATAAATATGACAATAGCAAATATGATATTCGCTATTTATTATTTCAGACGATCATCAACCTCCTGTTTCTTTGGGTAAATAGGTTGATTAAACTGTCTAATTTAACTTCAACTTCGTTGTGAACATCGAGTAGAGCCAGGCCGTTCAGACGTTCTTGACCTATGGTATTCCTTAAATATGTTTTCAGACGCTTAAGGGTTGAAATTAAACGTTCAGCCTCCACGTTCGAGATTGAGAGCGCGATCAGAACTTGGAGGAGCTTGGCTAGGGTAGGATACATTCGATCCTGGGCGTGAGTGAGGGCATCTCCAATGGAGTCAAACTTGACTGTCGACGATAACCAGCGATCCATTTCTGCCGTGACAAAGTTCAAGGTCTTGATGAAGCTTCGTATACTTTTGTCGCACTCATTAAAACAGCAGCCCAATAGATGTTTGATTTTGAATGCGACCAGAAAAGTATCACCCACAAATCGGTTCAGTTAACACCTGGTCAAGGAAAGGAACGTAGACAGATCGGCGATAATATTTTTAGTGGTCTGGAATGGTATATTTGCTCGATGCGTTTGTTGTTTGCAAATTCAAGGCACTGGAATGGTGTCATGTGATGGCCTGATCTTCTAAAGAAACTCCTCTGCCTTCTTGAAGACGTCATTTAATCTGATCAGAGAAGCTTACCGGGTCTTTTTTGAGATTCGCCACAACTTAATTAATCATGGCGTATGCTGAAACTAGACACACTGTAGTAGACTGAAGGGCTTGGCTTGGCGCCACAGTGTGAGGTAGAATGGACTCAACGACGATAAGGCCATTCAAAGGCGTGTCTCTCGGATTGCGATCAATAATATTCCTGCCTTCGCATACGAGCTGCTCTAAGCCTCAAAGAAGACAGCAATTACCGGCAGGAATTCAGGAAACATAATGACTGCATAATGTCTATCAACCCATCTAGTTGTGCAAAGGTTGACCATCTTTTTTCTATTAGTGGACAAGAGGCCTTTCACGAGCTCAGTAAATCTCATTGAGCGCATATTTTATGAATAAATGAAGTTCTAAAGTTCGTTGATGGTATGGAGAGCGATCTTTATCTCTTTCGTGTCGCAGGCTTTAATCAGGATGAGGTTTAGCCAATGATTAAAGTGTATATTCTTGCACTGCCCTGGCGGCACACCCTCGGAACTTACTTATCATAGCACTGGCCCCATCAAAACAGAGGACACGCCATCTGCTCATGTCGAGGCCAACACTGTCCACAGTGATGAGCAGAAGACGAGCCAGAGCTTCACCAAAGCCGGGAAAATCCTCTCTTGGATGACCAGCGCTCAAATGACGGGCGCAAATGGAGGCTTGCTCGTTGATTGTAATGCAGGTCGTCTTGTCAATAATGATAGGTAAAACTCCAGAAACGGATGAAACCAGCTTCTTTAGCACCAGCTGCCCTGAAAACCAAGATGTAGTAATTTAAATTTTCCTTCCTAACAATCTTTGGGTATGTATGTGTGTATGTCATAGTGTTTTTGTGAAGCTAAATGGATAGAAAAAAGTTAGGAAGGGATGGAGAAAATAAACAAAAAGGGTAGAGATGATTAGAGACTGATGAAACAAATAAGGAAGGGAAGAAGATAGGATTAATATGACTTTTTATTTCTTTACTCACTGCCGAGTGAGTATGTTTTTGTGGCTATCTGAGAGAACGCTTATTTTAAGTGTTATCTTCTTGTGTATTTGAGAAGAGCTCCTTTCGAGGGCTTGAGTAAGACTGTGTTTGCCAAAAATAGCCTTTTTGCATATATATATGGGGAAGTTAAAAACCGATAAAGATAACTATCGAATTGTATTTGCTCTTCAGATGGATTATTATTATTGGTAAAATATGGGCAATAATATACTAATTTAGGAGGGGAGGACTTCAGTCCCCTTACCTCTCCGTGGATCGGCCTTTGGTAATGGCAATATTGTGGAATTACCCTTCATTACTTCTTTGAACTTTAACATTTCCCCCCGCTCTCTTAAAACTTGATATTATCATAAATCCACGGATTTTAAATGAAATGATCAATTATAACTAATAGTTTTTTTAGGGGGGGGGCTATTTTGTACCTATTGAATGACGTGTATACCCCTATTTGTGCAGCTATTTATTCATATTTTATGTGATCTCCTAATTTTTCTATCTTTCTCTCTTAGTTATACGAGTATCACTCAAAATTGATCTACATTATTTTACCATTCCAATATCTGCCTTTAATCCATCTTCTTGATATATTTTGTCACTTAATATAACATAATTTCACGGATAATGGATTACAGAAGCTACTAGGGCCTATCAAAGGTCATCTGCATCTGTCAACCCCCCCCCCACCCCCGCAAAATGCATCCATAGGATTGTGTCAGATTAAGCATCTACAATATACATAGAATTTGAACTCTCCACAAGAATGTGACAAAAACAAAAAGCATTATCATCAAGGCTCTTCAAAATCAAAATCACCCATAATATATAATAATAAAAAAACTGTATCCACAGGAATGAGTCCAGAATACACCCCCACCCCCTTGCAAACAGCAAACATTCAAGTTTGGACTGTTTACTGTCTCTGGTGGCGAACTATTCCAGTAATCTTGCACTCTATTGGTGAAATTTTTTAGTTAATATATATATATATATATATATATATATATATATATATATATATATATATATATATATATATATATATATATGGGAAATATCACGAAAGTTAGCGCGTGATAACTATAAATATGAATATGTACCACGGAAGGAAATTGACTTCCGTGGTACATATTCCTATATAGATCCAAAGAAGTACAGTAACGTACATGTAAATGCAGGAAAGAGACCTCAGTGATAGGATCAATTTACTCGCAAAACCACGTTTCGACGAAAACCTCCATCATCGTTAATCGCAGGAATACTAATGAAATACCAAAGAGATGCAAAACTTCTGGACTCACAAATTTAGAAGTCGGAATCTGATTAGGGTGGGGTGGGGTGGATTATAGGGGATCAGTGGCATTTTTCAGTATAGGAAGTAGAAATTTCATACTTATCAAGGGATTAGTGCTGAATTGACCATCGGAGCTATTAAAGTTTGGAATTTCCTTTATAAATTATTTTTTGTATTATCAATGTCAATTGAATTGTTTTGTATGAAAATTTTGACGCAAATACTGTGGTTCTCGTTTTAGTAAAATAATAATGAATTTTCCACATATAACATAATTTCACGGATGACAAAAGCCACAAGGACCTATCATAGGTCATACGCATCTGTCAAAATCCACCCACAAAATGCATCCATAGGATTGTGTCAATTCATGCATCTACAATATACAACTTGAACATACATAGGAATGTATCAAAACCAAAAGGCATCATCATCAAGACTTCCCAAAATCCAAATCAATCGTAATATACAATAATAAAAAACTGCATTGACAGGAATGAGTCCAGAATACCCCCCAAAGTTAACCCTTCCTCCTCATATAATCATCTAATCTGCGATTGAACACATTCAAGTTTGGACTGTCTACCGTGTCAGAGGGTGAATTATTCCAGTAATCTACCAATCTATTGGTGAAAAAATATTTTCTAACATCCAACCTGCACCTCTGTTTTTTAATTTTTAAGTGGTGACCTCTAGTGTTATTACTAACCTCCAACTCAAATAACCCTTTAAAACCCAACTTTTTCGATCCCAGAACAGATTTTAAAAAGCTCAATCTTATCTCCCTTCACACATCTCCTCTCAAATGAGAGCATATTTAGTACCCTCAGTCTATCTTAATATTCAAGGTGCTTCAGGAAAGGTATTATTTTTGTTGCCCTCATTTGTACTGACTCTAGCATGTTGATGTCATGTCTAAAATGTGGTGACGATGCTTGTATACAGTAATCTAAATGTGGCCTAACATACGAGTTATAGAGTTTAAGGATAACCTCTTTACTCTTGTAGCTAACATTCCTGTTAATGTATCCTAGCGCCCTATTTTTTGCCTCAATACACTTTTTTGAAAACTTCAGTGACCTATCTAATACTACGCCTAAGTCCTTTTTATTCTCAACTGAATTCAGCCAATGCCCATCAATTTCATAGCTAAATTCCCTATTATCCCTTCCCATGGTAAGAAATTTGCATTTTTTTTAGGTTAAAATTGATATCGCATTTCTGAGCCCAAGCTAATAACTTTTTTGAGTCACTTTGCCCTTTAAAGCTACCTCAACTTCTTTGACTACAGCTGCCAATTTAGTGCCATCACAAAAATTGACACTTTGCTATTCCCAGCCTCTCCAAGATCATTTATATAAACTATGAATAATAAAGGGCCTAGAAAGGATCCCTGAGGTATGCCACTGATAACGTCCCTCCACTGTGGCCTCACCACATTCAACACAACACTCTGTTTCCTCTCTTTCAGCCATTCAGTTATCCAATTCAAAACTTTACCACATATACCATACATTTATAATTTGTGAACTAGTCTCAAATGTAGCACCTTATCAAAAGCTTTACTAAAATCTAAGTAAATTACATCAACATTTCCTCCCTTATCTAATTGTTTAGTAACATAATCCATGAAATCCAGTAAATTTGTTAAACATGATCTACCTCTTCTAAACCCATGCTGAGCATTATTTATTAACCTACCACACTCTAGATGGTCAGAAATCTCCTTCTTAACTATCTTCTCAAGAATTTTACAAACGATATAAGTTAATCTTACCTGCCTAAAGTTATTTCGGTCCTCTTTACTTCCCTGTTTAAAAATTGTCACTACATTCGCTAATTTCTAATCATTAAGTATTTCTCCAAACTCTAGTGATCTAGTATATATCTTATCAAGAGGTACTGCAATACTATCTACACCTTCTTTGAGGAACCTAGAATGAATGTTGTCTGGGTCATATGACTTACTAGTATTTAACTCCAATATAAGCCCTTTAATTATTTCCCTGTTCACATTAACGGTATTCAACACTACTTCCCTTGACTAGGATTATCATCAATTAATCTATATTGATTCTCTCGTGTAAATACTGAAGAAAAATGATCATTAAGAACCTCTACTATTTCCTCATCAGATTCTTTCAAAACCCCTTCATATCTAATAGGCCCTATTTTCTGACTGTTAGATTTGTTAGTAATTTTATAATAGCTAAAGAATTTTCTTTGATCTTTATTATTATTTTGAGCTAACTCAACTTCTGCCGTTCCTTTGCTCTTCCTAATAATCTTATTTAGCTCATTTCTGGTCGACCTATAATGATTTATTTTCATTGACCCATGATTATATTACATATATTATATCTATATCTTCATCAATAATATAACTTAATAACTCATCTTTCTTAATTCTAAGAGTGATGAGTTATTTCTTTCAGATTATTTGCTACATGATTGCTATCTTAGTTGAGCTTAATTCCAAGATGGAACACCACCTGAGTAATTCATGTATTACATACAATTGATTGTATTTAACTAAAACATTTGGTCTCCTCTGTGATTGGACTTTTGGCGGCCAGGAATGTCTTGTTATGAGGTTAACTTGAAAACATAATTAGTAGGAAAATTCAGTGAATTTTCCTTAATAAGTTTTTTTCTGTTTCGAATTTCCTTTCATAGAATATTTGAATACCACTGTGATTATTTATTTTTTAAACCTCTCTATATATTTAATTGAACTTATTAAATCGTGATTTTTATACTATTATGCATTCAATTGTTTTTCAATCTTACGCTTGCCTTTGCTGTCGTCTATTTGACTTTTTCTTGCAGTACACCCTTAAAATAACTACATGAAAGTGGGGAATTGACACACAAATTTTATTATTTCACCCTCACCTATCTAGTGATTTCTATTTCTTAGTCATCAAGGTTTTGACAACATTCTAAAGCGTGCATTTCCAGCGTCCGCTTTCTTAGCCAAATTTTGCTTGGGTGCGCCTTTTAACTTGCACCATTCTATCTTAACATAACCACTTTATTGTGTTTTTTCTTAGTATTTAAAGCTGAGAATTTTTTGAGTCATTTTTGGCAGTTTTTTTTTAAGTAAAGATTTTATGTCCATTTTAATTCGGGTAAGTATCGGCTATAGGTTTTTATACTCTAAATTCCCCAAATATTTCGTATATGTATATCTAAAATGACTGCCATTTAGCTTTTCCTTAATAATCCCACCTTACGATATTAAATGAGCATTTCTCTCTTTACTTCAATTCTCTTGAATATAGGATTAATCTAATAAAGTTGGATTCATTTCGTATATTTTGTTTGACTCAACTAAATTTTTATGCTCTTCATAATCTAAAGTTTTAATTTAATCAGGGATCGACGATTCGTCCTGTATAAACGAAGAAATTTGAATATTGTCGGTAGTGTTGTGCTTTTGCCTTCATAATGATCGGACATCGCACACTAGTTGAAGTTCAGAAGGGTATGTTATATTTTCAAATTGTTTTTCTCCTGTTTTTTTTCATAAAATATACAAATTATGGGAATTTTTTTACACGTGACTAGCGTTTTCTTTCATTTTATCCCATAATGCTTCGTCCTTTATTCCAAAATATTTAATTGTATACTAGTTCCTTAGGGCGGCTCAACATCCGCTTCCATTAACCAAACATTTTGGTAAATATGTAGACGAGCGGCCCGGCCGATAATATGTACTATTTCGTCCGCATTCCAAAATGTTTCACGTTTTTGGAGGTCATTTATAAGGGACGACTCGTGGGGGGTTAAACACGATGCGTGGACCGCACTACGATGATCCTGAGTTTCATTAAAGTGGGGGGGGGCACAGCCCCCCAGTATATAATCCTAATTTTTATAATGTTCTGATGTTTACAGAGGTGAATGCTTTAATTACATCTCAGCGCCTTTAATCGTTTTGCGAATTATAATAGAGGTTGGGTATGACGTCAGAAATGACACGGGTGAATGATAATATTTACACAAAATAATTTTTTTTCCAGCCGGGCCGCTCGTCTACATGTTTACCAAAGTGGGTGCATGTGAGTTGTGAGAGGTACAAGAGGTTGATTGAAAAAGGTGAAAGAAAGTAGAATGAAAGGTGTTGTCACAGGTGTGCTTCCAAGAATGGATTTTGGGGTAGAATGGATGTCTCGTGCGATTGGGCTGAATGATTATTTGAGGAGGATGTATAAGATGGAAGGTGTCATGTTTGTGGATGTGTGGGATAGGTTTGTTGGAATGAAAGAAATGTATGCGATAGATGGACTGCATTTGAGTAGGAGGGGGGTAGATGTGTTGTGAGAGGAGTATGATCATGTTATTAGGTCTTTGCGGGTGGGGAAACTAGATACTAATAGTGGTCAGGGAATTATGAGAGGACATTATAGTACTGAAAGTAGAATGGACTTGGCAGATAACAGAAATAGGTTCCAAGGCGATAGAGGTGAGGTCATTCAGGTTTCAAGAGGTGCTTCAGGCATAGGGGGGTTAAATTGTTTCTATACAAATGCTCTTAGTCTTAGAAACAAGAAGGATGAGCTATTTAGTTATATTAACAATGAGGATATAGATATATTGTGTTAATGAAATAGAATTTAGTGACACTATAAGTGAATTTGATTTACAGGGCTATAATATGTACATTAGTCAAAGGACAGGTAGGATTGGTGGAGGAATAATTATCTATATAAAAAACATTGTTCCAAGTTTAAATACTTCAATAAAGCAGCAAGGAGTTTGGATAGATATTAGGTTCAGTAAAAATAGAATGGTGCATTTGGGAGCTTTTTACAGGACACCTGGGCAGACTGATGATATGGATGAACTAACGATAAGGGAAATAAGTAAGGGATGTGAAACAGATGCAGTTATTATTGGGGACTTCAACTTAAACTCTGTGGACTGGGAAAATATGATAGGTAGGGATAGAACAAGTGGCAGGTTCATAGAATGCTTTGAGGATAATTTTTTGAATCAATTTGTTAATGAGCCAATAAGGGGGGGACAATATATTAGATTTAGTACTTTCTAACGGTGATCATTTAGTTCAAGAATTGACTGTTGGGGAAGCATTGGGAAATAGTTGCCATCAGATAGTTTGTTTTAACTTGGGAATTAAGAAGGGTAAAATAACCGAGAATGCTGTAAAAGTTCCAAATTTTCATAAGGGAGATTATGTAAAACTGTAGACTGGGATGTAGAATTCAGAGGTAAAAATGCTTATGGGATGTGGGATACTTTCAAGCATATAATGTAGTCCAAGAACAATGTATCCCAATGAAGGCCATTAGGAACAAAAGTAGGAAACCATTATGGTGGAATCAGGAGATAGCTAGGAAAATTACAGAGAAGAAAAGGCATATAAAAAATTACAGATAGAAAATAATCAAAATTTAAGTGATTATAGAATTGCTAGAAATGAGTTAAATAAGATTATAAAGAAGAACAAAAGGGTGTCAGAAATTAAATTAGCTCAGGATAGCAACAAAGATCCTAGAAAGTTCTTTAGTTACTATAAAATTAATAATAAGTCTGGCAGAGTTAAAATAGGACCTATCAAATATGAAGGGGTTGTGAGAGAAACTGATGAGGAAATAGTTGAGGTAGTAAATGGTCATTTTGCATCAGTATTTACAAAGGAGAAACTAAATAGTCTTATGTATAGTACTCATGGGTCAGGGAAAGAGGTGTTTACTAACATTAGTGTGGATCGGAGGATGATAAAAGGGTAAATATGTAGATTATCGGCGCGAACGATAGGATGTACTATTTCGTCCGTGTTTCAAAATGTTTCACGTTTTTGGAGTACATTTAAGTTGACGGCTTGTGTGGGGGTAAACACAATGGGGAGACTACACTACGATGATCCCGAGTTTCATTAAATTGGGGGGGGGGGGTCTGGGTGGCACAGCCCCCCAGTATATAATCTAAATTGTTTATAGAATAATAATTCGAAAAGGACTTGAACGCGCACGAGTGAACGATAATATTTACACACAAATTTTGTTTTCGGCTGGGCCGCTAATCTACATATTTACCGATAAAAGGACTAATAGGTGAATTAGATACTACCAAGGCCTCCGGCCCTGATAATATTCATTCTAGGATACTTAAAGAAGGGGTAGAAAGTATCTCAATAGCTCTGGCGAAGTTATATACTAGGTCACTGTAATATGGAGAAATACCCGATGATTGGAAGAGAGTGAATGTAGTCCCCATTTTCAAGAAGGGTAGTAAAGATGATCCAAATAACTTTAGACCGGTTAGCCTAACTCCTGTAGTCTGTAAAATTCTTGAGAAAATAGTTAAAAAGGGATTTGCCAACATCTAGAGAGGGAGGGGTTAATCAGCGATGCTCAGCATGGGTTTAGATCAAGTAGATCATGTTTGACTAATTTACTAGACTTTCTGGAGTTTGTAACAGATCAAGTAGATAAGGGAGAGAATGTAGATATAATATACTTAGATTTTAGTAAAGCATTTGATAAGGTACCAAATATGAGACTAGTTCATAAATTAAAAATGATTGGGGTAATTGTGTAGATGATGGCCGGATGCGATTATTTTGAGTGTCGGCTCGTTGTTGGGTACAGCTTGCCATAAAATTCTTTGATTTCATCTCTAAAAAAGTAACAACGAAAAGTAGCCCAAAATAGCCCCCCAAAATTTAGGCCTAGGATCCGGCCATCGTCTACACAATTACCATGATTGGGATATTTGGGGGTGTTTCAAATTGGATAGCTTAGTGGCTGAAAGACAGGAAGCAAAGCGTAGTGCTAAATGGTGTAAAGTCAGAGTGGATGGATGTTATCAGTGGGGTTCCTCAGGGATCAGTTCTCGGTCCATTATTATTTGTCATCTATATAAATGATCTTGGGGAGGCAGTTAATAATAGTGTCAATTTTTGCTGATACAAATTAGCAGCTGTAGTTAAAGATATTGATCATAATTTCAAAGTGCAGGGGGGATTTAAATAAATTGTTATCCTGGGCACATAAGTGGCAAATGACTTTCAACCTTGATAAGTGCAAAGTTATTAACATGGGAAAAGATAATAAGAGAATTTAACTATGAAATGGATGGGCATTGGCTGATCTCAGTAGAGGAGTAGAAAGATCTAGGAGTAGTAATAGATAAGTCATTAAGGTTTTCTAAGCACTATTGAAGCAAGAAATAGGGCAAATAGAGTGCTGGGTTTTATTAAGAGAAATGTCAGTTACAAAAGTAAGGAGGTTATTCTTAAACTCTATAACTCTTATGTTAGGCCACATCTAGAGTACTGTATACAGGCATGGTCCCCACATTTTAGACACGATATTAACCTTCTCGAGTCAGTGCAACGGAGGGCAACAAAGATTATTCCTTCCCTGAGGCACCTTGAATATATAGACAGATTGATTGGCCAGTGCGATAGCAGAAAAACACTGAAAAGTAGCCCCCAAAATAAGCTAGAGTTGCATCCATCCATCGTCCCAACATTTACCGAAAAAACAACCTAATGACAAACAATACTTGAGTAAAATTATTAATTAAGAAAAAATATGAAATTTGAATGTCTTTTAAACTTAAATGAGAACCTGCAAAAAATGTACCCCTACGCGCAGATTGTTTGAAACCGCACCGCTGTCCCTTACCATTTTCATTTCCATATATTTTATCGCAACAAAACATTAACTTTCTGAAATTTAAATTTGCAATGCATTTCGGGCATTTTATAGTTTTTTCTATTAGTTTTGCAGTCATGCAAAATAAACGTGAATTGAAATAATTAAGAAGCACAACTAGAGCACGAATAAGCTATGATGAAACAAACATTTGTGCAGTGAGTACTATTTATAGCCATGACATTGCCAGTAAAAAGCTGTTATCGTCTGCAGTGAAAAAAAATAGGAAAAAAAACGATAAGACATCAAGAAACCTTATCTAACTTAGAAAAAACTATAAATGAGCAGAGGCAGATATTTAATAAATAATACAGAATAAAGGTTGCAACCCCCCAAACAAAAATATATAACACTGTGATTGGTCATATCTGAAGCTACTGTCTGACCTCATGACATATATTGTACCCCCAAATTGTAGCCTACTAACAGCGCTGTAGCGGGCCAAAAAATTCAGACTAACCCCAATCGATCCAACCCGCCTCCTATACTAATCCCGACGTGAGAAATCAAAGGAGAATGAAATGGATTGTATGTACAGTCCTTTACTAACAAAAAAATACAATATTTACAAAAATATGGGTAAATATGCACCCAATGAGCCTATATATATATATATATATATATATATATATATATATATATATATTATATATATATATATATATATATATATATATATATATATATATATATATATATATATATATATATATATATATATATATATATATATATACACACACACTAAAACAACCCTATCTTGGAACCCAATCAATCAAAAAATATATATATTAATACTAGGAGTCAGCAAATACAAAAAGGGACAAGAGACAATAAAGAGGAGTTTTCTTAGGTGGTACCACAGTTACGATTTGCCGGCCTCCCCGTCTCTTATCAGCAGTCACTCTTGTGACAAAATTGGGTGTGCAGGTCTTATGGTGCCTGCCGCCTCGGAGCTCAGTTTTCTTAGAGATCCAGTCAACTACTATTAGAAGACTTCTTAAATTTTCTTTAAATTTCTTCAAAATGTTTTCATTGCAGTCGCTCTTGTAAAATGCAGGCAATGTTTTTGTTTTTTTTTATTCTGTTACTTGAATGCTGTCTCATAAAATCTTTGAACATTTAGTAGTTTGTTTGTAATATAAGGATATATGAAACTAAGTCCTTTCCAGAATATGGCTCCTGGAAAGAAAATAAAACATCTTATAATAACATGCTAATCAATAAAAAACAAACAAAAAAACATTCCCATTCACACACATTCTTACAGAGGGAGGGAGAGTGTATTAAGAAAAGGGGTGGGAGAATGGCCCTTTTTACACACACTCGCATTCGCTCCACCACAGCGCCACCTACTGTGCGCCCCTAATCTGAATTTACTATTTTTCTGAGCTGAAATCTATGGCGATTTCGGATTATATAGTGTGGAGGGGGCTGTGCCCTCCATACCCCCCCATAATGAGCCAAACTCAAAATAAGCTAGAATCGCATCTGCCCATACTCTCAGCATTTACCCCAAAATGGTGTCTTTCCACTAACTCCTATAGGAAAGATGTAGTAAACCAGTCCTAATAGATCTCCTTGAGTACTATCCGTGGTAATTGTGTAGAGTACGGCTGGATCCAAGGCCTAGCTTATTTTTGGCTACTTTTTCTGAGCTAAAATCTACAAAGTTTATGGTGATTTTAGTGGTATACCATTTTGTAACTCAGGGTCATAGTATGCACATCCTCGCGATGAGCCATCCCCAACAATGGGCTGATGCTCAAAATAATCGGTAATACTTATGTCAGACAGGTATTTAGAGTTTACCGGCGTTGACCCAGAACTTGTGGAATCTCCCTTTAACCTCAGTAAATTTTTTCCTAAAGAGAGTTGGCGAGATATCCATCCATATGTTCCTCTTTCCTCCCATAGTCGGTAACATTTGCTGGTAAATATGTAGATTGCTGGTGCGAATAATGGGATGTAAACTATTTCTCCGTGTTCCAATATGTTTCATGTTTTGGGGGACTGCTCATGTGGGGGGTAATCACAATGGGGGAACCCCTATGATGATCCTGAGTTTTAGTTGGGGGGGTCTGGAGGGCACAGCCCCAGTATATAATCCTAATTGTTTTTCAAATAATGTTATTTTCAGGCATTTTTATAAAAAAAATGCCGCTGGCTATATATTTCAAATAGGACTCAAACACACATGAATATTCAGGCACTGGTGAACAAAATATAAACCACAAAAATCCACTTTTTTGGCCGTGTCGCCAATCTACATGTTACATTGGCTCTCTTATCCCGCCAAACTTTCTATATTTTGTGTGCCGACACCAGTTTCTGGATCCACAAAATTCTGCGAGTGGTTGATGGTTAGATGTTCGTATCCTTCAGATGACATTTGAATAGGCTGCCCATCTGTCTGATACTACTCATTGCCTGCAAAATCCATTTTTTTTTATTGATGCAAGGAGGGTTTCACGATTTTTATTTTCAACAGAAACTGAAAATTTTCTTCATTTCGCATTTGAACCCTCCAAAACCCCACTGCTCTTCCACTACACGGCTGCAGTAATATTTGCGCTTGCCAAATTTTGCCGTCAGATAAAATGGTACCTAAATGGTAAAAAATTAATGAAACCCTGCAGGAAAATTTCATTTTGACTGTCCTGAAAAATGGTGGTTGGAAAGGTTTTTTTATAGAATTTGAGAATTTGTTTCTTGAACTACACATATATAGTAATGAAAACCCTAATACTGAATGCATCCTTTTGGAACAATAGTCAAAATGGTTTAAAAAAACCTTTTTAAAATATAAAAAGAAATCAATACAGAAGCAAAAAATGAGTCATTTTTTTAGTCAGAATTAAGAAGTCAGGCTTCGTTTACAGCGAAATATGGTTTAATTGAGCATTAAACAATGGAAAATTAAGTAATGAGTAATTAAAAAGACTAATGTTTGGTATAGGGTAGGTAGGATATATAGAAAAGAAAAGAGGAAAAACATCTAAAATAAAAACAGCCGTGAAACAAATAGAGCTTTCCTATTGGTCATTGATAGAACTGAATACAGAAAAATGCTGAAAAGTAGCCCCCCAAAATAAGCTAGAATCACATCTGGCCATACTCGCAACATTTACCCTATCCCTAGCACATTTGACTCTTATCAGACATTCTTTTGTGTCCCCCTTTCCACAACCTTGTTAGTGGTTTGACTCGGGATGCCCTACCAGTCAAGTTTAGATGTAGATGAATGAAAGATGAATTGTTCAATTTTGAAATAAACCAACAACAATACCTTAATCGCTAATGGAAAAGTATGTCCAAATTAGCTCCAAATTGATAATGTAATGCCCTTCCTCCTTTGTCTTGAAACTACCAAGATGATACTAATCAATCTTCCTCCGAGAGGCTAGTGATTTAACCTTTTGCAGACTACTAATTTATGTTCATCAAAGTCTGAGTATTCTGGGTAAACCTGAACATTCATACCACGAGTGGGGAAGCTCATGGGCTATGGATCTTCAGTTTTACTTTCTAGCTTTTCCCATTCCATTAATTTTTCATAGGCTTGCCTATGTCTGGTAATCACCTTTGAATTTGAATATAATGCTAAGCTTTCAAATTAGGAATACTATTAAATGATTAATAAATAAGGCAGGGTCCAAACTCACAATTAAAAGGAGTATGGGGTTGCCCCCATACTCCCAATTTGGAAATGCACTTTTAATAACTGACCCCCCTCCAAAAAAAACCCCCCAACAAAAGCACTTAATTTGCCAAGAAAGTCCTAGTTCAAATATACCCAGCGCCATTTTTGTAACCTGTCCCCTCCATAAAATATCCAAACGGGAAAATGCTGTTTACTTTATTGCCGTGGGTATACTTCTGAAAAAGTCCCATGGGGTTCAAAGCTGATTTTTAAAAATAATTGTGATTACTTCAGTCAAGTTTAGTTTTTGTACATCTAAATTTGTAATTATCTTTAATCTAATGCCTGACCACAAACTTCACAATCTATTGTAACTTTGGTAATTCTGAAGATCTATACCCCAACCGCTTCCTCACTTGGCTTCACTCGTGTGGCTCCTCGTCTCCAGATTGTTGCATCCATTTTCAATATTTTCAACTTTTTCATAAAATGTTTTCCTAACTGTTTTAAGTGGGGGGTGTGGGGGCTTCAAGTTTGCCTATGAGAATGTTTTTTAGAATGTTGGCAAATTTTTGTCTAAATTATATTGTTTTCAAAGATTCTCCAATGAGATGAAAATTGTTTTTGCAAGCAAATGTTAATCAATCTGATTTCCCTATGAAATTTTGCTCAACAAGATTGGTAGAAAACAAGAGTTGCACAAAGGGTGATTAGTCTTCTCCCCAGTCAAGATGTTTGTCGAAACAGGTTGGTGAACTTTCATCTAAACGAACTTTGGTTGGTCTATAGGAATTTTAGTCTAAATGAACCTTGGGGCAATTCCATGACATGTGGACCAATGATGTACACAGCTACATCTCAGATTTTGATGAAATTTGGTACATAGGTTAATTTTGACCAAAAAAGGCCAAAATTTCAAGTTTCACCTCAATCTGAGACAAAGTTTTTTGAGATGGTCAAACATTTTCAGGTAAAAAAAATTGAATTTTTAAAAACTTCCTTTTGATATCATATATATACCAAATATAGACATATTATATATCATTGGAATCAGAAAGTTGAAAAATACAAAAACCACATTAATTTTTAATTTAAATGAATTTTGATATAAAACAATTTGATCTTTAAATCACCTTTGACCTTGAAGCCACGTGAAATAAAACATTTTGACCACAAAATCTGAAAATTTGGCCTTTTTAAAGTAAACTTCTTGTCTTGTTTGGTAAAAAAAAATATAAGAGGGTGAATTTCCCAATTGATTTCAGCATAAATATAGATTTGCTAAAAAATTCTAGATGTTAAACATTCTATCAGCATACCAGTGTTTAGTTTAGCGGAAGCTAATATTCGTAAAGCGGAAGGTGCTGGAAAAATTAGAAATCCTAATAATTTTTTCCACTATCATGAATTAGCCAGTTTTCACCTTGAATAGTAGTGCTAAATCTACCTTGTAGGTCCACTTCATTCAATCTTGTAGGGAGTTTAGGGAGCATTTTGTTTCTTATTCCTAATATTTCTGGTTATACTTGTTTGAAGGAAGAACACTGGGAACATTGAGGCATTTTGCTTATTAATTCAGAAGTAATTGCAGCCGGAGGGTCAGACGTTGTTTTAGCATTTTGTTGAATAGTGTTCATTGCTTTGAAAATATGAATTTTTGTACTACTACCCGCATGAGTATAATCTGAACATTTAATTACTTTATTTTGGCCTGACACAAGATGACTAGAACACTTACGATCTTCACAACGCCAATAGCTTACACATTTTGTTGACTTGTTTTTTTTGTGTAATATCCATTGACTCAATTTATCCTTTCCTCTTTGGGGTTTCACAAAACTAAGATCAATTCATTATGGGTTAGAGATAATTAAATTTAGAAAGCAACTATTTATGCAAGTAAACACAAGATTCAGATTTTATTTTGAATGAGCCTGCTACTGGTGAGGACTTTGAGTGGTACTCAACAAGATAATGACACAATTTATGAACAAGCAGGTCATTGGGCATGCTGAACTTCAGGAGAAAGAATTTTGACTAACTATACCCTATGCTAATTACCCACTGTGGTAATCTTTTGATTGTCATCTCTTGTCATTTAAATTGACTTTGAAATTTTTCCAGAAGGAAGTTGAATTAAAATCTTTCTCATGAGTCCCCCTTCCCCTCTGCTATAGATAAAAAGTAGAAAGGAAAAGCTCTGTTTACAATTCATATAGATCTTCAATTTAAAATAATCCACAAATCCCTTTCAAACTGAAATTACATTGATGAAACATCTACTACATGTAAATGTATGCACACATGCTGTACTTACATGTATTTTCACAATACATGTATGCACACATGCTGTACTTACATGTATTTTCACAATACATCTAAGTAAAGCATATACTATCCATAAGACAAGGTTGCAATTTCTGAAATAGCCAAGAGTACCCCCCCCTCCCCCCTACTTCATTGAGGATGTCAGTTTTTATGATTTACTATCAATCAATACTGTTAAAAATATAAGGGTTTAAAAATGGCTTTCTACGTGTCCCTATGTGAAAAGCCGTTTTCATTGAACATGTATAAATCTTGTTCCAAGATAATGTAATTATTTCATCTAAATGGTAAATACTGCTTAAAAAATGAAAAAAAAAATTGCATTCAAATTAAATTCAAGTATTTTTATGTCTATACATTATGCAGAATATATGCATGTCAGACAAGTTGCAGCATGATAAGTGTCATAAAAAATATTAATCTTACCCTTAATACTTTGTTGGGCATCCTTTGCATTTCTTGGACATAGTAAGATCATGTAGCTTCTGGGTAGGTATAGCATCCCAACAAGCCCTAATTTCCTTCTCCAGCTTGGGAAGAGTGCTGATGTCCTTCCCTTGTAACCGCTTTGCTTTCCCCTTAAGGCCACAAACACTCCCAAACTACAAAAACCCAGTCACAAAATGGCGTTAGTCAGGAGAACACAACAGCACAGTCCTCTCACTACCACAGATAAGCCCACACTGAGCATGTGCTGGCAGGCTGAGTGTGGAAACAGGGATGTAGACATCATGCAGCCAGCCAAAACTTCTGACTAAATTAAATCACCATCTATACCATTCTTTTTTAAACATAAGTTTTTTCCACCCCTCACCCAGCCTAAACTTTTGTTGAGCACTGTATATGCAAAAATTTACAGCTCAAATAACATACTTTTTGATGAAGTTCCTTTAGACCAAAGTTCTTTTAGAAGTAGGGAATTGAATACCCTAGTGTTGTTTTGGGATAATTGTTGGGTCTGATACCTCACTGGTTCATTGTCCAAATTAAATTTCTGGCAGTCTTCCATTTCTTTCAGTGTATTGCTATTTATTTGTTCAGATTTTGAGGGGCATCTATTATATTTTGTAAAACTTTGTAGATATAAATATCCTTCCACGTCTTAGATTTATGGAATACATGATGTAAAAGTTCTTTGAATAAATTCAATCTTTTGAAGATCTTGATTTGATTTATGGAATACGTGATGTAAAAGTTGAATCGATTCAAGCTTTTGAAGATCTTGATTTGTGAGGAAGCCATAATTGGCACCAGTATTCCTATATATATATATGGTTGGATGAGCGATTTGTTAAGTATTAACATTATTTCAGTATAGATTGGATATTTTCATTGTCTGACTTTAATATTTCATCATTACCATAATTATTTCAAATTTTTTCATTGAATTTAAGATTATCAGTGGATGCAGTCATAAATTTCATTTAAATCACTTTGTAGGATTTCACCATCAACAATAGATTGTATTTCTCAGAGTATTCTAGTGTTATCAGCGAATGAAAACATTTGGTGTTTTTCTGCAGATATCATTAATCATGATGAGGAAAAGAATCTGCCCTAATACTATTCCCTGTGGCACTACCTCAAAAGACAAAATAGTTACAGGCATAGATTATTTAGGCGAGAGATAATAAACTTAAGACAAAACAGAAAATACACAAAGGAAAGCTAGGAAAAAATAAATCCTTATTGTTGGCTAATGATAGTGTGTAATACAGTTCGTTGATTGACCAGTGGGATAGCTAAAAAAATGGCCAACAAAATAGCCCACCCCAAATCGTGTGCAAAATCAGGGGCCGCTAAACTTAACACTTACCTGGATCTTCAGGTTTACCGGAATTAATTCATTTTGGATTGAATTGGCAGTTTGGTAAATTAAAATGTGATAAAAATTCTATCAATACAATTTGTAGATCAATTTGGTGGACAGTAAAATTTTGTTTCTTCACAAACTGAAGATCGCTGGCATCCTGCCAAAGTGTGTGTTTTTCACCGGAAATCTATCGGGGACCAAGTTGCTTTTATGTTTCATTTAGACTTCAAGGGCGTTTGAGTCCTAGCTTTTGTTATACTAGCGTACATAGAAAAGTTACATATTGGCTGTACAAGTTTTGTCTTATTACTCTACCCATTTTCCTGTCAAGTAAAATATTTGCTCTTGATAGATGTTGGTGGATCTAAAAAAAATAGTGTAGTGGGCCAAAAGCAACACTAAACCCGCGTTCCAACCTTATCCTAGGATTTATGGACCCTGAGAACCCTGAGGAAGAATTGATACGATTTGATATACAGTCCTTTACATTACAAAAAAAAAGTACAGTTATAGTTAGTTTATATTTACAAACAAAATAAATAAACACCCGTGCACGTTCAAAATAAATACTCTACAAATTAGTCTTCTCCAACAAGGTCCACACAACAAATCAAAACCACACCCGAACAAGAAGAGGCATATGAATATCACTTGAAGGCTGGGGTGGTGGTGGAAGTAGTTGGCATCCAATAAGAATGGGCAAAGGCTCGTCAGCCAATGCAGGTAATGCCCTCCGTTTCAGGGCAGGGCTGGGCGGTGCACTTGCCTCGAGGATTTCTCTTGCAGTCCGCTGAAGCTTCACTCTTTGAAGATACTGGATGCAATACTAGGGTAATATCCCAATGCGCTGGACAAAATTATTTATATAGATATATTTTATCTAAATATTTAGAAAAATTATATCTTTCGTTAAATTTACTTAGTACAAAGTAATATCTATAAATAATCGTTTGTCCAGCGCATTGGGATATTACCCTAGTATTGCATCTAGAAAAATCCTGAATTTAGTCATGTCACCTACATGTTCACTTTGTCTGGACCCCTAAATATTAGTCAGTTCGCCCCAAATTTTGAGACTACTGTTTACTATGAGAGAACACGAGTGTGCAACATTTCCAAATTTGTGCATTTCGGGACACCCTAGTCTCCAACCTCAATTAGAGGACACCCATGATGGTGTGGAGTCGGATCTCTAAGATACATGGCAAGTGTATGGCCCATCGTACTGTGACATTGTAGGCTTTTAACTGTTTAATCTCCCATCTGCTAAAGGTTGGACATGCTTTGAGTCATGTTGAAAGGGACTTCTTGGCTTGGGCGCCCTTTCAGCGCATTAAACAGGAAACAGAATCAGTAGATTTATCATTTTGTGGTGAAGATAATTACAACACACTTCTTACACTTTGCACGTCTTGCTTTGCCACCTTCCTCCAGTATCTCTGCAGTTCCTTTTATCTTTGTATAACTGCTTATGGATGGAGGACTCCTTTCTGATAGTTTGGAGAATAACTGTACTTCCTTTCCAGAAGCCTGCTAAAGAGGGAACACATCCGCTGCATTACCGCCCTATAGCACTTAGGAGTTGTGTGTATGTAAACTTATGGAAAGGATGGTTTCCAATGATGTATCAGCACAACAGATGTTAGCCAGCTTGGACACATTCATCGACTGGATTTGCTGAGAAACAACACATGGTGACTGTGTGTTTTGATTTGGAAAAAGCTTATGATAAAATGTGGAGGTACCTCATTTTGAAAGATCTATCCGACAATAGATATTTGGGACCTTATCAAAATTCATCTAAAGTTTTCTTTCTGACAGGGTTATGCAAATCAAACATTCTGATCCAGTTCTGCAAGAGTCCATAGCTGTATTGTTTCCCTTAGCCATCAATGGCCTCCCATCCTGCATACCGCAGTATGTGGAGAGTTTGTTGTATGTCTCCATATTCACTTGCTCAAGTCTCCCTGCTGCTGAGAGGAGGCTATAACTTGCCATCAACAAAGCAGTTAGGTGGACAAATACACACAGCTTCACCTTTTGCCATTGAAGACTAGCGATGCACTTTACATGTATTTGAGGCACATTTCCCAGCTTAACCTGGTGATGGATGTGTCCATCCAAATTCTGCAATTTCCAGAAACTAAATTCCTTGGAATGACATTTGACTCTAAACTCATGTGGCTACCTCACCTCCAATCTTTGGGAACCAGATGCATAAAAAACCTGGACCTTTTGAAGTGCTTGATGCATCTCGTGGGGGTACAGATGGTGACACTTTTGCTGATTTATCGATCCATGGTGCACTCCCAACTCTTATTATGGATGCCAAATATATTCATCAGGGACAGCAATGTCTCTAAAAATGCTAGATACAGTCCACCATCAGGGTATCTGTCTGGCAACTGGGGCATTTTCCACCTCACCTGTGGGTAGTGTATGTGAAGAGAGGGGAATCATCTCTGATAGACGAGATGAGCTTTGTCTCCAGTTGTACAGCCGGATACTTCAGCTTATGAATTGAAGCTTTGATCACATCTATGCTGCTCACCCACGCATCCATAAACTATTTGGATACAGGAGTCATCAGCTTCTTGAGAGCCTTCAGGTGCTTTGTCTACTTGTGATGTAAAGTTCTTACTGTTATGCCTGAGAAGTTTATATCCTGGTGTGATGTCTGAGGTTTCTTCTGATACCCCTGCGGACACCCACCTTGAGACAACCCCAGTGTATACTGATGGATCAAAGAGTTGTGATGGAGTTGGCTGTGCTGCACTTCTCCAGAACAGAACTACATATATCGTATAAACTACCTACAGCAGCCTCAGTGTATACTGTGGAATTGTTGCTGATCCTCTTTCCATTGGTACTACTACTACTTGCTGATTTGTTGTCTATTCAGACTACCAGAGTGCCTTGTCTCCAGTTTTCTGTTCATCCTCTACCAAGCAGGTATTTTTACCCTTACCTCTATGCATTTTTGCACAGACGATGGAATTTGGCCTGGGCCACTATCTGGCCCAATAAACTCAGGATGATTAAAAATACTTGGTGTTGTAGGACCCACCAACACAAGGCTTCGCATTGGGCGCACACGCTTAACACAGAAGTTCTGGCTTGAAGGTGAACAACCTCCTTTGTGCAATGGATGTATTGTCCATCTCACAGTTGAGCACCTCCTTGTTTAGTGCCTGGAGTTTGCCTGGCCCACTTTGGTCAGCCTCTGAATATTTGCTGGGTCCTTCCAGATGATGAAGCTGCTGTCTCTGCAGCTCTCATTTTTAACCACAACAGGAATTTCCTCTGACATGTGTGATTCATTCACACATCATCTATAATTGTGGTCTTTGTACCATACACTTCATTTTAAATGTAGGACTAGTTTGGCCTATGTGCCTTATTTTCCTTTGTGTGTGGCCTTGCCACATTTTATTTGCAGACTACCAGCTATTTCACTCACTGTGTAATGTACTTAGTACATCATAGAGTACCCGATGGACATACCCCAATATGTCCTGACACAATTCAGCACGATAATAGACAGGCACTAATAATTAGGTGCCACTTTAAAATTTTTTTTTTATTTATAAGCCCTGCCCACCAAGGCAATTTAAATCCATTATATTTAATATTGATTATACAATGTCCATATCGTATTTTAATTCAGAAAAAATTGTATATATATATATATATATATATATATATATATATATATATATATATATATATATATATTACAATAGGATGAGATTCCAATTAACAATGTGGCTACTAATTTATTTTTCATCATACATCACAGTTAGAAATTTGCCTGCCTTAATTGGTGAAGGTGCTATACAGTGCATTTTTGATATACACTATATGGTATTTCATAGTTTTGAAAGAATAATGAAGCACCCACAAAAAAAATTGGGAAAATATAAATTCCTATGGAGCTTTCTAATTTTATTCTGTAATAGGCTGCCCAACAGTGATTTAGTTTCCAATGGAAACTAAATATTTTACTCATCTTGAATGGTAACCATCAAAACTCAAAATGCCCTTAACAACTTCCCTTGGTATATTTTTACTGCTTTAATTTAGCCAAAGCACCAGTATATGTCTTATATATATATTGATAGCCATGTACAAGGATAATAATCTGCTTAGAAAAGGGCTAAGGTTAGAGCTTTGTGCGGAATCTATTAGACCAGATTTAAGAATGTGATGCCTGATTTTGTCTTTATCATTTGAGCAATATAAAAATAATTGGATTAGAGGGCATTGAAGTGCTTCTATTGTTATCTATGCATTGTTTCTTCCGGTTTGTCCAATTTAAGATTGGTTGCAATTTTTGCCAGGTATGTGGGAGGTTTTGAATTAATATTTAGTCTCCTGGAAAAACAAGCATTCTTAGTATCTTTTTATTAATTTGGGTTTGCAAGGTGAGGTAGCATTAGTTGGGCATTATTAGGATTGATATTGGTTGGTTGGGGCTGATAATGTAAAAATTATTTCAATGTAAATTTTAGAGATTTGACAGATGACAAAATCTAGTCACTAAGCATAATAAAAAGTAATTAGGCATTTGTGCAGACTATAAATTCCAAACATTTAACTAAAAGTTGAATCAAATGAGGTACTCTTTAGATGCTGATTTCCTATTAACCTAAGTTCCTATGGATCACCTTAAGAATCTGATTTCCCAAAAGTTTCTAGGAAGAATCGCATGTAAAGTTTAAGGATTTATTTATAAAGGTGGTTTAAAAAAAATATAAATGAACTAAATGCCATCCTAACAAACAGGAAGAAAGACATGCATATCTAAACATTTCAAATGCCTTTTTCAATCACAAAATAATAGTTAAAGATAAGTCTGCTCCCATATTGTTGAGTCTGGTCTATTGATTCCCTTCCCACCTTTAATCTATCCCCAGCAAGCTTTTAACCATAGCCCTTTTTTTAACATTATCCTCACATGGATTTTACAATTTATAGATGTTTTTACCCACATCTAGTTTCCCACCTATAATGTCAGGACTACCCCACAGCTCTATTCATATTCATTATTGCATGCATCTTTCTATAGAATCAATCCCAAACAAAAGTACATCTTTCATTCTTTCAACCTCGTACTTTCACATAACACATTGAAACCACTCAACATAGTTGATAAATTGCATTCAATCTATTTTCATTCCTGAATATGAAATTTTTCTTTATTTGCCTTTCATTGGACACCATTTTATAAACTATTTTAAAGGTATACTATTAAAACTGGTTGAAGGTACTTGAGCTGGAAAAAGACTTGAATTTAGTGGTCTTTTCAAGTTTTGTCATAGTTACTCAAGCATTTGTAACTTGAGCCTGTTGTGTGCACCAATTCTAAAAATAACATTCTCTTTTACAGATTCTCCTCAGAGAACCACGGAGACCATATCATCCACCGCGTAAGTATATTTGCCTTCCTGGCAGCTTTGCTGACGGGACTCGTCCTGTATTTCTCCCCCACTTCCTCACTTCTCCATTTTCCCTACAACCTCTCACAATTTTCTCTGGTCAGCCTCTATTTTCACAGCTGAATATCCCCATTCATACCTTTCTCACTTCACTATTTTTCTTTACACCGTGCCTAAGGTGGAACCACCATTCCAAAGGGCTGCCAGGTCACCTGGTGGGATGGGTAGTTAGCGTTTGCTTCCCGCAGAAAGAATAGGGTCCTGTTCCCTGATGATGAAAATCTTCCCCTTTCTCCCTCACAATCAACGGAGCTGCCTTCGGGCAGCTCCACATAAAAGATGGAGGGCTCCCCCCCTCCCTGTGCACCCGCAGGGGACCCTACAATTCTCTTTAACCCGAGACGATGCAAACCCCCTTAGGGGCGAGAGGGAAGCCAGGCCCTGTCGGTCATTTCCATTAAAAAAACCTGCTGGCTAGAATATTAAACCAAACGAGGGGGGGGGGGGGTCAAGGCCTGTGCATCCCCAGACTCTACTCTTGACACTGCTGCCAATGGGATGTCCTGGTGGGGGGATGGCCAACTGGAGGCCCCGCCCCCTTAGATAGACATGGTCCTTGAGTCAACCCAACCTCAGACAGAGGGTAGCTCCTTCCATACCGGCAAATCTGGCCTCTGTGCCAGGCACTGAACTAGTCTGCCCCTATGCAAGGTCTTCCTCAAATGGCTTGGATCTACAAGGCAGTACAAGGGGGCGATGGATCTCCTCCTCGGGCCATCCAGTCTCATGGAGAGAGACATCCCAGGTAGTGCCAGGTGCTACATGTGATGTCCTATGCCTTAATGGTGAAAAGGACACCCTCTGCTCCTGGCCCCCTCAGCCATACAAGTACAGTCGTTTCCATGCCCATTCGGAACCCTTGTGTGGGTTCTCCCCACCCAGGGTGCTCCCTCAGTATAGCAGCTAGTAGCACAAAGGGTCCACACCCAGTCAGGTAAGGCGAAATGGCCATGTGCCTCCACTGAGTCATTACTCACAAGAGGCAGCACCCTTGAAGTTGGTCCCCAGGCCATCTTCGGGGTTCCTAAGGCTTCCCCTCCCCCCTCCGAAAGGAGGACAGCAACAAAGGAGATTGGGCTCCTTTGCCCACGCCCAGTGATGGGCTGGGTGGCTCGGAGATGATGGATCCTCAAAAAGAGCTCCCTGCCTAAATTCCACTGTCAGCCGACTTTGATGCTGGCATAGAATCGAGCAAGGTCTCGGGAAATTGCAACTCACCACTGAAAAAACACCCTAAGTTAGTAATAAGTCTGCCAGAAGTTTCAAACCCCTAGCCAGCAGCAGATTCAACATGATACACTATTATCCACCAAAATGCTGTCTGAACTGCTCTCACTGCAGGTACGGTACTCCCAGGACAATTTGTTGAGTGATCTTTCAGAAGATTTTACCTGATAAAACCAGAAAGCCAACAAACAAACCCACTGAAGACATGCATGGTCAAACAGATTAAGGATTTCCAAAAACTATTTCAAATTCCCAGATTACAATTTCCACCTCTCCTCAACCAGATGGTAGTATACTAGTTGAAGTCAAAACAAAAGAGTAAGTGGAAAAAACCTTAACATTAAAAGAATTGGCAGGAGATAAAATAATTGTAATGGCACATCCGTCCTTTAACATGTGTAAAGGCGTAATAATAGAACCAGACTTCACCCAATACTCAGAAGCGGAATTATTAGAAGAATTAAGCGAGTACTCTGTCACTCTACACAGATTACATAAAATGATTAACAACAGAAAGATACCAACAAACACTTAGTTCACATCATTTGACCTAGACATCCTACCAAAATATATATCTAGGATGGTGCCACTTCACAGTTAAAGAATTCAAACCAACCCCAGAAGATGCTACTACTGCCAAACTTTTGGGCACTTCACAAACACCTGTTGCTGCAGGAATTAGGGCTTTGCGCTCAACCGCATCAACTGAGCAAATACTCTACACCCTGAACAAATCGAAAATTGCCCAAAGAAATGTGTAAACTGGGAGGGCCCCACCCAGCATCAAGCAAAAAATGTAATGTCTACAAATTTGAAGAAGTAGCATCCATAGGTGAAAAAGAATGACTAAACTTTAGAGATGCCAGAGAAAAGGCAAACACTCATAGGAATCAGAGGGAACTCTTATACCTCGGTAGTTGAATTGAGCAGTGAGTAGACCACAGGGTTAAAGCAAAAAAACCCAACTGCCTCTTCCTGAGGACCCTGCACCACAGGCCCCGAATATTGAACTCTCCTACCCCACGTATATGGTTGACTGTCGATCATCCCCCCCCCCAAAAAAAGTTGCCCAACTGCCAGGCATCTGCACCGGATAGATACCTCGATGCTAAACCCCATCCCTAGCAGAGATGTAAATCTACATCAAAATCACAACAAATCCCTGACCACATTGACCCCACCCTGAACAAATGGACACTGGATATACCCAGAAATCGTCCGCCCGCAATCTCTGTCACCTCAGTATTCCCCCCCCCCCCCACCAAAAGACCTACCACTGACATCACCTATGAAGAGAAGGTAGAACACGAGAAAGAGACCCAAGACCCATGTGGAACAGACCTCGTCCCCACCAAACACATTGAAGCTTGAATCATACCATTGATGAGCCACTTCACTCACCCACCAACAGAAGCAGAAAAAAAGATAATCCGTCCTATTATTGACGCAACACCAACACTGCCCTCAACAGTGGATATCCATGACAAACAAGAAAAATGGTGACAGAGAAGAACCAAAACCTCAAAGACCAGTCCACAACTGACTCCAGTGGCCACAGGGCCCTAATAAATCAATGGGTGCCACAACCTCCACAAAAACCAAATCGCTCACTTCCTGAATCAAACCAAAAGAATAATGAAGCTAATCCAGTGGAATATCAGCAGAATCAGCCAACTGGGAAGAATTAAAGGCTTGTAGTGGAGGAGAGAGAGCCCAGGCTGCGTCTCTCTCCAGAAACCATGTTGGGAATACACCGACTATGAAAATTAGTTACAGTTGCATAACCACCCCAATACCAAATGATGGCAGCACATCTGGGTACTGTGCCATCTATACCCACATTACCCATCAGATTAAATTTACCTCTGGAAACAATCGCCGTGACCAGGCACATCAAGAAAGGGTACATGATCACAAACATCTACCTCCCACCCACAGGGCCCCTTTATCTCACTACCAACTCCATTCATTCTAATGGGGGACTTTAACAGTTGTCATACTGAGTGGGGCGACAAAATATGCAATGCCAGAGGGAATGAGCTATCAAAGCTAATAGAAAACCATCAACTTGGAATCATGAACCAGGGTGAAAATACTAGATTTAACATATAAACCGGTACCCTGTAGCGGGCCAAAAAATCTAAGACTAGCCCCAATCGATCCAACCTGCTTCCTACACTAATCCTGCCGTGAGAATTCGAAGGAGAATGAAACGGATTGTATTTACAGTCCTTTACTAACAAAAATATATACAAAAATATGGGTAAATATACACACAATGAGCCTATTTATATATATATAGGAAAATCCTATCTTGCAACCCTATCAAATCAAAAATATATATATATATTAACACTAAAGAGAGCAAATACAAAAAGGGTCAACAAAAACAAGAGACAACAAGTTTTCTTAAGTGGTACCATGGTTTACAATTTGCCGGCCTCCCCTGGGGAAAATCTTGTCGGCAGTCACTCTTGGGACAAAATTGGGTGTGTGCGTCTTATGGGGCCTGCCGCCTCAGAGCTCAATTTTATTCAAGCTCCAGTCAACTACTATTAGAAGACTTCTTAAATTTTATTTAAATTTCTTCAAAATGTTTTCATTCGTCGCTCTTGCAAGGCATTTTTTTATTCTGGTACATGAGTGCTGTCTCATAAAAATCTTTAACATTTAGTAGCTATTTAAAAAAAAACATGATGTTAAATAACCTTATTCATACAACATGAAATCAAATACATATGTACAAAAGAAAATATAATAAAAAACCCATTCCCACTCCCACACACCTTCTTACAGAAGGAGGGAGAGTGTATTGGGGAAAAAAAGTGGGAGAATGGCCCCTTATACACAGTCACATTCGCTCCACCACAACCCTATCAGCGTTGGAGAGAAGGGTAGAGACCAACAGCAATAGCCTTGAATTGTGATGGCGACACTCTTGAACAAAAATTGGCCAAGAATAGTTAAAATTTTTCAAGAAACTAGTGATATCCTGCCATCGTCATTAAGCCTCGGTAATACCACCCCCCCCCCAGACTTCAACACCTTATTCAGCGTTTTAAGTGTAATGGTCAAATTTTGCTTTGTTTTTAGTGTATTTGCTTGGCTAAGACATTACCTTAATGGCAAAGCCCGTCGCCACTTGCCCCATTGTCTGATTGTGTAAATGATCATAATCTGGAATTTCTGATCTTTTGATTTTTCTCTTAACCTCCCCACACATACTATCAACTTGTCATGAGCTCCCCCCCCCCCCTCTATTTTCAATCTGATCATGTTAACAAAGGCAATCCTGGGAAAGGGCATAGAGATCCGCCTCCAAGTACGGCCTTGTTTCCTCTGTTGGGAGGATGAAAATGGAGGCAGCCCTTCGGCTGGTGGAGGAAATCTCCTCTCATCTCCCTGCGCCAAACGGGTTTCCAGTTGGCCATCTTGAGAGCTGCTCTAGGGCAGCTCCAAAGTGAAAAAGGTGCGCCCCCGGTGCTTTCTCGGATGACACTCCAACAACTACCCGAGTGCAAGCTTATTCCTCCTGCTGGTGTTTACCTGCTCACCACCTGTGCAGTCTTCTATTATGGACGACTCAAACTCTTGACAAATTGTGGTCCTCCTTATTCTTTCACAGGAGTCGATAGAGTAGGCATGCTGGCCAAAATTGCCCGCTCTTTGTTAGCTACTCTATAGCGTCCACCCCCTTAGCAGGGCAAGGGAAAGCAGGACGCTTCGGGCCTGTCCCCATCATTGCAGGGAGTTGGTGTAACTCTTCCTCTCTTCCCCCCTCTTGAAATCTGACCATTTTGAGCTTGTTGCAGCACTCTACATTCGCTGACTAAATATAGGAAAAGTATGATCATCCATTCAGCAGAGCTCTGTGGTACACAATCAGGGGCATAGAACCAATCGCCTTTCAAGAACTTTAGTAGAAATCGGGTGATAGCTTGCTGGTTCTCTATTTGGGAGGTGTTAAAATGTGACAGAATGGGCAAAAACCCATTTAATGTTGCTACGTTTCTAGGGGAGAACAAATCTGCAAAGATCGGGGAGGCGAGTCAATTTCTCAGGGGACTGGGATAAGAATTTCTGCCTGTTTGTAGTAGTGGTGGCTATGCAAAGTGCCTGTAAGAATGAATATAGGCTTATCTTGTCAGTGAAGCAGAATTCTACCTGGGAGATGGTGTTTCAAGGCCAAACATTAGCAATGTTTCTGGATGGCTGTTTTTCACTTTTAGGATGCCTCCCAAAACCAAAATTTTCGTCGGGAAGCTGCCCCCTGCTTGCAAAGACTACGAGTTGAGGAAGCTGTTCGAACGCTATGGTGAAGTGACGGAGTGTTCGATCCTGGGCAATTACGCCTTCGTACACATGAAAGGCGAGGAGGAAGCTGCCAACGCTATTCGCAACCTCAACAACTGGGACTTGAACGGGTTCAAAATCAGCGTCGAGGTAGGTTTTCCGCCACTAAACCTGTTAGGGGCGTGCGAAGCCTCAGTCATGGTCCACCCCTAAGTTCGGTTACCGTTCTCACTTAACTCCTCCCATTTTTTTTTTTTACTTCCTCATAGCAATCGACTGGCGAGAAAAGGTCTGGCGGTGGCATGGGCATGCGGGGCCGAGGGATGGGCTTCCGCGTCAGGGGTGGACTTGGGCCGATGAGGGGTGGAGGGCGAGGCATGGGCATGAGGCCTTCCCCGTATGACAGACGTCCTCCCATGGACGACCGTTATGGGCCGCCCCCTGGTCCACCCCCTGCCCCCCTACGAAATGGTTACTATGACGATTACGAGCGTCGTGATAGAAGACCACTCCCTCCCCCCGTCCCCATGGACAGAAGACCTCCGCCGCCCCCTGTCGGGAGGGAGCCTTACAGAGATCCCTACGAGCGGTACGATTCGTACGACCGAATGCCCCATCCCCCTCCCATGAGAAGAAGTCCCCCACCACCGATGGAAAGGAGGCCGCCTCCACTTGGCTACGACAGGCGCGAAGATCCTTACGACGTCTATGGCAGGCCAGAGTAAGATCGGGTTTGTTGCATCCTAACTGATGTGTAGTAGTAAGCTGTTGGATAAAATTGCCCCTCTCTATTGATACCGGTTTTTCCGTAACCCACGTCTAATTGCATCTTAGTTTTTGTCAATTTCGGAGGTTCTCCGAGGCTTCATCTAACCAATGCTACTTGCGTGACTTTCCTACTTCGGTTTTTCTTTTTTTATGGATTTGTCTTGGAGCCCATTGTGCTGGTTGGAATGAGGACCTTATTCTGGTATACGCCCTAGATAAGGCTTGGTTCTGATCCCGCACTGAAAATTAATGCAGATTGTTGGCAAATAAATTCCACAAGTTTGTTTTAACAAGTATTAATGAATATTTTTATTAAAATTTACTCTCCATTGTAGGTTAAGGTACTAAATTCTGGAAGTGAGGGCAATTGTTAGAAATTAGTTTAGGTCGTTGATATCGTGATAAGACCTTTGACTGGTCGGTTGTTACTAATTTCCTTGCCTTCCGTTGCAGTCCCTAGCAACCTGTCAGTCTTACTAAATTAATCTTTTTTTTTTTTTTTTGAAGGCGAGACATTTATGGCAGCAGAGACATGTTCCCTCCACCCCGTGGACGTTCTCCACCACGCCGTAGTCCGCCCCGTCGGTGAGTATTCTGATAGTTGGAATGTGTGATAAATCTTTGTAATATTTGTTCATATACTTGTCAATATAACTGGAAGGAAACTTAACGGTTTTTCCTTTTTAGTTTTTATTCTGTACCGAGGCCGGTATAAAGTCAGTGTTTGGATACCTTTGGTCATTTATTGCGGTGCTTGAACCAGCCACTTCCAGGAAACCTTAGTTTTTCTTTTTGTACCACCAAGTTATTAGGTTGAAAGCTTCCCCTCCCCTCGCCGTAATGAATTTCTTTTCATTAAAGGGTAACGGTTAAGAGTACCAATTTGAGTAAAATAGAATGCTGCTTAATTTAGTATAATCATGTTGGTTGGATTGTGCGTGCGGTGAATGACGAAGTGAAAAGCCTGACACAGTGGGATCTCATCACTGCCTTTCTTGTTCTCTTGTAGCTATCCCGTTATTCCACCCCGTGACTTGGTCCCTCGTCGCTTTTAAGGGGGTTGAAGAACCCCTCCCGCTCGTGCGCCCTCCCTCGACGCTATTTGCTGTGTGTAAATTGTGTGACACGCAGGGCTGACTTGAAGAAATGATGTTCAAATTAAGGCTAAATTTAATTACTTTTTAAAGAAAATCTCAACGCGTCTCTTATTTGTCCCAGGAAAAAAAACCCCACTTAAATTGATTGAAAAATCATAGCAATTTGCTGGTGATAAAGTATATACTCGCCTCCTTTCCCCCTCTCTTTGGCGTTTAACTATCTAGTTAGATCGATGGATGTTCTATAATCCTGCTTAATTAAGTTCTTTTTAATACTTCGGATTAAGTTAGTGATGCTTTATCTTGTCATACGAGAGAATAAATTTCTTAAAGCTAACTTAAAGAAAGAAAAAAAAGAATGTCTTTCATTGAGCCCTATTCGCTTGTCACATTGCGAAACGTTTTCTGGTCATCTCGGCTAGCGGAAAATTCTGGAAAGTGAAGGTAAGCTGTCGCCAGGCCGTATGCCCCACTCACAATGAGCTTGATTCGTCTCTACTCCTGAGTAGGGAGGTATATTTATATTATAATATAGATTGTAGCTTCGAAGAATAAAAATTTCTCGATTAAAGCATACATAGACACGCAAGCACACAGACCGTCCGATGGAAACTTACGTTAGCCAACCGCCCGTCTATGGCACTTGAGGAGACGCACTCGTTAGGTGGGGGTTATTAAGCGTCTCTTTAGCAGTGTTGCGGCATCGACGAAGCCAGCCTTTTTCTCGTAGCGACCTACAATGCGATCAGTTACCACGTTGAGGTGAGATTGTTGAATTCAGCTGATTCTTGTCACACAAGGCGTTAGAGGGAACGTAATGCGCCCTTTAAGTGCCTGTCGTCGTTGTTCGGGGATATGGTCACTAGCAAACGTGTCGAGTGCCGTTGCAACGGTTTAGCCATAACCAAAGTGCTTTCTCGTCTCCTAATGCATGTAAGGAACGTCTACCCCTGCTAATACTTCTAAGTTTCATGGTTTAAGGAATTTGGCGGGCCACTCCTAACTTGTTTGTTTCAAGTTTGCGTCCCCATTTCGTTCTAAAGTAGTTACTTTAAAAATCGTATTCAGGGGGTGGAATTTGATCTTTAAGCGAATTTACCACTGCCAAATCCCTCGTTATTTGCTTTAGTGAATAAGGAGACCAAGTTGTAATAACCGTTTAGTGTATAAGTTAATATCCGTCGTGTCCTCCTATAGCGTTGACCGTTTATAATTTTTTTGCGATTTTAAGAACTCGAGGTAATGAAGTTCTCCCAACTTAATTAATTCTATTGACGATTCCTAATCTCATGTTTATTTTTTAGATTCATCTATGGTTGACTACATAAATAAATTAGTCGAAGTGAAATTTCAAAGAGTGCCAAGAGCAATTGATCGATTGATTGATGATGATCTATATTGCACTTGAGGTAAGGAAGATTTTAATGCAGAAACTTGTTTAGCAAACATTCTCTCAGCCCAAGCATCAGCATAATTACCTACTATGTTTGTGCAAATGAAAAGAGAAGTTAGTATGATTGAGCTGAGCCTAGTAAAAAAATGTACCGTGGTTCTTAATTGTTTTAATAGCTGTAAGAGGTATGGAACTAGATGACATGGTTGTTTCAAGCTGATCCCCGAGAGGGTTGCGTGCGTGTGATTAGTACCCGCTTAGCCTGAGATTGTCCTTTTCTATGGTCTCGAGGTTGTTGAGCAATCTGTTAGGTCCCCAATCGGTGATTGCATAGTTCTAAGTTCTATGAAGCGTCCAGTTGAAAGCAAAAAGTATGCGTATTTGCACAACAAAATGATGGATGACGGTTTGGAGGGTAGTTTATATTGACATTAAGCGCTAACCTTAATTTAGGGGTAAACTGGTGGGGTTGGTCTTGGGGGGGGGGGATACTATAATTTTCCTTTCCCACATCAAAGATCCACTTTACATAGCATACACCCAATCGATTCATCACGCGGATTAATTGCCCTGGCTGGATTTGGTCCGAATAAGCCCCACCCTTTGTCCCTTATACTCTGATTTTGGATCCATGACTTTACGTCCGAGTATGCTTTTTTGTTACTTTTTAACATGGCCCAACTTTTATTGGGTAGTTCGTGCGGATATTATTTGTGGGCGTCATGTCGCTCGTTGAATTCTTTGGCATGTTATTGCATTTTTTCCCAGGAGCAGATGAGCTCTACACCCTGCGACCGCTTTGGAGATTGAAGGGAAACCTTTAAGCCTCCTGTCATTAATATTCCCATGTATCTGGGTAAGAGTAGCTGGAGGTATGGTTGGAGATAAGTATCACTTTCATGCAAGTTGTCTACCAATAAAGCAGTGTATCTGGTGTTAGGCTATCAAATGTAAAGGCTATTTGTGAACGTGAAGATTTCCAACGGCAAATCTCGTGGATGGCATAGAATGCTCCCTGATGGCGCGCTACAATCTTCTATTGGCTTGTGCTTGGTTTAAGCTCGGTGGGGGAAAAGCGAGTTTGGCTAAATGGGCTGTGGGTTTACGTTGATATGCTGAATGTTTGAATCAGTTTATGTAGTTACTTTTGTTCAGTGTGATGCTTCTTATGTCACCAACAGTCTTCTGCGGTAGTAGGAATGACTGCAAGTTAACTAAAAGGTGGAAAATTTAGGTTGATTATGAATTCCTGTTTGGGAAATTGTTGACGGGAGAAAATCAATATTGGTCTTGGGTTTGTGAGGTGATGCGCCCCCTACTCAACGCGGCGCTAAGTTTGATAGGTAAATTTAACTAATCATTACCTGGTGGGCACTTTTTTTATAAATACCAGTGGGTGTAAATTTTTTTTTCTATCGTATCGGCGTATGCCGCCGTTCAATTATTTGGTAGTTAAGCAGCTGTTTTCGTAGTTTTATTTTTAAGTAGGATTATATAGATGTATATATATATATATTTATTTTTAAATTATAGGCGTCGTCTTCAGAAGTTGGTTTGGCAGAAGAAAGAATTCGATTTTGTGTAGTATCAATAAAGTACGTTTCATTCTTTCTTTTTTGTTCACCCTCCTTTTTCAGTCAGGAATGCTTGGAAAGCTAAACTTGGCTGAATTAAAAAAAAAAGATCAAGGCGAGTGGACAAGGTGCTATGGCATTAAATTTGGGGCAGCATGTAAGCGATCTTCCCGTCAGATTTAACGCTCGCTCGTCCTCGGCAGAACCCAACGATGGTTTACTGGTGGGCCTACCTACATACTAGGTAAAGGGACAAAAAAAATCAATACTAGAATCGCTAAGAACACGTCCAATCAATACAAGTAACAACAAATCTGGTAACTTTCGCTACCATCTGCCTCGTTGGTTTTTTCGCCTTTTAATAAATGGAAAAAAAAAGCACAGATCAGGTCCTTTCTAGGCCACATAACAGGGCTTTTTACAAAGGTATCAATTAATCCTAGTTATGTCAAATATCCAGGCTGGCAGTCAATAATTTTTAGATAATGCACGAGTATATCGCACCATTTAATGGTTATTCATTGGAAATTTCCGCCATCTCAAAAGTTTTCATACCCCTTGCGGATGGGCATTGGCTGAATTCAGTTGAGGACAGGCATAGTAGTAGATAGGTCACCCAGGTTTTCGAAGGAGTATTAAGGCCACAAATAGAGGAAATAGGTTGGTCATTAAGTTTTGCGAATCGGTAGGGCAAAACAGAGGAGGCGCCGGGTGGGAGGACAAGTTATGATAAACTTGGCCTTTGATACACTCTTGCCTCGTCTATTTAAGAAGCAGTAGCTGATCGCACATAGTCGGTCACAAATTTTTCAACATTGAACAAGGTGAGCACCACGCAGTGATCAAATTTTTGCCCAAGGAAGGTAAGAATGCAAGAGAGATTCATGAAAGCATGGTTGCAGTGTACACAGACACTGCCCCTTCCTATGCAGGAAATTGCTTGCTGGAATAGGGAGTTCCGCCTTGGTCGTGAGTCCCTTGAAGATGACGCCCGTCAGACTAGTCCAACGAGGACAATGTGGTCTGTGTGGAGAGGATCCTCGAAAATCGACGGGTGAAGGTTCAAGAAATCGAGCGAGAACTTGGAATATCACGGGAGTGTTATCAACATCCACGACAATTTGGCCATGACCAAGGTCTTTGCCCGTTGGATCCCTAGAAACCTCACGCCCCATGATCGACTTCAACGTCGTCAAAGTCCACAAGGCCAGAGTTACACAAGCTGCCCTGCGCGAGTGCGGATTCGAGGAGCTCGACCATCTCCCCCTACAGTCAGATCTGGCCCCTAGCGACTACTTTTTATTCCGCCAGCTCAAGGCTGCATTGCGAGGACGCCGGTTTAGGGAAGATGTCGCAGCTCGCCGTCCAGGAGTGGATTGAACAGCAGTCGGGAATTCGAAGCCTCAGGGACAAGTGGCGCAAGTGCATTCAAGTCGAGGGTAGTTCTTGGGTAGAGTAATAAGTTCTTGCGGGTTTATCAAATTTATTCATTACCATTAACAATTTTAGAAAAACTGCATTTTTAATTGATAACTATGCAATTTAATCAATAATGTTTTCTCCGTTGTTATTTACGACTTCTATCCAACGTTAAACTAGTTTTTCGATGCCTCTGCAATAAAAATCTCTGGATTCGTCTAGCTAGGTTCTTAATTCCACATCGGTATTGAACGAAATACCGCACAAATTGTTGGAGAGCGATCGGAACAGATGGAAATCCGATGGAGCCAAGTCGCGAATATGGAGGATGCAGGATTTCCCAATTAAGCGTTTGGATGGCGTCTTTCGTCATATTGACAATGTGAGGACGGGCATTTTCATGTTGAAGAAGGACTCCAAAACGAGGTAGCTATTCGCGAATAGCTTGGGCGAGTCGATACATTTGTTGAACGTAGTTCTTCATTGACGAGCTCGTTGTTCGCAAGGAGCTCATAAAGAATGATGCCTTGGCAATCCCACTACACACACACACACACACAGCATCTTCTTTCGTGGATGAAGTCCTTGCTTTAATTGTGGAAGTGGTATTTTATTGGGGCGAAGCCATTGTTTTCGATGGTTCATGTTGACATAAATGCATCACTTTTCGTCGCCAGTGAAGAAATCTGTCCTTATATTCACGAGTCGCCTTGTGACGAGCAAGCAAACCTGCGGCAATCGTGAAGCGTTGAAGTTTGTTGCTTTCGCTTAAAGCGTTCGGAATCCATGCACAGAGTTTTTGCACTCCCCATCGAATGAAGGTGATTCACTACAGTTTTCTGATCACACGCCAATTGTACAGGCAATTCTCTATTCGATTGACGAGGATTTTCATGAAGGTCGTTCAATCGATCTTCATCCAACTTAATGGGGCGACCAGAACGTTCTTCGTCATTAAGATTGAAAGGTGAAATCCACCATTGAGCTGTCCTTTCTGATAAAGCATTTACTCCGTACACAGCACAAATACCGCGACGAGCTTTGGCTGCGTTTGCATTGTTCGTCTAGATTGAAAATGAATAACAAGTGTCGAAAATGCGCCTTCTTTCAACTTGACATTCCATTTTGAGGGTACAGAACAAAAAAGTTAAATTAACAACTTTTAAAGCCTAATAGTTTACGCTATTAATATGTGCACAAATCACATCAATAAAACTTAAATCAACACATTAAAAAAAACGCAAGAACTTATTCCTCAAAGTAATATAATGAAAAATAATTAACACTTTTCCTCATATCTAGTTTCCTTATATCCGAATTGCAAAACTTATTGACCGCCCCTCGTACAATACATATATATGAAGGTTATCCTTTTTTTCAACTAGTATGTCTGGCCACATTCTAGACATTGAACTGCTAGATTCGCTACAAAGGAGGGCAACAAAAAGACTAGGATTGAGCTTTTTAAAATCTTCTTGAATTGGAAGGTAGTAATAGGACTAGGGATCACCACTTAAATTAAAAAAAAGTGCAGGTTGGATGTTAAATATATTTTCACTAATAGTGGTAGATTACTGCAATAGTTTGCCCCCCCCCCCCTCCGAGACAGTACAGTCCAAACTTGCTTGTTTTCAGACGCAGATTATATGGGGAGGGAGGAATAACTTTCTTTTGGTGTGCGTTTTATTCTGGACTCTTCCGGTGAATGCAGTTTATTATATACTGGGCGTTTGAATTTTTACGAACCTTTGCTTTTTCTTGTGGAAAGTTCAAATTGTATATTGTACATAGATGCATGACCTGACACACATATGGGTGCATTTTGATAGATACGGATGGCCTTTGATAAACTTGTTGCTTTTGTCAGCCGTGAGAAATTGCTGTTATTCTATAATGGGGTAAATTATGTGGCACGGTTAGATACCAGCGTAGATAACTTTTTTTTTCTCCTTTGTGGCTGATGTTATGTTTGAAGAGCCTGCTATTGCAGGGGAAGACCCTGGAAGGAGCAGTGGCTGTATATGTCGGATGGTAATTGGGGCGCACAGCCAGGCGAAAACGAAAGATTGAGAGATTTTCGGATGGTAGATCCGGATTGATCGGCCGAGGGCGCTTTCGATATCGGGAGTTGATCAAACAACCGCGGCTGGTGATGTTGGATTATCATCTGCTTCCATCGCATCTTGATTAGCAGGTTGAGTGGGTGAGGCAAGCGATCTGACCAAGTACCAGGACCTGGGATGGATCTCTGCTACCGTTTAGACCATAAAGGGGCCGAAGTCCTGTGAAGGGCCGAACTGGCTTGATGGCAGAATATTCAGCAACACTAGACCATTGAAGATTTTTGAGGCTCGGTCAGTCTTCTCCAGAGGTTGCCAGCTTATTGGTGGCCGATGTCGGTCCCGGCTAGAGCTGCCGGAGAGTATTTTGGGGTATCTGCGAGATCGATGCTTCGACAGTATATTGTGAATGCTTCCGACAACGGTCCATGTTTAAACTGTTTATAGCCCACTAACGGAACTAACGGTAGATGTGCGATGATATGGTTCAGGCGTGTCAGAACTCTAAAATGTGAGGGTTTCTTTGGTCCAGCATCACTCAAAACCTCTGAAAAGAGTACCAAGAGCACGTTGGCAAAGCAAGAACCTCTTTTTCATAAGTATAGGACTACTTGGAAAAACTGTAGAAATGGACATTTTGCACCTTCCGATACTTATAAGCTTCTAAGTGGAGCTTCGATATACTAGAAGCTAAATTGTAGCCAAGACAAACAAAGTTAGTTTAAACAAGTTAAGGAGAAACGAGAGTTTACTCAAATGAGGTGATCAACAACTGATCAAACGTTTAAGACGACAGCGCATAAGTCTGCATTTGCACAAATTGTCGGATTCTGTGTCATTTATCGTTTGGAGTTCACGGTGTCAATACGTCATAATGCCTAGAGCGGGTAAACTTTAATTATTTGAACATCGTCGGATCGTTGAACTGCATAAGCAAGGCCTGTCGCAGCGTGCAATTGCTGCCGAGATTGGACGCAGTAAAACGGTGATTTGCAATTTTCTGAAAGATCCCGAGTGCTTTGAAACAGCGAAGTCAAGTGGTAGACCCCCCCCAAAATTACACCAGCACTAGGTAGGAGGTTCAACAGGGTTGCTCGTCAAGACACGACACTGTCCTGAAGTCAGATTAAGGCACTCACCGATGCTGAGCGCCTAGTCTGCTTCAACGTCACAAAAACCGCCCGTTTAGAGTTTGCCCGGGAGCCCCAGACATGGGAAATCGCAAAGTGGAGGAAGGTTTTATTCTCTGAGAAAAAGTTTAACGGTTTCCAACGTTACTGGCATGGCAAGCAGATCCCACCTGAGACGTTTTCCACATGGAAGTGGTGGATGCTCCATCATGGGGTGGGGGTGGGGGGTGCTTCAATGGAACAATTTGGCTTCAGGTTATGCAGGGGCGTCAAACTGCGGCTAGCTATGTAGAGATGCTCCAGAGGGCCCTAGTATGTGTGGTGATGACTGGGTCTTCCAACAAGACAGACGTCAATTAACGACTGACAAAGACCTTCCTTCAGGAGAATGACGTTCCTCTTTTACACTATCCTGCGTGTTCCCCGGATCTAAGCCCAATTGAAAACATTTGGGGATGGATGGCACGGGAATAGGGACGTGAGATCTCGAAACCGGGAGCGTGACGGGATTGGATTGCAGTCCATACCCAATTAGAGCGGCAGGTAGTTTGGTTGTTTTTCACCTTTGTCTATCACTGTTACTAACCTGGGAGGATGGCTTCTGTGGAACAGGGCCTCCATGATGAGATCGTGAGACTAAGGCAGAAAGAGGAGGAATGTATGATGTTGAACGTGATTGATGGATTGAAGTGATGTGATGAGTATGGATGAGGAAAGAAATGTACGAGAGACAGAAGCAGGTCAACTAACGGATGAAGGACTTCTATGACATGATGAAAGGTGTCAGGACCCTCGACCTTGACTCCTGCTCCGACTGAAGGGGATAAGACTAATGGGATCAATGGGAGTGTGTGCGACTCTAGAGAGGATAGGGTGATTATGAGTGATGGGAAGGACGGAGAATGGAAGAGAGTTGAACGCAAGAGAAGAAAAAAGACTGGTTCAAAGGAAAAGGATAGGAAGGTAAGAGGCAAGAGTGTGGACTCATTGTACTCAGATGAAGGAGAGAGTGATGGTATGAGTGAGAGTGAAGTGAATGTGGGAAAGGGTATTTTGATAAGGGAAGTGCCAAAGGTTTAGGTTACATGGTGGGAAAAGTGTGGAAATATTCTTCGGGGAATTTGAGCGATATTGTAAGCTCAAGTACCCGGAGAATAAGGGATACTGGATGAATGTTTTGGGGGAATGTTTGGAGGGAAAAGTATTGGAGTTTTTCCGCGTGATTACAAGTGTGGGGAAACCGACGTATGATGTGGTGAAGGAGAGATTGATTGGACAGGTGAAGTGAATGAAAGATAGTGTGAAGTATAAAAGGGTGAATGAATTTGAGAAGGCTCGAATGGGGAAGAGTGTGAACATGTATGCACATAGACTTGAGAGTATGGCGAGAAAGAGGTATAGTGATGATGATGTAAATGAATGTAAACCACTGATGAGGAAGTTTCTGGACACGATCCCGCGAAAGGTGAGTGAATGGCTGAGTGGAAAGAGAACGGGAAGAATGAGACTGACAGGTGAACGGTTGATGTGGGAGGATGTATTGGAGCTGTTGGAAGATGGACGATTTGATCATGAAAGCGATCTAGAAGAGGATGGAGGGTGCAGTGTGAATGTTAGGGGTAAGAAGCCCAGGAGCTTTCCTCCACCCCAGCAGTTTGTCAGCTACAGGGATGCCCTGAAGGCTGCACCAGCTTGAGTGATGTCGAACTTCCTGGGCCGGCAGAATTATGGGTAAATGGAAGGGGACAGATGTATGTCCCATCAAATGAGAGACCGAATGGTGTGAGAAAGATTGTGGAATGTCGTCGGTGTGGAAGGAAAGGTCATATGTTAGCAGAATGTAGGTGGACGTCTGGTGCATGTTTTGGGTGTGGTAAGAAGGGGCATATGATAAAGGATTGCCAGGAAAGTGTAAAAGAGTGCTTCGAGTGTAAAGAAATAGGCCATTTTAAGAAAGATTGTCCGAGGTTGAATGGTGGAGCAGCTGCTGGGGGAAGTATGAAGTATGCTTGTGGTAATTGTGGAAAGGCTGGTCATTATGCGAGGATGTGTCGTGACCAGAGGAATGTATGTAGCTATTGTGCGATGGAAGGACATTCGAGAGAAAAGTGTTGGATTAGACTGAGAGCGCAAGGTGTGAATGGAAAGTCTGAAGCGGGAAACTGAATTGTAAGAGTGTATCTGGTGAAGTATCCTGTGGGTGCATGAGTGTGAGTAATGTGTTGGTAAGTCTGTCTAGTGTGAAAGTGCTGTCTGGTAGCTGGTAGGAAGTATGAGTGTCTGAGTGTGAAGGTGGAATTGAGGGTTTGGCTTTAATAGATTCTGGATGCAAGGTGAGCTTGGTGTATAAAGATGTGTATGACAAGGTGAGAGAGAAAGCCCTCCTGTCTGAGTGTAAGGGTAGTTTGGTAGGTATTGGTAATATGAGAGTGCCAGTGATTGGAATCATAAGGTCACCTGTTCGAATGCATGGTATGTTGATGAATGAATGTGAATTCTCTGTGATTGATAAGGTGAGTAGTGAGTATGGTGTGATTTTGGGGTATGATTTTATGAAAATGAATCGTATGGTTGTGCATCCTGCGAGTGATCAGATTGAGAGAAAGACTGGTAAAAATGGGGTGTATAAGTTGTATGTATGGAAAGATGGTAGTGTTTTGAGGAGTGTGTTTACTGGTATTGAGGTGACTACTATGGAGTGTGTAAGGTTTGTGAAGGGTGAAAGGGTGTCTGTTAGAGTGAGTTGGAGTAAGGATATGAGTTTGAATGTGGGTGAGAACACTGTGCTATTGGATGGAAAGGATGCATGTTATAAGGTAAGGCGTGTTGCTTCTGTGTTTGATAGCTTGATGAGAATGAATGATCCGTTTGTATGTATGCAGGCGGACCCCAGTGTGAAAGAACAGGTGAGGGGAATCTAAGTCGGAGATGTACTGGGTCACCTCTCCACTGTCAATGAGGTAGGTATGGATGATAGCACAGATGTCAGGGTGAATGTTGCAAATGAAAAGACATGTGAATGGACGTATAATGAAGTGAAGGGCATGGTGAAATTAGATGGATGTCTGACTGAGTATGAAAGGGAGGATGTGTATCGAATGATATTTGAATGAAAGGAAGTCCTCGGTAAGGGGGATCTGGATTTCGGGGTCGCAAAACTCCCCAATCTATCAGCGGCCGAGGCATTTCCAACGTCCGGTTGCTGATGAGATTAAGGAGCAGTGTGTGGAATTAGAACAATTGGGGGGTGATTGAAGAAAGTGAGAGTGCATGGAATAGTCCAATTGTGCCTGTACGTAAGCCGGATGGAAGATTGCGTCTGTGTGTGGATTATCTAAAGGTGAATGAAAGGACTGTGAAAGAAAGGTTTTCTCTGAGTGTGTGTATAGTATGCATGGGCTAAAGTGGTTTACGAAGCTAGATCTGGTACGGGAGTATTACCAGATGCCCAGTGCTGAGGAGAGCCGACTGGTAACTGCCTTCTCTTCCACAAAAAGGCATTATCAGTTCCGGAACCTCAGCTTTGGGTTCGCTAATGCTCCAGGAGCCTTCCAGCGGGCAATGAATGTTGTGTTGGGTAAGTTTGCGAGTAAGAATGTGATTGCGTTTATAGATTATATTTTGATTATGACTGAGACTTTTGAGGAACATATGAGATTAATGAATGATGTGTTAAGAACGTTGGAGAGAGTTCGTGTGAAGGTGAAAGTGGCGAAGTGTGAATGGTTTGCGAAAGAAGTGAAATTCATTGGACATATGGCGAGTGAGAATGAGTTACGAAAATCGCCGGAGTAACAACAAGGAAAGAAGGTACCCTAGGAGACCTTACGGTCCATTCAAAGAGGGTACCTTTGGACTAGCAATCGAGCGGGCACAAGGCTGCTCAATTGTTTTGCGTCCCTAAACGGCCACTTTTCAAGACCTTGTCTAGTCTTGACTTGAACTGGTCAACAGATTCATTGTTGACAACTTCCACTGGAAGTGCGTTCCACATACCGCAGATACTGTAAGTGAAAAAGTTTCCACACAGATTGCGGTTGTAACGCTTCAGTTCAAGTTTGAAGCCGTGATTGCGCGTTCTGTTCTCACTCAGTGTGAAAATATCCCGGTAGTCAACATTGTCGAATCCTCGAAGTATTTTGAAAACTTCGATGAGCTGACCACGCAGTCTACGGGGTTCCAACGAGAACAGATCTAATTCCCTTAGTCTAGCCTCATAACTTTTATGTCGGATAGAGGGAATCAGCTTGCTTGCCCTGGCTTGTACGCGTTCCAATCTCGCAATGAAGGACTCCAAAATTTTACGGCATACTCCAGGTGCGGTCGGACAAGTGAGTTGTACAGGCACAGTACAATCTCCTGGTTCCGATAACCAAACTGGCGCTTAATATAGCCTAGCATCCTTTGGGCCTTTTTCTCCGCCTCAATGCACTGTTTCGAGAACTTGAGGTCACTAGTGATTGTTACACCCAAGTCCTTCTCAGTGTCACTCGATTCAAGAGCAGTGCCCTTAAGGATATACTGAAATTGGGGCTTTCTGTGGCCGATATGCATCACTTTGAATTTCCCCACGTTAAAAGGCATTTGCCACGTGTCCGACCACTCCCCAATCTTTCCAAGATCTTCCTGCAGGCGGGCAGTATTTCCATCCTTTGCAACGTTCATACCAAGCTAGGTATCGTCGGCAAATTTGGAAATCTTGGCAACCATGTCGTTGACGTAGATGATGAATAGTAGTGGTCCCAGGACAGAACCTTGAGGCACCCCGCTAGTAACGGGCACCCATCAGAAGACTGTCCATTTACCACCACCCGTTGCCGTCTGCCACTTAGCCAGTTCTCGATCCAGCAGGCTACCTTTCCGTCTATGACAAGCGCTCACACTTTCCGGAGAAGGCGGCGGTGTGGTACCTTATCAAAGGCTTTCTGAAAGTCTAGGTAGACCACATCCACCGCCTTGTCCCGATCGTGCTCACTGAAAACGAAGTGGAAGAATTCTACAAGGTTCGTTAGGCATGACCGTTGCCTTCGGAAGCCGTGCTGGGAACTCCTCAGTAGCAGGTTTGACTCTAAATACGACGTCACTTTGTCCACCATGATGCTTTCCATGAGTTTACCGACTATCGAAGTCAGACTGATAAGTCGGTAGTTCGACGGTTGGTTACGATCTCCTTTCTTGAAGATTGGAGTCACCTCCGCCTCACGCCAGTCTCTAGGAACGCATTCAGTCCGGATTGACATGTTGAAGATTGCGCTCAGGTGTCGTGACACTTGATCGCGCACTTCTTTCAACACTTTAGTTAGAAACCCATCCGGGCCAGGTGACTTATTTGTCATTAGGTCACTGATCTTCTTTTTGATTTCAACTTCGGTGAAGTCTATATCCTCCAGCTTTTCCCCCGAGTAGGAATCCGTCGGCTAGGGGATGGGACCACACTCTTCAGTAAACACTGAAGAGAAGTAGTCGTTGAGGAGGTTAGCATTTTCTGCATCTGAATGCTTTAATGTCCCCTCCTCGTTCCTCAAAGGGCAAATCGTTCGACGGATTGGTTTACGGCTGTTTACATATCCAAAGAACTCCTTGGGATTCTCTTTACAGAGTCTCGCCACTCGGAGTTTCTCAGACCACTTAGCCGTCCTTATGCTGGACTTCACTCTCCTGGCTAGCCTCCGGTATTCGTCAAAGTCACCCGAGATCTTCGATTGCCGGTACATAGTTCTCTTCTCCCTAAGCAGTTGGCTGATTTCTCGATTAAACCACTTAGGTTGAACAGAAGACAGACGGGGGCATTTCAGAGGGATGAAACGCGATTGAAGACTCATGAATGTGGTTTTGAAACTATTCCACGAGTCTTCAACGGCATCGCACACTTCTAGCCTCATGTCAGTCAGTCCAGCTCAAAGGCTTGCAAAGTCTGCTCTTCTCAAGTCAAGTTTCTTTGATTGACTGGCAACAGACCTTACCTTCGGGATCTTGACGCTAAATCTAACTAGCTGGTGATCACTGCCACCGAGCTCTTCGCCTACAGAGATATCCTCAACGATATCATCCTCAGAGGTGAAGACCAAGTCGAGGATATTGTCTCCTCTCGTCGGTTCTCTGACCCATTGAGTGAGGAACTCGTTGTTGGCGAACTCCAGGAGTAGCGCGCTCTCGCCATAGGCTGCTCTGGTTTCCCAGTCAACTTGGCTGTTGAAATCGCCCATAACGATGCACACTCTGCCTTGAACCAGCTCACCCAGCAGCTGGTACAGTTCCCTGTCCTTCTCAACAGGTTGGGAAGGGGGTCTGTAAAGCACCAGGGTCCTGTATCTGACAGGACCGTTGGAGTTCGTAGATTTGATTGTATCCTTGACATACAACATTACACCGCGACCCTCTCTGTCTGGCCTATCTTTGTGGAAGAGTTGGTAGCCAGGAACCGTGAATTCGCCTTCAAAGTCTCGGTTTGAGGTTTTTATCCACGATTCTGTTATGGCTACCATTTCGGGTTCCTCCGTCTCTACGAGGCCACGGAGCTCAGGAAACTTGTTCCTGATTGACCTCGCATTGAACAGAAGAACTTTCAGGGAGTCCCCTAATGTAGGACTCCCTATACTCTTCCGTTTCCTGGCTTCTTGTTTGTCGCGGTGGCACTATTTTTGACAACCTCCGAGAAGGTTGTTTGCGGAGTGACTCGGGCGTACTGGCGTACGTCCGCCTTCCCAATGGGCCGGACACTCCTTTGGGGGCGCTCCACGACACCCTGGATGAGGTTGGCTAGGAACGCCTTGCCCTTAAAGGAGAGGTGCACCCCGCCCCTTTGATAGAGGTCTTTTCTACCATAGAATACGGCGTACGGGTCCACAAAAAAGACACCCTCAGCCGTACAGAGGTCTGCAAGGCGCCTGTTTAGCGACATGTTCCTCAAGTGGGCAGTCCGGCTTGGACCCCACCTCGGGAGCATCCCCACCACGACGCGTCTGCTGGTTTTCAATCCACAGTCGTCGACAGCGCCCATAGCTGTCCTCATAATCTCACCTGTAGGGCCTACCCTACCTCCTCTGAGGTAGAGGTCGTTGCCACTTACCATAAGGGCAACGACTGAAGTCTCTGAAATCTGAAACTTCTCGGCCTCAGCTCTTACCTGCTTATTTCCACAGCCTGGGATGCAGCTCACCTTAACGCTTGTGCGAAGGCGGGCCGCTAGCAGGGGCTTCAGACCCCGTGCTTGAGAATCACCAATAAGGGTGACTCTTGCACATTTGTCTGCGGACGACTTAGTCTTTCCTTTCGGAGGCGACTTGCCGCTTTCCTCTTGTATCTCTAAATTTTTTTTCTTCTTCTTCTTATTCTTCCTCTTATTCTTCTTCTTGACTTCCTTTGTTTCCCGTTTCTCTTCTTCTGCTTCTACTTTCTCTTCTGTTTCCAGTTTCTTTTCTTCTCTTTCTACTTCCTTTTCTTCTCCTTTTACTTTCTCTTCTTCTCTTCTTCTATTTCTACTTTCTCTTCTTTCTTTTCTTCTTTTTGGCTCGATGAGGAAGACCTTCAGCAGAAGAAATCGGCTGTTGGACGTCGGGAGCCTTCTCGCCTGAGCATCTGCATCTCTCTGTTTTTAAGAGTTGAACTCCCCTTTTAAGGAGGGAGTTCTCCTCTCTCAGTTGAGCGATGCTCTCGCCCAGGCGCTTCTCGAGTTCACAGAAGTCACAGACACTGACGCCATCTGTGAGTTCCTTGCAACTCCTTCCCCCGAAGTCTTCACTCCATCTGTAGACTTTGCATATTTTGCAGGTTAGCTTTCGAAACGGAGGACCATTCTTCTTCGCCATCTTACAAAAATCTCGGACCATACGCATTAAAAAAGGGGTTTTTGGTTGTGATTTTCTCTCGCACTAATCACATCCGCCTATTTCCAGGAGGTTTTCGGTCGTTCGGCGAACAGAAACCCTTTGATCAAGCACACCAACCCTAAGGTCTTCTCTGGGCCGGACGTCCCCAATCGTGCCGCAGCTCCCAACTGAGCAGCACGAGAGCCCCAGTGAACTGGTTCTCTGATTTTTTGACAGGGGTGCTTGAGGTGTAACTGTCTTCCTACTAAGCCCTACTAATCAACTAAAAACGGCCATACTTGAGGCAAATAGTAAAGCTAAGTGCCCACGACTTCATCCGAGATCTTTAGCTGATCTGGCAACCAGCAAGGCACAAAAGCTCTCTCTCCAAAGATCAGTTGAGCCTTTATTCACCAAGTAGCGGTCACAGGGAGCTGGTCAGGCAATTACACGTTAGGAGAAAGCTTTCAAGGGGTACCTAGCATTTCTCCATTAATCGTACCCCAAACGCCTAAGATCCCTTCAATCTCAGTCTCTTGTAACCTATGAGTGCTCCAAGGCGTTATTTAAAGAGGTTCCAAAGCCTCTCTTCTCACGCGGCATAAGGCAGCTGGTGAGGCCCTTATTAATAAACAACTTATGTGTAATAGAGATGAAGGTTTTTTTTTTGTTATTGGGTTTTTGTTTTGATTTTTTGACAGTTGAAGAGAGTTGGTGAAACTTAGTACTAACAGAATCGAAGAGGTTGTTAGGGGGATGCAAGGAGACGCATCAAAGAAGTGGTAGAGAAGTTTGACAACCATTAGTCTGGATCCTACTACAGCTACCTTACTGGCATGGGTGACCCTAACGGACTAAAAGTCCCCCAGCTTAGCTAGCTTAACTCAGGCAGATCACGCAAGCTCTCTCAACGACGACAAGGTGGTTGTTGAGAAGGTGCGAATGTTTCCGAAACTGGTGACTGTGAAGCAACTGAAGTCGCTCTTGGGTTTGATTGAGTTCAAGCGAAAGTTTATATGTGATTGTTCTGGTGTGAGTAAGCCTCTGACTGAGTGGATGGGCAAGAAAGGTAGTACGGTTGTCAGGTGGAATGATAAGATGAATGAGGCGTATGAGAAACTGAAAGAGGCAGCGGCCTAAGATGTTGAATTGGCGTATCCAGATTATAGTATACAGTATAGTATACAGATGCGAGTGGGTATTGTATGGGAGGTTTTCTGATGCAAGAGCAGCGTTTGAATGGAGAGAATGTCAGGCGAATAATTGGATATGTATCCAAGGCTATGAATGTTGCAGAACGAAAGTATTTGACTGTAGAGCGAGAGTTGGTTGCGATAAGGTATTGTTTGAAAGTGTTGCGCCCGTTTTTGTATGGTGTGAGGTTTGTGATCAAAACAGATCATCAACCTCTTGTGTATCTGCAGCGTATGAAGTGGGCTGATAGCAGGAATGCAAGGGCTTTGGAAGATTTAGGGGACTTTGACTATGTGATTGAGTATGTGCCTGGTGAACGGAATGGAGTGGCTGATTTGAGGTCAAGGTATCCTGGTACGAATGATGAAAATGTGTGTGGAGTGAGTGATCCTGAGTATTTGCCGAAAGGGATTATGAATGGAAAGGAGAGTAAGGGTGGTGGTGATTCCTTGTTTGAGAGTGTATGGAATGGTTTGCAAGATTTGAAGAGTGATGGAGAAGATGTGAGAGTGCCCGATAGTGTGGATGACTTAAGAAAGGAGGTAATGAGTGAAGTATGTAGGAAGCCGAGAGCATTGGTATGGCAAGGGTGCGGAACTTCATGAAAGAATTGAGAGCGATGTGTATGCAAGGGGTTCCGCCATTTCAGGAAGTGTTTGAGTCGTTTGTATGGAGTGATTGTTTATGTGCACTTTGGTGGTGTGAGGCCGATTGTGTACAAAGATGAGAAGATGAAGGGTTTGAATGCTAGTGTGGTGCATCTGCAGTGTTTGAGCGGTGTGCATTACAATTGGGTGATTGAAAAGTGTTCATATATGAGAGAGAAGAATGATTGTCTGGATGAAGATGAGTGTGTGGTGAGTGATGATGTGGGAGTTGATGATGGTGTGGATATCAGTGCTGATGTTGGTGTGCTTGTTCCTTCTGTCTATTGAGAACATGGTGGACCTGATATGATGAAAGCGAGAGTGAAAGGTTGTTCTGTGGTTTGATTGATACTGGAGCGCAAGTGTCTTTGGTGAATGAAAGGATTCTGAGTAAGTATGATGAATTTAGATGTTGTGAGCATAAACCTGTGAAGTTACGGATAAGTGGATTAGGAAATGGCATGATAGTGGCATGGGAACAGGTTAGTCTGAAAGTGAGATTGGGCAGTGGTGTGAATGTGAAGCATGACTGTGATTCTGAAAGATAAGCAAATACCGTGTTGTTTCTTGCTTGGTGTAGACTTTATGAGATTGAATGATTTGTCTTTGGATGCTGATAAGGATTGTATTATGAAAGGTAAATGTGAGGTGATGAGGTTGAATGAGTGTGCGAAGAATGTTGTCAAATTTTGTGGTATTATTGAGTTGGTCATGGATGATGAGAATGAGATTTTAAGTGATAATGATATTCTAGAGATGCCAGAGATGTGTCTTTTTGTCAGTGAGTTAAAGAGGTGTGAAATGATGCGTGTTGATTTGAATGAATGGCCTAAGTGTTTATGTGATTTTAAAAGGTATGCTAAGGATTTTGTTGTTGTATGGATATTGTATATTTTGTGAGGCATATGAAGTGTGGTGATGATATGTATGTACCTGTGATGTCCTTGGTTGGTATGATTGGTCTGGTGAAGGTTGTGCATGATAATTATGGGCATATGGGTAAGTTTAAGCTGTAGGAGTGTATGAAGGAGCGTGTGTTCCATCCGTTTCTGAGAACTGTTGTGAATGATGTTGCGACTACGTGTGAAAGGTGTCAGAAGCGAAAGGTGCAAGGTGTGCAAGTGAAACCACCGATGTTGAAAGTTGATGCGAAAGAACCGTTTGGATTGCTAGTGATTGATTGTGTGTCTTTGCCGCGTACGACTGCTGAGAATGTTAGTATGATTATTATGGTTGATCATAAGAGTAAGTTTGTGTATGCAGCGCCTGTGAGAGATAAAAGGAGTGTGACTGTTACGCGTGTGGTTGAGCAGTTGTTTTTTCCTCTGTGTGTATTGAAGCCTAAAAGATGTCTGAGTGATAATGGGCCTGAATTTGTAGGAGAAGTGTTTGAGCAAATGTTGAGAGAGAATGGTGTGGAGCATGTGAGAACGACTCTGTATGTCCCGTCTTCAAATGGGATGGCTGAACGTACAATAAGAACCTTGTGTGAGATGTTGAGAATGATGAGTACGACATTGAATGACTGGGATGTGTGGCTGGGAAGAGTGTTGTGGGCGCGTATAATTCGACTGTGCAATTTTTTTTTTGAGCCCATCTGGCAACTGCCCACTTGGGCATAAGTCGCCGGAAACACGACACAGCCTAGAACTAGGCTACTTTAAAATAAAAATATGAAAACATAACTGATAAAAATGAGAAAAACTTAACAATTTGGAAGCAATCTCCGGCAGCGGGGGGAGGTCCCCCTCACCCCGGTGCAGGAACATGCAACCTACAAAGAAAAAATAATAACAAACAAAAACAAAACAAAAAAGGAATCTTTTTAAATAAAGGGGAGAAGCCTGGCCTCCCCCCAAAAGTCAACAAGTCAATGTGCACGAACTCATCCCGAGCACAAGGGACAGGCGGTAGCGACCCCGTCCATCCCGGTACCGGGACAGGTATCGTGCGCGAAGATCACCCAGACTGGGACATTCGACAAGAATGTGCCGAAGAGTCTGGGGGACAACGCAGTCGTCGGAATAGGGCGCTGGCGAGCGCTTCATCAGATAGCGATGCGTCACATGAGTATGTCCGATTCGGAGACGACAGAAAGCGACCTGAAGCCGTCGCGGCATTGGGAGATAGGTCCATGGTAACAGTCGCGGCGCAATGGCACGCAACTTTAAGTTCCCTTCGACCGTCTCCCATCTTCTTTGCCAAGCAGTCCGAAGAGCTGCCCCTATTCCTGCCATGTAGTCGGTGTGAGGAAGAGCGGAACGCTGGTCCGGTCGCAGAGTCCTCGCGGACTCTTTGGCGCGCTCATTCCCCGCAATTCCTACATGTCCAGGAACCCAGCAGAAGATAATCTCGACATCTGCCTGGCTCGCCAAAACCGTGGTGTCACGGATATCGCGAACCAGGGGATGCGGAGATTCCAATGCCCCGAGAGCACTCAGGGCGCTTTGTGAGTCGCTATAGATCACAATACGGTCTCCGAACCGGGCACGTCGTGTAATCTCCCGTATCGAGTGGTGTATTTGCCATCTGCTCGGCCGTGAAGACGGACGCAGCGCCTGGTAGAGCCCCGCTGACTTCAAACAGAGGGGATACGGCGTGGAAGCCGACCCCCTCTTGGGACTTGGAGCCATCCATATACACTGGCACGGTTCCAGCGTGACACGAGGTGTGCTCCAAAAAGGTCGAACGCAATACTCCCGGCGTCGTACAAGCTTTGGGAGCAGAGGCGTGGCGACAAATAGCCAAATGTGGTACTCTCCAGGGTGGCGTCCTGGGCAGAACCAGGGGCGTCACCGGCCCAAGAGCAATATCTAGCTTTCGAAGGAGTTTCCTGGCCCTAAACCCAAAGGGCTTAAGGTATGACTCGCGTCTCTCGGCGGCATAGGCACCATCGAGATCAGCTGCGGATGCAGTGAGAGCTGTTGGCGACTGAGGGAGGCACCGGGCTCGCGCGTACAGGCGAGTGATGCACTGCACGCGGCGCAGAGCGAGTGGCATCTCCCAAGCATCGAGCAGAAGGCCCCCAATGGGGAAAGTGCGGAAGGCACCCGTCGCATGGCGAAGGCCGGTGTGGTGGATCAAATCCACCTTCCGCAATAAACGCTCGGCAGTGGATGCATAAAACTCGCATCCGTAGTCGGGCTTCGAACGAACAAAGGATCGATAAAAAAGTAGGGCAGTAGCCCTATCAGCGCCCTAAGCGCTGAACATCACGGAGCGGAGAATATCCATGGCGCGGGTACAAGAGACCCTAAGGCTGCGAATATGAGCCTCCCAGGTGAGGCGTCGGTCGAATACAAGACCAAAGAAACGGTGCGATTCCACCACATCCAGGCGCACCCCATTAAGAAACAAATCTGGGTCGGGGTGAAGCCGTAGATGGCGGTAGAAGTGCACGACCTTTGTCTTGGCCAAAGAAAACCGAAACCTGTGCGCTTTGGCATAGCGAGAGACGCGGTTCAATGCCTGTTGGAGTCGCCGCTCCAGAGATGGCATCTGGGCCGCACCAAAAGAGATCGAAAGGTCGTCTACGTAGAGCGTAGCGAGAACATCTTCCGGCAGCACCGAGGTGATGCCGTTGATGCTCAGAGCAAAGAGTGTGACACTGAGGACACTTCCCTGTGGCACACCCTCTTCCTGCTCCTTTGGGCCGGAGAGGGCTCCCCCCACCCATACGCGGAATCGACGATCTCGCAAAAATCCAGATATAAATATTGGGAAGCGTCCCTTCGCCCTCATCCTGTGGAGAGTCTCCATGATACCGTATCGCCATGCGGTGTCATAGGCCTTCTCCAGATCGAAAAACACCGTGGCGTAGTGCTGTCTACGAAGCAAAGCCTCGCAAACGGCATTTTCCAGTCGGAGCAGAGCATCCGACGTGGAGTGGAACTTACGGAAGCCGCACTGTGCGGAAGACAGATGACCTCCGCTGTCCAGGAAAAAGGCTAATCTAACATTTACCAATTTCTCCATCAACTTGCTCACACAAGAGGTTAGAGAGATTGGGCGGAAACCGGTCGGAGTAGAGTGATCTCTTCCCGGTTTGCGAAAGGCGAGCACAATAGCGATTCGCCATGAGTCTGGGAGAAAACCCTCCACCCAGATCCTGTTGAACAAATCTAACAGAAAGGCCATGTCTCGCTCACGCAGGTGTCGAAGCATGGCGTACGGGACATCGTCCGGACCATGGGCGGTGTCCGCGCACGAAGCAAGAGCGGAGCGCACCTCACTCACAATAAACCTGTCGTTGAAGGGTTCTCCGCCTCTGGAGGTAAAGTCCAGCCGGCGGCCTTCCACGACATCACGACGTGCATTGAATGCTGGCGGAGCAGCATCACGGCTAGAGAATGCGAAAAAAGCGGTCGCTAACGATTCCGCCACGGACGCGGGGTCCGAGATTGCTGTCCCATTCTCCTGGAGAACGGGTGGGGGGTCCTGGGAGAACTTGCCCCGAATCCTTTTGACTCGCTTCCACACCTCTCCGAAAGGGGTCTTCCCGTTAAGTGAAGACACGTATGCCTGCCAAGAAGAGCGGCGGGCGTGCTTCGAAATATACCGGAACCTAGCCTTTGCCGACGAAATTCAGCGACAGTGAAATCGTTCAGGCGGCGCTTATAGCGCATGTAGGCATACCGCTTTTGTTTGAGGGCCGACCACCATGGGAGTGGTCCGCGTGCAAAACGGCCAGACGTCCTAGGAATAGTAGGCAGGCCCACGGCGCTGAGGTTGCCGGCGAAGAACTGAACGGCCTCATCTACCGACCTAAAATCCTCGACTGAGATAGAGAATTAAGTCATTTCCTGAAATGCAGGCCACCGCGCCCGCGCCAAGCACCACCGAGGTGGGCTCTCAGGCGGCAGTTACCCTGAAAATGATATTTGAATGGGAAAGTGATCACTACCATGGAGGTCATCGACCACCCCCCAATCAAAATCAGGCTGTGCATCCGAAGAGCACAAAGAGAGATCAAGGCAAGAAAATGAAGCGGTTCTCGGACAGTGATGCGTAAACTCATCCACGTTTAGGACACCCATCTCAAGCTCTTCGATCAGATTGGCAAGGACTTGTCCCCTGGGATTTATTGAGTAATCTTCCCAGAGAGGATGCCTGCCGTTCAGATCTCCAAGCAAGAGAAAGGGCCTCGGCAACCGTGCCACAACGCGGCGGAAGTCTCCCGCGTCGAAGTCAGCTGACGGTGGAATGTACGCAGAAATGATAGTATACCTCCTATCCAGGTGCAGCTGCACAGCTACTGCCTGAAAGGAAGAACGGAGACATAATGCCGGGTGTAAACCGCGCATCCCCCAGCCCGGCCATCCCGCGGTGGTGGGGCCACAAGACCCTTATACCCCGGGACCCCGTAAGGGGCGAAGCGATTTGCCATCCTGGCCGCCGTGCTGACGGGATCCAGCGCTCCGTCCGGCCCCAGCTTAGCTTCTCTTCCTTCCTTCCTTCAGATAGCCCGATTTCTCCCCTACCTTGTCGCTTTTCATACAACCTCTCCCACAAATTTCTCTGGTCAGCCTCTAATTTCACAGGGTAGATGCTGACCTTCTTCTCAAGCCAACCACCCCGGATCGGGGCTAGGGGGGGGGGGGAGGGGACATTGTTTCCTAACCCCTGAGCTCCGGTTCAGGATGTTTTTTTTTTTAACAACCTGCTTCATCCCCACCCATACCTTCCTCACATCCCCTTTCCTCTCCTCTTCACATTCTATCAATTTTACGCCGTGTCCAAGGTGGAGCCGCCATGCCGATGGACTGCCAGGCCAGCAGGCGCGAGGGGTGGTCCCGAATGGCGGCGCCTGGCTTTGCCGGGCTTGTAAGTGCGGGCAACTGCGAGAGGTGATGAGCTATTGCGTCCCGTATTAAAAAGAGGGTCACCATGCCCATGTATGTAAAACAAATAAAAAACCAACCCCAACTTCCCCTGAAACAGCAACGGAGCTGCCCTCGGGCAGCTCCACCGAGAAAATGGAGGTTCCCCCCCCTCTGCTTGCGCAGGGGACCCTCCATATCTTTCCAACCGGAGAGGAGGCTTACTCCTCTCCTACGCCTACGGGTGAAAGGGACTCCCCCTCACCCCCTTCTCTGGAGGTGCTTTCGGGCACCTCCCTTTTACCAGCGGCAGTCCCCTCTTTTCTTTCCAAGGGGACTGCCAGCAAAGCCAGGATGCAGCCCTTAGCCAGCCGCTCTACATCGAAGCGGCTCGGTAGGGCAAACCCCCTTAGGGGGGAGAGGGAAGCCAGGCCCCTTCAGTCGCTTCCCTCAAAAGATCTGCTGGCAAGGATATTAAACCTTGCCGGGGTTAAGGCTTGTGCCTCCCCACAAATGATTCTTGACGCTGCCAACGGGACCTGCGATGACCTGGTCGCCTACCAAAGTGGCAGCAGACCCATCCGTCCCCGCAGCCTTCGCGGATGGAGAGGAGCCCGGAGTCTTTTGTCTTTCTTGTCTTTTTATTCTTCCTTTTAGGAGAGGAGGGCGGGGAATGAACCCGCTTCTCACCTCCACCGGCAGAATCCCCCATGCCAGATGGTCTGGCCTCAGCCAGGTCCCCTCTCCGAAATGGAGGTCCTGTTAGTCGTAGGGGCACCTGTCGGAGGAGATCCCTTTCCTCCTTGTACTGCCTCAGAGCCATCTGCCGTTTGAGGAGGACCTTGCATAGGGGTGGACTCGGGTTCGGTGCTTGGCGCCGAGCCCGGATTCCCCCCCCCATGAAAGGCCCTACCGTCTGAGGCTAGGGCTCCTCAAGGACCATGTGTGTCACAGAAGGGGCTTCCAGTTGGCCATCCCCTCCCAAGACATCGCAGCTCCTGTTGGCATTATTGTCACTAGTCTTTTGTGGGGAGGCACAGGCCTTAACCCCGGCAAGGTTCAAAATCCTTGCCAGCAGGTCCTTTGAGGGAAGCGACCGAAGGGGCCTGGCTTCCCTCTCCCCCCTAAGGGGGTTTGCCCTACCGAGCCGCTTCGATGGGGAGCGGCTGGCTTTCTTGGCAGTCCCCTTGGAAAGAAAAGAGGGGACTGCCGCTGGAAAAAGGGAGGCGCCCGAAAGCACCTCCAGAGAAGGGGGTGAGGGGGAGTCCCCTGCACCCGTAGGCGAAGGAGAGGAGTAAGCCTCCTATCCGGTTAGAGAGTTATGGAGGTTTCCCTGCGCAAGCACAGGCGGGGGAAGGGACCTCCATTTTTTTTCGGTTGAGCTGGCCGAGGGCGGCTCCGTCGTTGTTTCAGGGGGAGTTAAAGGGGTTTGGTTTTTTGAAAATTCATCCATGGGCATGGTGACCCTATTTGTGCCACGGGACGCAATAGCTCATCACCTCTTGCAGTTGCCCGCACTGCAAGAGGTACTTACAGGCCTGGCAGAGCCAGGATCCGCTATTTGGGACCCCCCCTCCCGCCTGGTGGCCTGGCGGCTCGACGTTGAACACGGCGTAAAATTGATAGAATGTGAAGAGGAGAGGAAAAGGGATGTGAGGAAGGTATGGGTGGGGATGAAGCAGGTTGTTAAAAACCAGCCACCCCAGACCGGAGCTCAGGGGTTAGGGAACATTGTCCCCTCTCCCCTCAGCCCCGATCCGGGACGGTTGGCTGAGAAGGTCAGCATCTACCCTGTGAAATTAGAGGCTGACCAGAGAAAGTTGTGGGAGAGGTTGTATGAAAAGCGACGAGGTAGGGGAGAAATACAGGCTATCTGAAGGAAGGAAGATGGGCTAAGCTGGGGCGGTCATTCGACTGTGCATAGTGCAACTGGAATGTCCCCGTGTCAGCTTGTGATTAATTTTCAAAGGCGAGTGAAATATAGGTTTCGTTTTAGTGAAAGTGAGCAGAGTGTATGGCGTGAGGCACATGAAAAGTTCCGTTCATTTGAATTAGGTGCGAAAGTATTAAAGGTCAAAGAAGTGAAGGGTAGGTTGAATGTGTCAAAGATGAGTGAGAAGTTTGATAGACCTTATAGAGTTGTGAGAGTGAAAGGAGAGTGAAAGGAAGAATGCAAGTACGAATGAAAGTAAGTCTGAGCAGAGTCTTTCTGGTATGGGGGAGCTTGAATGTTTGCAAAAACAGGTGAGTGATTTGGCTGGTATAAGTAGACGAGTGAGTGAGCTGCCTGTGCCTGATTTTGGGAACAGTATGAATGATAGTGTGTTTGGGCAGAATGAACCTAGTGTGGCTGATTTTTCAGGTTTTATGAATGGTAATAGTAGGGGTGAGTTTGATGTAGTGAATGATGAAGTGGCTGATTTTTCAGGTTTCTGGTGGGAACCAGTGGAATGGGTTTCTGGTATGCCTGTTGAGAATACAGGGGATGTGAGTGACCTGTCTGTTTCGCAAGAGTGTACCTTGAGTTGGATGAGAGCTGATGAATGGGGGTATGAAGAGTGAAGGTTCTGAACGGAAGAGTATGAAAGAGTTCTGTTGTGAGATAGGAGAACTGGTAATGAGGGCTAAAAGTATGGTGGGCGATGTGATAAATAGTGATGATGAGACTGACAGGACGACCCAGTAACAACCCCGACTCATTGCTACGCCTAGCCAGGGACCAGTAGACGAGTGTGAATGGGTGCAGAAGGGTGCAATTGAGTATAAAAGGTACCATGAGTAAGGATTGAGTGTGTATTGTGAGTGACTGTGGTCGAAATGGCTTAAGGAAGGAGGTGTGTGGTGGAACGAATGTGAGTGTGTATGAAGGGTCATTCTCCCACCCTCTCTAAGAATGTGTGAGTGAGAATGGGTTATTATATTTTCTTTTGTACATATGTAAATTGACGTCATGTTGTAATAATTATTTCCTTTCCTCAGGCGCCATATTTGTACGAGAAGCAAACTATTTATTCTCGTTAATGTAGAAAGGCCACTAGTATTTTACAAAGTTCCAAGGCCGTATTTTTCGTGTAAAGTGTGTCTGACTTTGTTAACTTTGAAATAGTTTGGCATTTAAAACAATCCGTTTCAGTCTCCTTCGATTTCTCACGTCCGAATTAGTGTAGGAAGCGGGTTGGGATTAGATCCTAGATTTTCGGCCCGCTACAACATGGCAGTGGTGGAGGCTCCATCATGGTGCGGTGGGTTTTTTTGATTCGGGTTATGCAGGGACGTCAAACTGAGGTTGGCTATGTACAGATGCTCCAGAGGGCCCTAGTCTGTGTGGTGATGACTGGGTCTTCCAACAAGACAAGGCGGCAATTCACGCCTGACAAAGACCTTCCTTTAGGAGAATGACGTTCCTCTTTTACACTATCCTGCGTGTTCCCCGGATCTAAACCCAATTGAAAACATTTTGGGATGGATGGCAAGGGAAGTCTACAAAAATGGACATCAGTCCACGAGACTGGATGCCCTTCGTGAGGCCATATTCACCACCTGGAGTAATGTTTCCCCGTCCCTCTTAGAAAGCCTCGTATCGGGCTTGCCACGTCAAAGTTTTAAAGGTTATCAACAATAACGGTGGTGCCACCTACTACTGAGTCCTTATTCTGAAGTTTAATTCTATTTTGAGGATTTTCATGTTTTGGGGGTATTGGTCTTAAACTTTTGATCCTCTCATCTGAGTAAACTCTTGGCTTTAATTTGTTTAAACTACCTCTCTTTGACTCGGCTACAATTTAGCTTTTTAGTATATCGAAACTTCACTTAGAGCCTTATAAGAATCTGAAGGTGCGTAATGTCCATTTTTACAGTTTTTCCACTGGTCCTATACTTATGATCAGGAGTGTATAAGAATATGGGCAGATTTTTGACGCGGTACTGTGGGCACCACCGCAGTTGTCACAGCACGGTGTTTTGGAGCATTCGGGGCCACGGTAATCAGAACTGCAATTCACGCAGGAACGTGAGTTTCCATAGACACGGTCAACATGTTCAAATTGACTACAATTCAAGCACCGACTAGTTAGTTCAACGCAAGGATTTGCCGATAGACGAACGTACCCAGCTTTAATAACTGCGGCAGTTCCTGACGTTTGAACGTTAAAATCAACGTTGCATGCATTTGGGACTCTTAGTAGACCCTATAATTTTAGTCACCCCCGTCTCTGTCAAAATTCAGTCGTGGATGGGGCGAAACTGTTACGGGAACTTCGGCTTTCGAAGACAGATTTCGCACAAGATTATGTTGAAAGTGAGATGACACCTCGACTAAGATATCACCACTACATCTTGACCACATCCGTCGGGGTTCACCACAGCGGGATTCATATGATTCATTAACGTCAAACACATCCACTTTTGCAGGTCTGGTGTCAAAAGACCAGCTCATGTCCAGAAAGCGGGGATAGTTTAAGGCTGGGTCCACATCGTAGGCATAGGGATCCAACGAGCGAAGGAAGGCTAAAGAACGTTTGGCACGAGAACCCTTACGAGAAGATTTAGGTTTATGACTACCATTGCAAATACAAATAACTTTACATTCTCCGTCGGGATTTCTCACAACGGAGGCCAATAAGGGCCAGGCGCTACTGCATCTCTAGATTCGGTTACGTCCGGTATGTCCTCTTGGAGAATGGATAGGGATCCATCACACCATCTTTATAGATCAAAGAGGCTGTGCGAGTTCTCCTACGCGCGGAGAAAAGGGGCCAATGATGGGTTTCTCCTTTGGGTTCGGCAGACGAAGGCGGTGGAGATGCTCAACCTCTTCCGACCTTCATGAAAGAACAATTCAGAATCAGTCCGAAAAAAACAAGCAGAGGTCAGGTAACCGTCAGGGCTACTAGATAGAAGAAGGGTATATTAAAAGTCCTGTTCGCAGCACCAGAGGAACCTTAAGTGCCCCAGGGCTGACCCCTCACCACGAGAAGGCCCCTCTCTGGGACCTTTTCCTTCTTCAGGTCCCGGAGAGGGAGGGGAAAATTCCAATAAAAGGAGATTGAATCAAACTGGCGAGTGAAAGCACCTCTTCCAATTTGAACAGGTAAGTTAATTAAGGTGTAGTTAGTTACTAAATGCAGTCCCGATTCATGTTGGCTTCACAAGCTGTAAATACCTGTAGTTCAGATATCGCGTTAAACTGTAGTTTCCCTCCGAGAAATAAAAGGCCTTAAAAAAAGAGTGGTGATTGGTGGTAAAACAAATCCAAAATTATTTTGTTTACTTAAAGGAGAAAACAAACTGTACACTGAACATGTTCATAACAAAGAAGCTAATGGCATCTTTACACGTAGACTTTACACTTAGGGTCTTCTCCATTGTTCATACTTTGCAAGCAAATCAATCGGGTGTGTTTGCTAGACGTTTAAGCCTATCGTTGTGTTCCTAAGAAAAAAAATCAAGTTTTCCTAACTTTTACTCTCTTCCTAACATTAACTGGCTCAATATAGGCGCTATCAGAAGTTGATAAATGCGTGGAAGATTGTTTTCCGGTAAATTTTGCGTTCCTAGACTCGTAGTAAAGTTCGATAGCCATGGCTAAAAGGCGCTGAATTTTATTATAATTAAGAACTATGATGATCATCGCTGCAAAGAATACGAGACCAAAAATGGTACTATGGTTGATCTCTGCATCAATACTTTTCAACGTCGGTTTAAAGGACATGCCCAACTTGATGAAACTGGAGTTGGCCACGAAAGAGACAACGGGCATTGAGTAGGAGTACTGGCTTCGCGGTAAAGACGAGACAAGCTGGAGGAAGTAGGACTTGTGGTCCATTATCATCGGAGGTAACATGAAGAGAGGGTGCTGCCTTAGGGTGACAATGTGAACAGGACTGTCGGGGGAATCGTCCCTGTACAACTCGGCACTGAGCGACGAGAGAAACTGATGATCAGTGTCAACGAAAACGGCTACGTCCATCTGAAGGAATGGACGTAGCACAACCACCTGGATGCCTTTATGGTCCCAAGTGTCGATTCGAACAACCTTCTCCTTCGGCAAGGAGCGATCGACGTGCAGGTTCACTCCTTCGCCCTTCTTCAACCGAATTTTGTAGTCACACTGGAATCAGAACGACAAAACCAAATGTACATAGGCTATGTTTTAGAGATGTAATTTATGTTTGAACGTTTTAATAGGGTTTGTTTCCCGTGCAAAGCATATCTAAAGGTACACCTGCTTTCCTTCGTAAGCGTTAACAAGGCTCCATAAAATGCAGTTCTTTGCGGAGCGAGAAAATAACCAACTAACGACCTTGATTTTTTTTTAGGAGCCCATCTGGCGACTGCCAACTTGGGCATAAGTCGCCGTACTCAAGACAGCCTACTACTAGGCTACATTAAAATAACAGTATGCAGAAAAAAGCCACAATAAAAGAAGGAAAAACGAAAAGGGCACAACAAGCTCGGGCGTCGAGGGAAGGCCCCGGCGCAGGAACGTGCGACCTACAAAAAAACAACAAAAGTTAGTAAAGGTGGAGGAGGCCACCCCCATCCAAAAAGTCCACACGTCAGTGTGCACAAACTCGTACCGAGTACAAGGGACAAGCAGTAGCGACCCCGCTCATCCCGGTACCGGAACAGGTAACGTGCGTGAAGATCACCCAGACTGGGACATTCAACGATAATGTGCCGGAGTCTGGGGGGCAACGCAGTCGTCACAATAAGGCGCAGGCGAGCGCTCCATTAAATGGCAGTGTGTCCAAATCGGAGACGACAGAAAGCAACCTGAAACCCTCGCGGCAATGAGGGGGGGGGGGGGAGCCATGGGAACAGTCGCGGCACAATAACACGCAACTATAGGTTCGCCTCGACCGACTCCCATCTTCTTTTCCAAGCAGCCCGTATAACTGCCATGCAATCGGTGTGAGGAAGAGCGAAACGCAGGTCTGGTCGCCCAGTCCTTGCAGACTCTTTGGCACCCTCATTCACCGCAATGTCCAGGAACCGAGCAGAAGATAATCTCGACATCCGTCCGGGTCGGCAAAACCGTGGCGTCACAGATATCGCGAAGCAGGGAATCCGGAAATTCCAATGCCCCGAGAGCACTCAGGGCGCTTTGTGAGTCACTATAAATCACAATCCGGTCTCCAAACGGGGCAAGTCGCGCAATCTCCAGTACCGAGTGGTGTATTGCCACCAGCTCGGCCGTGAAGACAGACGCAGCGCCTGGCAGAGCCCCGCTGACTTCAAACAGAGGGGATACAGTGTGGAAACCAACCCCCTCTTGGGACTTGGAGCCATCAGTATACACTGATACGGTTCCAGCGTGACACGAAGTGTGCTCTAAAAAGTCCAAACGCAATACTGCTGGCGCCGTACAAGCTTTGGGAGCAGAGGCGTGGCAACAAATGGTAATAGGTGGTACCCCCAGGGTGGCGTCCTGAGCAGAACCAGGGGCGCCACCGCCCCGAGAGCTATACCTAGCTCTCGAAGGAGTTTCCTGGCTCTAAAGTCGAAGGGCTTAGGGTATGACTGGAGTCTATCGGCGGCATAGGCACCGTCAACATCAGCTGCGAATGCAGTGAGAGCAGTTGGTGACTGAGGGAGGCGCCGGGCTCGCGAGTACGGGCGAGAAATGCACCGTGCACGGCGCAGAGCGAGTGGCATCTGCCCAGCATCGAGAAGTAGGCTCTCAATGAGATAAGGGCGGAAGGCATCGGATGTCAGGCGAAGGCCGGTGTGGTGGATCGAGCCACCTTCCGAAGCACACGATCGGCTGCGGATGCATAAAATTCGCATCCGTAGTCGAGCTTCGAACGAACAAAGGACCGATAAAAGAGTAAGGCAGTAGCTCTATCAGCGCCCCAGAAGCTGAACGTCACGGAACGAAGAATATCCACGACGCGTGTGCAAGAGACCCTAAGGCTGTGAATATGAGTCCACCACTTTCAGGCGCACCATATTTAGAAACAAGTCTGGGTCAGGGTGGAGCCGTGGATGACGGCAGAAATGCACCACCTTGGTCTTGGCCAAGGAAAACCGAAGCCTGTGCACTTCGGCGTAAGAAGAGACGCGGTTCAATGCCTGTTGGAGTCGACGCTCCAGAGTTGTCATCTGGGCCGCGCCAAAAGAGATTGAAAGGTCATCCACGTAGAGTGTAACGAGAACATCTTCCGGCAGCACCGAGGTGATGCTGTTGATACTCAGGGCAAAGAGTGCGACACTGAGGACACCCTCTTCCTGCTCCATTGGGCCGGAGAGAGGTCCCACTCCTACCCGTACCCGGAGTTTCCATGATACCGTATCGCCATACGGTATCATAGGCCTTCTCCAGATCAAAAAACACCGTGGCGTAGTGGTGTCTACGATGGAAAGCCTCGCAGACGGCATTTTCCAGTCGGAGAAGAGCATCCGATGTGGAGTCGAACTTGTAGAAGACAGATGGCCTCCGCTGTCCAGAAAAAAAAGGCTAATCTAACATTTACCAATTTCTCAATCAACTTGCACACGCAAGAGGTTAGAGAGATTGGGCGGAAACCAGTCGGGGTAGAGTGATCTCTCCCCGGGTTGCAAAGAGCGGGCACAGTAGCTATTCGCCGGAATCTGGGAGGATACCCTCTACCCAGATCCCGTTGAACAAATCTAACAGAAAGGCCATGCCTCGCTCACCCAGGTATCGAAGCATGACGTACGGGACATCGTCCGAAGCAGGGGCGGTGTCTGCGCAACTCATTCAGAGTAAACCTGTTGTTTGAAGGGTTCTTCGCATCTGGAGATAAAGTCCTTTCGGCGGGCCTTCTGCGACATCACGCCGCACATTGAATGTTGGTGGAGCAGCATCCCGGCTAGATAATGCAGAGAAAATGGTCGCGAAGGATTACGCCGCGGACGCAGGGCCCGAGATTGCGGTCCCATTCTCCTGAAGAACGGGAGGAAGGTTCTGCGAGAACTTGCCCAGAATCCTTTTGACTCGCTTCACACCTCTGCTAGAGGGGTCTTCCCGTTAAGTGAAGACACATATGCCCGCCAAGAAGAGCGGCGGGCGTGCTTCGAAATATACCGGAACCTAGCCCTAGCCCGACGAAATTCACCGACGGTGAAATCGTTTGGGCAGTCCTTATAGCGCATGTAGGCATAACGCTTCTGTTTGAGGGCCGTCTCATACTGGACTGACCACCATGGGAGTGGTCGGCGTGCAAAACGGCCGACGTTCTAGGAATATTAGTCAGGCCTAGGGCGATGAGGTTACGGAGAACTCAACGGCCTCATCAACCGACCTAAACTTCCCGGCTGAGATAGAGAAATTAGTCATTTCCTGACATGCGGATCACCGCGCCCGCGACAAGCATTACAGGCGCGGGGTCTCGGGCGGCAGCGGCCCAGGAAATGATATTTGAATGGAAAAGTGATCACTATCATGGAGGTCATCGATCATCCCCCACCTAGGCTGTGTATCCGGAGAGCACAAAGATAGATCGAGGCAAGAAAAGAGAGCTGTTCTCGGGCAGTGATGCGTAAACTCATCCACATTTAGGATACCCATCTCCAGCTCGTCGAGGACTTGACCTCGAGGATTAATCGAGTAGTTTACCCAGAGGGGGTGTCTATCGTTCGGAGACATCATGCCGGGTGTAAATCGCGCATCCCCCTGCCCAGTCACCATCCCTTGGTGGTGAGGTGGCAAAACCCTTATAACCCGGGAGAGTGGGCAGGGGGCACGCGCCCAGCATTGGTTTCCTGCACAAAGATAGCTAACGGGGCTCCTCCCAGTTGGCCCGGAGTCCGCGGCAATTCCATTGAAGGAATATGCCTTCCAGGCCTAGCTGGGACCCTCTTCGAAGAGAAGACCCTCACAGGAATGGCCGTACGCTTCCCGGAAGCAGAACTCCTCCAGGCGCTATTGGCCGGAGAATGCGCTGTCGCCTTCGAGGACTTACCGGGGGAGGTTTGGCTCGCCATGCGAGTCTTTTCCCCCCTCTGCCTCGAAACCTTAGGCGAGCGGCAGGGCTTCGGAGGCGGGTCCCTCTTTTGGAGGATCCACCGTCTCCGCGCCACTGGATGTGAGCGAATGAGCCGAGGCTCCTTTAGTGCTGTCCTCATTTCCGGGGGCAGCTTTTGGAACCCTGCACGATGGCCTCACGACCAACTTCAGGGGTGTTGCATCCTGCGAGTCTGACTCGGTGGAGGCGCGCGGCCATTTCGCCTTACGGTTAACGGTCACACTGGGGGAAGAGAGGGGACCCCTGATTTTAGCTAGGGGTGGTCCCTTTGTGCTGCCAGTTCTACCTGGGAAGCGCCCGGGGTGGGTAGAACCCGCAGAAGCATTCACCTTTCTCCCCTTTACCTATATACAAAAGCACTATTACTACTCTTCCACTTTTATTAAATGCCTAACAACATAGCCACCAGACCCATTTCATAACACAATCACCACCGCTTTTTAGCATCTTCTTAGCTGTCTTCCCACTTTTCAGATCTCTCCACAGCACCAACAAACTCTTGCATCCTTCTCTCTTTCACACTCCCATTTAAGCCTACGAAGGCAATCAAAATTTAGATTTGTACCATCTTCCATAACCACAATATACAGCTCAAAGCATTTTCGCCATCTACTTTTGATAATTTTTCACAACTACACCGCCGTTTTTCTCTTTGATGTTCACAGCTCTTTTTGTTCTACACATTTTCACTTCCTTCTAAAAGCCTCATTTGCTCCTTCCTAGTCTGTTATTTTTCTTTTTCATCTCCTTGTGTGCAGTCAATCCGCCCTCCACTATTAAGCATGTTCATGTCCACCTAATTTTTGCTTTCCACTACACGCTTTACATAGGCATTCCACCACTTTAATTTCTATTTCCAGTTCTGGCACACTGACAAACATCCTTTGCAATACCTACAACCTCTTCCTTAATTTATTTCCATATTCAATCTATCTCAATGCTTGCACTTATTTCCTCGTCTACTCTCAAGCATTCTTACATACTACATCCTCTTTGATTCAACAATCTTTCACTATGATTCTCCCTTCCTCACCCATGTAGAAACCACTTTAACCATACACAGCAAAATCATGGGATCAGAGTCTCATACTCGTGGTTAAGCAGTTTTCACATCAAATACGTCCCACTGCATATTCTTTCTTACCAGTACACAGATTACTCGCACTCTTAAGTTCTACCTCTCTCCTTTGCCCAACCCATGTGTATTTATGTACATCATTGTGATGCAAAGTTTGCTACACACTTTAACGAAGAACCTTTTCACCCTCTCTCTCTTTTCATTCTCTCTGGGTCAACCAAATATTCCAATTATCTCCTATCTTTGTCATCTATTCATCTCTCCTACAACCAACAACTGATACCTCTCTCCAATTTCATCCAACACTCGCCCCAAGTCATTCCAGAACCTCTATTTCTCAGCTTCACTCCTATCATTACAGGCTTCATACAGTACAACCACGCACATCTCCACTTTCCCCATAGAATTCTCGAATTCGCACATTCATACTAAACCATTGCATCATGTCACCCATCACTCCGTCCCACACAAACTCATCTGCAATCTCCCTGGTTTAAAGACATTGACTACCACTCCCCTCTTTCACACAACACATCCCACCGATTAATCAGCCTGACAGAACGGCTTCCGAGACATTGTCATTGCGTTCGTAGGATAAAGCGTGGCTCGCCAGGGAAGCAGCCCCATATCTGGGATTAATCGCCTTTTACGACACGCGCTGGAAGACATGGGCATCCTTCCGGCCCAGCATAACATACAGGCGATTGAATACAATACAAATTAATAGGATAAAAGGAAAACAAGTAATGAAACAAAATTCCACTTCGTCACGCTCAACGAGTCAAGGGCAGACGCTAGGAAGGGGGGAGGGGGCTTCCACAGCCTCAAAACACGGTGGCTGGGAAGGGATCTCGTATAATAATCCCAAGAGTATCATATGCCTTCAGGTTTGAGTAACCTGGCCCTATCCTATGCCTCAAGATTAGGATGACGGATGAATGAACGATCGCAGGATATGTCCTTGCCTTGAATCTTTCAGCACCCCTTCCCTCCTTGTTGATTCAAACGAACACCCTGGACCGGCGAGAGAGCCCCTGTCCTTCCAGCATGCATTACGAATTCGCGGGACGAAAAACATCGGTAAGGGAATCGATCCCGATCGATCTGCAATCATTTAAGAAGCCTTTTATTTCTTTTTTGGGGACCTACTGATTAGTGTGGGGTCCCAACTATGGGTGTCCAAAACGTATGGAGGCCGCCGTGAAATCGATCCTAATTGGAACTCCATCCAGTGACTTCCACACTCATGTAGCTTAACTTCGCTGCAATCGGAAGCGGGGGCTTCCAATCGGCTTTGTTCTAGCCCTGGGGATGACAAAGAAACTTTGGAAGCAACTTACATTTGGCACTAATCCTCGGATCCTAAAATGGCCTTGAGCATCCGCGAGTGCTTCTTCTTGAAGTTGAAGGCACTGAGGCCCAACTCCGATGGCCTCCACCATGACCTCAGATTCAGGCTCCCCGGTCAAGGAGATGGTCTGCCCGAAAGCGCTGTACGCAACACGAGAGCCGCTGCAACGAAACGCAAAATTAGCAGTGAAGACAAAAATTCACCACCGCAAGAGTGTTATAGAGATATTTTTATAAATTTTGTGAACTTCGCCAATTATAATAATTTTAAAAAGGAACTCTAAACTAAATTTCCCCCCTTTCAAAATATCATGTTACTAAAATATAGTTATAGAAGATATAAAAAAAATAATTTTTCAGAACTTCACCATTTGTAATTCTTTGGATTAAAAAAAAAAATCCCAAAATTATAATTCGAAAAACGATTAAAGGTGCTGACATGTTGTAGTTAAAGCATTTACCTATGTAAACGTCAGAACATTATAAAAATTATGATTATATACTGGGGGGCTGTGCCCCAGACCCCCCCCCCCCCAATTTAATGAAACTCAGGATCATCGTAGTGCGGTTCACGCATCGAATTTATCTCCCCACGAGCCGTCCCCTATAAATGTACTCCAAAAACGTGAAACATTTTGGAACCCGGACGAAATAGTACATCTTATCGGCCGGGCCGCTCGTCTACATATTTACCCTAACTTTATTAATTATTATTGTTACACGGAAGGAATTATGAATCGATGGTACATAAAGAAATTAAATATTCTATTCTTGAAGGAATCGGACTCGGAATCGTCCTATCTCTATTAGATGCAGAAGGCAATGGTCGACTATCTTATATAGGTTTGTGATTGATATAAGAACATAGGAAAGTGAATCTGCAAAAGGCTAATCAATAGCCTATACGAGGTAGTTCATGCCCAGACTGGGTATGCATAAATTAGGGTGGCTTGGATAAAATAACAATCGAGTGTTCATCGTTTTTTTGTAATCAAGTTTGTGTTACTGAGTGTTCTGAGAGTGACTCAGTTCTGAGGTGGTGTAGGCATATAAGAAGAATGGATCGAAATAAACTGGTGAAGAGAAGATATAAGTGTGTCAAGGTGTGAGAAGAGTTAGAAGACAGCGTTGAAGTTTGACTGTGAGTGTTTGAAAGAGAAAAAGACCGCTCGAGGAGTAAGATTTTGTGTATGAGGTGTGCATGGAGGGGGGCTTGTGAGTGTGTGTAGTTGTAGCCTTTTGTTCAGGGATGAGCCAGACTCGATGGGATGCTAACCTATCATTATAAAGGGTCAATTTGGGGTGTAAAAAATATGGTTTTGAGCTTGATGTGGCATAAAGGTGTAAGTAGTCTTTTTAGTGATTTTGATGTGCGCTGACCACACTGGGGAAGCGGGTGATGATGAAAAAAGTGGAGATCGACAGACTGTGAAAAACACAATTGGCGAGAGAGAAAAGGGAGAATGAGATGTCTGATAAAACTCAATATCGAATGGCGATGGAACATCAAGGATGTCAAGCACTGTTGCAACAACCACTAGACAAATAGAAAAAAAAGAAGCTTAGAACCAACCTGTAGGGGGTTCTAAACGAGAGGTTCTTACGTGATATTAACACTGACAGTTGCACCACCTTCGACAATGACCATTTTGGAAGGTGGCTCGAAAGTGTACTCCTTCATCATTGGTCGCAAGAAATAATCGCCTGGCATCAACGACTGGAAGGTGAAAATTCCTTCTGCGTCCGTCAGGCTGTTTTGGCGGTAATTCTTACCACCGGATGTGGACACCAGTACACCCTCCAGTGGAGTCATGCCTCCATCCGTGATTTTGACGATGATTTCTGCCAATTTGAAAGCTTCGAAGTTCATTTTAACGATTTCTGTCGGTTGCTGCGACTTCATCTCCACGTTCAGCATAGGAGGTTTCATGATGTAGCCAACTTTCTCAGCGGTGACGGTGTAATCTTGAGATTTGTCCAGTGGTCCAGCTATAAAGAGTCCTTCTGCATTAGTGGTAAACGTCAACTCTTCCTTTTCTCCAACCACCTTAATGGTAGCTCCCTTAAGAGCAGGCTTAACGTATCCCTTGAGGAATAGGGCTCGTTCAGCCCGGAACTCGACCAAGGAAAACATGCATTCATTAGTCATAGTCAGGGTATAACTAGGGGGGGTATACTGGAACAAGTTCGAAGGTGAACTTGGAACCAGAGTGACGGATTCCCCACTTTCCAACCAGATCTCGAAAGGGTGAACATTCTTGTCAACAGCAGAAGGCTCCAAGGGTCCAACAACCGAGTCCTGTCGTGGCTCTGACTTGAGTGTGATGGTGAACGGTCCAGGTTCTTCAGATACGAGGGCCCCAGTGACTTGGTGATGAGTGGCAATGACTGACAACAACTGTGGATTTGACGTATCCCACGTTAATGGCGCACCTCCTCCGAATTTATGGCAGCTAATAGGGGTAAAGACGTATTTACCAGGGGCAGCCACGCATTCCCTGGAAGTTCCTTCGGAAACATCCATTTTCCCGGTGTGACCTTTATTGGTCACGTAACTGAGCGTGGTTCGGTGAGACAGGTTCAGCGTGAGACGAAAACCAGTTTGCTCGAACTTCGCTGCCACGTTCTTTGCATTGACCGATACAAGAATAGTCTGCTCCTTCCAGCACCATTCCTCTTTATCCACACTCAATAGATATTCACCTGGAACGACCTCCGTGAATACGAATTTGCCCTGACCGCTAGTCGTGGTCCGCGGAGCCCCACTACTTCCTCTGGAAGGCCGAAGGCTTACGGTCAAAGACCGACAAGACTCCAGACAAAGGATATTCCCATGAATCTCTCCAAGGAACTGAGAAAATGATATATCCGTTATGGGTTCCATTTTAACAGTGAAGATGTGTTCTTTAGGTCCGAATCTGAAACGATAATAAAAAAATCAAAACCTTTTGGTTCCTCCGAAGGAAAAATTGACAAATGCATCCAGGGAAGGAAGAATAGGAGGGAAAAAACCAAACTAAAAAACATTATAGAAATATGAAACTATAGAGATTGAGATGACCGTGTCGTACAAGTATCAGCTCTAGAAGGAGGGAAGTTCTTATGGAAAAGGAGAACCCAACAGGTCATAGGAGAATTTGAATTGCCATTGAGGATAAGCAATAATTTTTTAAACACTAGGAAGGTACTTTACTGTCCTTTTTACACAGAGCAATTTGGGGCAGAACTGGGAGTTGAGGAGTAGCTCACGTTATACATATTTTTTTTTACAGCGAACTTATAGATTTTACTGCTGTATCTGTACCTTGTCTTTTTATTTTACCTCTGCATTTTAGATACACTCACTCTATTCCTCTAGATAGCGTTCTTTAGTTCTTGGCACCATCTCTCTCCCAGATTACAAATTCCAACCAACACACGCTAAATTGCCACTTGTTGGCGCCCACTAATTACCTTATTCCTGCCTCCTCGTCCTGAGGGCTGAGAATGATGGAGGCTCTGTACTCGCCCGGTTCCAAGAAGAGACACCCTCTTCGTGACGAGCTCGTCTGCACCTCGTGTAGACCTCCGCTGCTTCCTACCACCCGAATCAACCTGAAAACCCGAACGAATCAATGAGCTCTGTGAAATGGCGCCAATGTAATCCAACGAGCTAAAAATTGATCATGGCGAAGAACAGAAAAACGAGAAAAAAGAATGACTCGGGCATAACGTACGAAATATCCCAAGCAACGCCTGAAGTGAAATAGTTTAACGCTAGTAACGGAGAAAAGCCAAAGAAAGAGAAGGACGTTCTCTTCACCCTCTTCTCTATCGGTATCCGCAGGCGGATACCAATAGAGAAGCGCCCTCTTCTTTCCCGCTTCCCCCACACATTCCAACATTACCAGGGTACGTTGAGTTCAGAGGCGGAGTCCACCGACACGGAGAAGCAGGTCTGGTAGCGAGACGGGATTAGGCTTTCGCCGGCAGGAGAGTTTACGTTTAAATTTATCTTCACATCATCAAATTCGACTCCGTCTGAGAAGAAAGACGACACACGTCAAGAACTCCCAAACATTTCAAGGATCAAGTATATAAAAATCCAGTAAACGCTTTCATACATCTCCAGTTTCTACCGCTTTCCCACAAACGAGAGCAGAGTTCGTTCTTCTAATCCTCTTTAGGACTATTATACGAACATCCCAGGATAAAATCTCGTGTTCCACCGACGGCCTTGTCTCTCGATTCCTTACCTCCATCTCATAGGAGAGTTAGGCGCCCTCCTGTGCACCAGAACTGCAAATTGTTTACACTATCACTTTCACATGCAAGCAGTAAGTAGGGTGTTGTTCCTGAGTGATTGAATATAGTGAGTGAAATGAGTATGAATATTTGTGGAAGCTGGTTAAGGGTGGGAAATGACAGCTTACCTCAAATGTAGTGCATGTTTGGTGTTATTTAATTTTCCTTTGTGTAAGGGGGTCTACTGTCATGGTGTAGTGGTTGGTCTTGGTTTGTGGTCTGCAGCTAGTATTTGTGTGCCTCTCATGTCAATATGATCATTGACCTTGAGGACTTTGGTTTCAAAGTACAGAGGGTCTGTAGTGCATGTGATGTGTAGTAAGTCTGCAGCCTGTAATTATCACTTTGTTCTGCATGGTCTGAAGTGTTGCTGAATGCTTAAGAGAGGTTAGGGACTAAAGCTGAGCTTGGATAGTCCATTACCAAGCGTAGGAATGGTTTGCATAATGTGGTTCCTGTGAATTTGTGTGAATGCTGATTTTGAACGTCATTGATATGATGCCAAGTACTTTTGGTGTAGTAAGGGGTGTTGTTTAAGGTTAGGTGTTTATCGGTATTCGTATGTATCTCTGGAGAGGAGGGTAGCTGTGGATTTTGTTGGGGCTATTTTGAATCTACTTGTGGCGAACCGGGTGTGGTGTTAAGGTATGAAGTTATGTTTGTCTGGGGTGAGAAGGGGTCATGTCTGATCAGCAAATGGGGTTCAAGGGTTAAGCATATTGATACAAGGTGTTTTCAGAGGGGTGGTAACAGTGTGGGCAGTGTTGAATGTCTGCTTGGTTTGTGTTTGTAGAATGGTAGGTTCGGGTGGTAGCCTGATCTGAGTCAAGAGAGAGTGACTTTTGCCTTTCCAGGGAAAGGGGGTTAGATTCTTCATTTGCTTTATTGGGGTGGGTGGGGGTGGGTGGGGGTGAGTAGTATGGGGTTGATTTGGAGGTTGTGTAAATGGCGGCTGACTATTTGGAGTGTGGGTGTGATTGATTTCTTTTTGTTGCGGCGGGCAAGGGGAGCAATGAGGCTGAAATTCTGCAGTATTGTACAGAAGGCCTTTTTGTGCTTGCCTTTAGGAGCACATTTTTTAAAGAGTTATCTGGCGACTGCCACCCAGGGCACAAGAGGCCATAATCAGTTTAGTCTATTAGGCTCTGTCCCTCCGACCCAAAGAAGCAGAAGTCAATCTCCAAGAAGAAAGGTCAAAGAAAATGGAGGAGGCAAACCTGGTCTAAGAAGTAAAATAATCCATAGTCTGGTGTACACGAACTCATCCCGAGCATAAGGGACAAGCGGTAGCGATCCTGGTCTTCAGAGTACTGAGACATATAACATGTGCGAAGATCGCCCAGAATGGAACAATGAACAAGAATGAGCTGAACAGTCTGCGGCGGGTAATGTAGTCATGGCAGGGAAGCGATCCATCACATGGCGATGGGTCCAGGGAGTGTGTCCAATTCGAAGACAACAAGAAGTGACCTCAAGTCACCGAGGCATTGGTAGGATAGGTACACGGGAAATAGCGGCGCGATGGCACGCAACTTTAAGTTCCCGTCAACAGTCTCCCATCTTCTTTGCCAAGCAAACATGAGGGCTGACTAGATTCATGCCATGTTGACGGTGTGAGGAGCGAAACCCAGATCTGGTGACTCAGTCCTCGCGGACTCTTTGGTGTCCTCATTCCCCACATGTCCAGGAACCTAGCAAAAGATAATCTTGACATCAGCCAGGCTCGCGGCCACCGCGAACAATGGCGTGTGGAGATTCCAACCGTCTGAGGGCGCTTTTTGTGTCACTATAATCTGGTCTCTGAACTGGGCGCAACGCGTTATCTCCCGTACAGAACGGTATATTGCAACCAGATCGGTACTGAAGCGAGACGCAGAGCCTGGTAGAGCCCCTCCGACTTCAAACAGAGGGGGGCACAGGGTGGAATCCGAGCCCCTCTTCGGACTTGGAGGCATCCATGTACACTGGCATGGTTCCAGCATGGCACGGTGTGCTCCCAAAAGGTCGAACGCAATACTCCCGGCGCTGTGGAAGTTTGGGAGCAGAGGAGTGGTGACAAATAGTCAAAGATGGTGTTTTGGCTAGAATGAAAGGCACCACCAGCCCAACAGCTATACCGATCTCTCCTCCTTGGGAGGAGTGGGTTTATGTTGATACTGTGGCACGGGTGTGATTGTGTGCATGCCTTACTGTAGAACTGTATGCCATTCATATTTAAGTGTGTATATATGGAAAGAATTTTGCTTTCTGAGAGTAGGTGGGTTATGAAAGGGTGGTAATTATACTAAGGGCTTTGTTTTTTTGTTTTTTTTTTAGTTTGTGTGTGTTAGTTTGAACAGTGGGAGTGCCAGGCCAGTGATAAATAATTAAGTGTGGTTTGGATAAATTGTTTATATAGCGTGGTTACCGTTTCTTTTTGTTGTCTGAATGCAGTATCTGTTAAGAGTGCGTAGGGAAGTGATTTATTTTTGTTAGTTTTGCACCATATATTTTTGACATGTTGTATGAAGGTCATGTGCGTATTATAGGTGATGCCAAATATTGTTGGTGTTATATTTACTGGGATGCAGTGAGTTTGTAGATGTTAGGGTGATGGTTTAATTCATGCCTGCTTGAGGGGAATAATGTGACTGTGGATATATGTGGGGAGACTCATTCTGTCATTATAGTTGTGTCACATTGTCTGATGATGCCTCAAATTTCTTAGGTGTTGGGTGTAGCTTGGTTGCCCATGTTGCAGATTGTGCATCTTCCCTGCCACAAGGACAGCAGGTGGCTCTGCAGCTATATAAATTTCATCCTCCATCTACACTCTAATTACAGCAAGCTTTTTAGATTCCCTCGTTGGTGTTCACTTCTTTCAAGTAATATTAATAATAGCAAATAACATCCGTTGTCACCAAGGTATTTCCTACCTGACTTGACAGCAATGACGTGATCGCCAAAGTCGACATTGTTGAAGCTGAAATAACCATTGGCGTCGGTCTTCACCTCCAATCCCTTGTCCAGCTTAACCAGGGCCCCCTCAATCGCTTGTGAATCCTTTCCCATGAACACGTGTCCTCGCAAACTGCGGCCACTAACCTGTCCAGTGTTAAAGTACAAACTTGTAAAACAATTATTCACTAAACTTAGATGAGATTTAGAATGACTCAAATGAATAGAATAAATTGGTGTACTAAACCTGGCATAGTCGAAAGTGTAATTCAATTAGGAAAAGTTCCTAGGAGTAAAAATCAGGGACAAAACAGACAGAAGGAAATGCATTAAAAAAAATAATAATAATGAGAAGCATTCAAATTTAAACACAGTTTTTAATTAAAATATTGATGTCACCCCTGGTTCTTTCTCTTCAGTAAACCAACCAGCAGTGCTCAGGACTGATGCCACGGCACAAGGTCTTTCCAGAGGTCTCCTAAAGAGGTTATATTTAAAGTGGTTCTAAGAGGGTCGAAGGATAGGATGAAACGGGGATGGTTTTCAGGTTGCTGTTGTAGGAGGTCCTGATGGCAGGTGGGTCAGAGAAACGGGGTCGTTGATACAGAGTAGCTTGGGAGGGTTGAGGCTGGTTTTGTAGCGCTAAGAAACCCTCAAGTAGTTGCTTATAGCTCCCTGGGAGAAGATGGAATCTCTGCTCCCTCCGGCACCTTGGGGAGATTAAGGGAGAAAGCTTTGATCCTACAGCCTGTGCTGTCGGCCTAGCCAACGTTACTCCAATAAGTGGGGCCGTGCTTTCTGTGTGGGTGTCCTGAGGGGACCAGGTTAGAGTGGAGTGACTATGTTGCATGCTACGGGAATTTTTATAACAATCCACGTGCTAGTGGTCCATGCACCAGCTAGGAAGTGAAAGTCCTAATGCAACTAACCTCAAGTGCCACTCGACCACTCTTCAACCTTTTCTCATGTAGTAAGGGTGCACTACACCCTGTCATGCTCAAGAATGCAAAGGGCCCCCACCCCCACACCTGGGTGCAATGATCCAAGCTCAATTCTCACCAAAAGTTCTACAATTTCTTTCCAAAACTGAACACCTGATTTTATTGAATGCAGAATAATAATAAAAAAAAAGCATCCTGAAATTCTCAATTGAGGGAAGTGTCAATCAAACTGACCTTGAACACATCTTGGATATGGAAATCGCCATGATTAATCTCAAAATCGATTGACAGGGGAGCCACTTCATATTTGATCTCCTGGGAGAGGAAATGCGGCACCACGGTATACTTCCCAGTGGGGACGCTGCTGAAAGCAAATGCCCCCTTGGCATTGACCGGAACGTGACACAAAGGCGGGTTCTTGAAACGATTCACATACGAGGGAAGTTTGTCCTTCTTGCATTCTTAAATAAGGATGGGATAAGTTACGAGATTAACTGCCTCCCCCCCCCCCTCCAATCCACTCACAGCATAAGGGGGCCACGGTAGGCTTAGTTCCATTACTCTGTGGTAAGAGCGCAAGAATACGTGCAGCATGGTGTCGTATAAGGTAAGTAAATGTGACCATACCAAGCGGTGAGGTTGGGCAGAGACGCATAAATCTGAAATTGCTCTCTTAAATAGTCTCATTCAATGTGAATGAGAGGCTAGTCTCGAGCCTCCTTATAAAAAGCAGATCGATCGTGAGATGAAGGCTCAAAAGACAAGAGTATGTAAGCCAAGACCAGGCAGACATTGAGTGGTATTCAGACAATTTTTTTTTCCATTAAGGGGCTATTCAGTTTAGTCTAAGCTAATAAAGCAAAATAGCAAAACAAAGAAGAGGAAAGCATTCTCACACGTTGCAGAGGCCCACCTGTCCCTGGCACACGAGCATGCAACAACCGCTAAATAATGTCAAGCAAAATGGAGGAATCCACTGACCTCCAAAAAGCAAGTTAATCCATAGTAAAAAATACACAAACCTATCCTAAGTACAGGAGACAAGCACCAGCGACCACACTCATCCAGATGCTTGGAGAGGTAACCCTACTTTTTAGGGCCCATCGGGTGGGGCCTAAAAAAAAGTCAGGGTAATCCTTTTACAATGTAATGTTTGACTAGATTAAAAAAAAACACAAAACATACAAAAGACAAAAACAAAAATGGCAAAGCATAGGAGGGGGGCCTACGAGAACTTGCCCCAAATCCTGTTGACTCGCTTCCCCACCTCTGCTAGAGGGGTCTTCCCGTTAAGTGAAGAAATGTATGCCCACCAGGAAGAGGGCATGGGTGCTTCGAAACATACCAGAACCTGGCCCTAGCTTAATGAAATTCACCCGCGGTGAAATCTTTCGGACGGCACTTATAGCGCATGTAGGCATAACACTTCTGTTTGAGGGTTGCCTCACACTCAGCTGACCACAACGGAAGCGGTCGATGAGCAAACCAACCAGACTTTCTATGAATAGTACCAGGCCCACAGCAATGAGGTTACCAGAGAAGAACTCAACGGTCTCATCCACTGACCTATACTCCTTAACTGGGAGAGTGAAATCAGTCATTTTCTAAAATGCGGACCACTGCAGATGCGTCAAGCACCATCAGGGAGGAATGGGGGGGGGGGTCTCTCAGGTGGCAATGGTGCAGAAAATGATATTAGAATGGGAAAGTGATCACAACCATGATGGTCATCAACTACCTCCCACCCAAATTCATGCTGTGCATCGGGAGAGCACAGAGAGAGATCAGGATAGGTTAATGAGGCAGTTTTCAGGCAGTGATGTGCAAACTCATCCACATTTAAGACACTTATCTCCAGTTCATCGTTCAGGTAGGCGACTGCCTACTTGTGCATAAGTCACTGTACACAACAGACTACTATTAGGCTATATTAAAAAACAAATCTAAATAACACATAAAACAACCAGGCAATGGCTTCGCCGGGGGGAGCTTGCGTTTCACTACTAAAATTAAAATTTAAAATCTAAAAAAAAGCAGCCATGGTTAAATTTTTATAAATTTTCTGAACTTCACCAATTATAATAATTATAAAAAGGAACTCTTAAACTAAATTTCTCCATTTCAAAATATCATTTTGCTAAAATATAGTTATAGAAGAAGATATATAAAAATAAATTTTCTGAACTTAACCATTTGTAATTCTTTGGGTTTTATAAAATTCACAAAATTTCGATACTTATATTTATTTCCGGAACTTGAACATTTTGTTTTTTGATATTATAAAAGAATTATTAGAAATAACATTGAAAAAAAATCATAAGTCATAACCAAACTAAGATGAAATTATTATACAAATACTCGAAAAAATTCCCCTTCTTAAATTATAGTGTTAGTGATGATAAAAAAGGACAAAGGCTAAAAAAATAACAACAACCAGAAAAGCAAAAAGGCAAGAAGGAAGCATGCTCCAAAGGTAGGCCCACCTTCCCCGGAGCCAGGCTCCTCCAAAAAGTCATAAAGTCCACAAGTTGATGTGTACAAACCTGTCCCGAGTACAAGGGACAAGCAGTAACAATCCCGCTCATCCCAGTACCGGGACAGATAGCATGCGATAAGATCACCCAGATTGGGAAATTCAACAAGAATGTACTGAACATTCTGAGGGACAAGCAGTCATCTCAATAAGGCGCAGGAGAGCACTCCATTAAATGGCAGTGTGTCCCCTAAGTGTGTTCAATTCGGAGACGACAGAAAACAACCTGAAGCCGGCATGGCATTGGGGGGTAGGTCCATGGGAACAGTCACGGTGCAATGGCACGCAACTTTCAGTTCCCCTCGATTGTCTCCCATCTTCTTTGCCAAGCAGTGCCTATTCCTGTAGTGTAATCGGTGAGAGGAAGAGCGAAGCGCTGATCTGGTCGACCAGTCCTCACAGACTCTTTGGCACTGGCATTCCCTACATGTCCAGGAACCCAACAGAAGATAATCTAAACATCTGCCCAGATATCATGAACCAAGGGATGTGGAGATTCCAATGTTCCGAGAACACTCAGGGCGCTTTGTGAGTCACTATAAATCACAATCCAATCTCTGAACCAAGACATTGCGTTATCTTCGTACTGATCAGTGTATTGCAACCAGCTCAGCCATGAAGACAGATGCAGTGCCTGGCAGAGCCCCACTGACTTCAAACAGAGGGGACACAACATAGAAACCGACCCCCTCTTGGGACTTGGAGGCCATCATCTGTATACACTGGTACAGTTTCAGCGTGACGCGAAGTGTGCTCCAAAAAGGCAGAACGCAATACTCTCAGCGCTGTAGAAGATTTGGGAGCATAGCCGTAGTGACAAATAGTTAAAGGTAGTACCCTCCAGAGTGGCGTCCTGAGCAGCAAAGGAGGGCACCGGCTCGAGAGCTATACCTGGCTCACAAAGGAGTTTGCTAGCCCTAAACCCAGAGGGCTTAGGGTATGACCGTCATCTTTCGGTGGCATAGGCACCGTCGAGATCAGATGTGGATGCAGTGAGACCTGTTGACGACTGAGGGAGGCGCCAGACTCGTGCGTACAGGCGAATAATGCACTGTGCATTGCTAGTAGCATCTACCCAGCATCGACAAGTGGGCTCTCAATGGGAGAAGTGCGGAAGGCACCGGTCGCCAGGCTAAGGCTGGTTTGGTGGACTGAGTCCACTTTCTGCGATACAGGCTGGGCTGCAGAAGCATAAAAGTTGCATCCGTAGTCGAGTTCAAACAAACAAAAGATCAATTAGGCAGTAGCCCTATCAGCACCCCAGGCGCTGAACGTCACGGAACGAAGAATATCCATGGCGCGGGTATAAGAGACCCTAAGGCTGCGAATATGAGTCTCCCAGGTGAGACATCGGTCGAAACGGTGTAAGTCCACCACTTCCAGGCGCACCCAATTGAGAAACAAGTCTGAATCAGGGTGGAGCCGTGGATGGCGGCAGAAAAGCACCACCTTAGTCTTAGCCAAGGAAAACCGAAGGCTGTACGCTTGGGCATAACGAGAGACTCGGTTCAATGCATGTTGGAGTCGGCGCTACAGAGTTAGCATCTGGGCCAGGCCAAAAGAGATGGAAAGGTCATCCACGTAGTCTAGCGAGAACATCTTCGGGCAGCAGCGAGGTGATGCCATTGATGATCGGGGCAAAGGTTGTGAGACTGAGGACACTACACTGCGGGATATACCACCCTCTTCCTGCTCCATTGAGCCGGAGAGGACTCCCCCCCCCCGTACGAGGAATCGACGATCTCACAAAAATTTGGATATAAAGATTGGGAGATGTCCTCTTGCCCCCATCGTGTGGAGTCTCCATGATACCGTATGGCCATGTTGTATCATAGGCCTTCTCCAGATCGAAAAAACACCGTGGCGTAGTGATGTCTACGAAGGAAGGCCTCGCAGACGGCATTTTCCAGTCGGAGCAGAGCATCCGACGTGGAGTGGAACTTGCGGAAGCCGCACTGTGCAGAAGACAGATGGCCTCCGCTGTCCAGGAAAAAGGCTAATCTAACATTTACCAATTTCTCCATCAACTTGCACACACCGGAGGTTAGAGAGATTGGGTGGAAACCAGCCGGGGTAGAGTGATTTCTCCCCGATTTGCGAAAAGCGAGCACAGCAGCAATTCTCCAGGAATCTGGGAGGATACTCTCTACCCAGATCCTGTTGAACAAATCTAACAGAAAGACCACGTCTCGCTCACGCACGTGTCGAGGCATTGCGTACAGGACATCGTCTGGACCAGGGACGGTGTCGAAGCACGAAGCGAGGGCGGAACGCAACTCACTCAAAGTAAACCTGTCATTGAAGGGAGGTTCTCCTCCTCTGGAGGTAAAGTCCAGTCGGCGGCTTTCTGAGACATAATGACGTGCATTGAAGGCTGGCGGAGCAGCATCCCGGCTAGAGAATGCCGAGAAAGCGTTCGCCAAGGATTTCGCCACGGACGCGGGGTCTGAGATTGCAGTCCCATTCTCCTGGAGGATGGGAGAAGGGTACTGAAAGAACTTGCCCCCGAATCCTTTTGACTCGCCTCCACACACCTGTTAGTGGTGTCTTCCCCTTAAGTGAAGACATGTATGCATGCCAACAAGAGCGGCGTGCGTGCTTCGGAATATACCAGAACCTAGCCCTAGCTCAACGAGATTCGCAGACAGTGAAGTCATTCGGGCGGCACTTATAGCGCATCTAGCCATAATGCTTCTTTTTGAAGGCTGCCTCACACTCAGGTGACCACCAGGGGAGCAGTCAGCGTACAAAATGGCCAGACGTTCTAGGAATAGTAGTTAGGCCCAGTGCGATGATGTTGCTGGAGAACTCAACGGCCTCATCTACCGACCTAAACTCAACTGAGAGAAATCAGCCATTTCCTGGAATGCGGACCACCGCGCCTGCACCAAGCACCACAAGTGAGGGCTCTCGGGCGGCAACAACCCAGAAAATGATATTTGAATGGCAAAGTGATCACTACCATGGAGGTCATCAACCACCCCCCACCAAAAATCAGGCTGTGCATCCGGAGGGTACAAAGATAGATCGAAGCAGGAAAATGAAGCCATTCTCGGGCAGTGATGTATAAACTCATCCACACTTAGGACACCCATCTCCATCTTGTTGATCAGGTCGGCAAAGACCTGACCCCTGGGATTAATTGATGAGTCTCCCCAGAGGGGGTTGTCTACCATTCAGATCTCCTAGCAAGAGAAAGGGCCTCGGTAACCGTACCAAGACTCGGCGGAAGTCTCCAGCTTCGAAGTCAACTGACGATGGAATATATGTGGAAATAACAGTATACCTCTTATCCAGGCGCAGCTACACAGCTACTGCCTGAAAGGAGGTATCTAAAGTGAAGAAAAGAATGGAGACATCATGCCGGGTGTAAATCGTGCATCCTTCCCCCCCGCCTTACGGGGAACGGTCACACTGGGGAAAAGGAGGGGACCCTGGCTTTAGCTGGGGCTCCTGCCAGCTTTCCAGGGGAGCATCCGGGGTGGGTAGAACCCACAGAAGGGTTCCAAATGGGTGCGGAAACGACCGTGCTTGTAGGCCTGGAGCAGAGGGTGTCTTTCTTAACATTTAGGCATAGGACGTCCCAGGCAGAGTCGGGTGCGCCACAACCAAGTCCTAAGCCTCGCAAAATGAGAGCCGATCCGTGGCTGGAATGGCCAGGATTTCCATCTCAAGGAGATATGCACCACATTGATTCGAAGAAGTGGGGTGCAGCTCTACGTAATCAACACACTTGGCCACACATGATTTGTGTTAACCTGTATTGATGACTATGGTCAACGGTGTGTCTATACTATTGTGCACATCACGTGCATATGTAATGTCATCAGCGTTGGCCTGCAGGCTTGCAGTCTACTTAGAGCGGTGAGTCTGTGCGGTTGTCATTTGCCACTGGTAGCAGAACATAAACAACATGGCGTCTTGCCCAACAAAATGGCCTCCCAAACTTGAAAGTGATCTAGTTTATGAGAACTAAAAGAGAGATATCGATATATGGTGTGAATTGACGGAGCTACCTAAAATTAAGCAGGCACTTGCTATCCATTTGTCTTTATCTGCCCGGGCTAGGGCTGCGTCCTCTGAGATAGATGCATCAGACTTAAAGAATGAAGATGGTGTTAAAACGTTGCTGAGCAAACTTGATAGTTTGTTCTTGGTTGACAAAGGGTGGCAACAGTTTGCAGCCTTCCAGGAATTGTATCATTTTCGTAGATCTGAAGCTGTGGACATTCTGAAATTTGTTTATCGAGTTTGAACATGTGTACAAGTTTACCAAGCAGGATATGACTCCACCTGACTCGGTAATGGCGTTTATACTTTTGGCTTCCTGTAATTTGTCAGACAACGAACAGCAGCTAGTAATGTCCACCATTACAGATGTGACATATAGTAATATGAAATCCACCCTCAAACAAATTTTCACCGGTGAAATAAGTTCAAAGACGAGTGTATCCCCGGCTAATATTGACGTAAAAAATGAACCTGTGTTCAAATGTCAGAGTAGTTTGAGTAAAGCAACGTTTTATGAACGCGGTAACCGACGTGGACGGCCATTTTCGCAAGGTGCTACAATGAGGGGGAGCGGCCGCCGGCTACAACCCAGTGCTGCCAACCATCCGCAGTCCGGTAGTAGAAGACAAAACCCTCTGAGTCCGGACTGCAGTGTTTCCCGGAGTTTAGTGTGTGACTCCCGGTTTCATTGGGCATGTGATTGTCCAGATGCCTACGAGAACGGTGGGGCTAGCGGTTATTTGGAAAGTTGTAGTCAGTCTGAGACTGTGCAGTTATCATTATTTATAGGATTTACCGGTAGGGAAAGTCACGTGAAGAAACTACACACGCTAGTCAATGAAGCAAAAGGTTGTGCTGTTCTGGATTGCATGTGGTTCTACGTGGTTGGAGGATTACCATAAAGAACTTAGGGAGTTTGAACGAGACAGTGTGATGGAAGAAGAATCGATGTCCATGTTTACTTTTGGTGATGGTGTCACATATTCTTCACTAAAGCGGGTTACTCTTCCGTGTTCAATCGGAGGAATCAATGCTACTGTAACCACTGATGTAGTATCCTGTAATGTTCCTTTGCTCGTAAGCAAACTTTCAATGAAGAAAGGAAAGATTTGTTTGAACTTCCAAAATGACACGGTAACAGCATGCGGTAAAACTATTCAGTTAAATACTCATCATCAGGTCACTACCTGTTGCCTCTTTCTATATGACTAGGCCGAGAGTATCACCTTAGCGTGTGATAGTGGTGATGTCAAGCAGGTTGCTCTTAAACTACACAAGCAGTTTAGCCATCCAACATCGTCGAAGTTGCAGGAATTAAGAACACTCAGCTAGAGAAGGCGATCACTACTGTTACTGATAGTTGTGAAGTTTGTGCTTGTTTCAAGAAACCTAAACCTAGACCGATAGTTAGCATTCCAATGGCATCCAAGTTTAATGACGTAGTGACCATGGAATTAAAGATTTGGGGACATTACTACTTCTTGGTGATGATAGATCTTGCGACATGCTACTGTACGGTTACTGTAATAAAATATAAATGTGCTTCTACTGTGATCAGAGGTGTATTTCTCAGTTGGATTGTTCTTTTTGGTGCACCAAGAAAAATCTTGTCTAACAATGGCTGTGAATTTAATAACAGTGACATGCGATCTTTGAGCGAAGCATTCAATGTGAAGGTTATGACAACTTCAGCAGAGTCCATGGAGCAATGGTGTTTGCAAGCGACAGAATGCAGTGATCGGCGACAGCATCAGTAAAATCATGGCTGATAGTGACTGTGACTTGGAAGTAGCCCTAGCTTGGGCTATAGCAGCAAGGAATGTACTAACCAACAGCTCTGGCTTCTCACCTAACCAACTTGTGTTTGGTACCAACGAATGATCCACCAGCGTAAGAACCAGTGACACCATCAAAAATTGTGCATGATAACCTGAATGCTCTCCATGTGGCCAGGCAGGAGTTTGTTAACAGGGAGTCAAGTGAGGGACTAGCTAGAGCCTTGTGTCACAACGTTCGATCAACTGATGTGGATAATTTACAAAATGGAGATAGCCATGAGTGGCACGGGCCTGGCATAGTGATAGGGCGTGATGGTAAACAAGTGCTGGTAAGGCATGGTGTCTACGTACAAGCACACGCCTGTCATCTCACTTGTATTCCAGTGTAGGACACTGGGATGCAAGACAGCACTCTTGATGTCTGTAGCGTTCAGCATCAGCTCAAGGAGTCTGGTACTGCAGTGTTACTTGCCTCATGATGAATCTTCGAGTGATCGAGTTGACAAGCCTCAGCACCACGTAAAGCATAATGATGTGCGTGAAAGATAGCCAGATGTTGCTGGTGTTCCTGGGCCACTTAAGGTTACTGTTGACCAAAGAATTAAAGGAATACATTCTGAAAGTGGTGAATTAGTATCAGGAAAGATATTAAGCCAAGCTGGTAAAGCTACTGGCAAGTACAAGCATTAGTATAATTTGCAAAAGGACTCCAATGGCAGTGTATGTGCTGTGTGGACTTACAGGATGGCTTTACTGAGTTGGAAATATTGAGTGAAGCAGGAATGGTTATTATTTAATTCCGAGGCTGTGCATGCTTCTAAAGACAGTGAAATAAATAATTAGAAGAACAATAATGTTTATGAAGAGGTAAATGATGTCCGACAAAGTTATATTACAGTTCAATGGGTTGTGATCGAGAAAGTAAAGAGCGGTAAACCAGTGGTTAAGGCGCATTTAGTAGCGAGAAGTTTTGAGGAGAATACTACTGATCTTCAGAAAGATTCTCCTACTTGCTCAAAGGAGGCAATACATTTGGTTTTGGCATTTGCTTCATCCAGACAAGCGAGTCATCTACCTACATCCTCCTCAAGAGTAGGCTAACAGTAAGCTGTGAAGAAAACCATGTACGGTCTGTCTGATGCTGCTCAACATTGGTATCTGTCAAGGAGGAATTACTTGCCCTGGGAGTTGTTATGTCCAAGCTGAATTCTGCTTCTTCTACTGGTGTTCTCATCGAAGAGTGACTAGCATTATGTGTCTATATTGACGACTTCCTTTGGGCAGGCACTGCAGAATTTGAGCAACATAAAATTAGCAAATTGAGCGAAATCTTCCTGGTTGGTAGCTCAGCATCAAAAGCACTCGAGTATGTTGACCTGAATGTTGTTTCTGATAGTGACGGTGGCATTGCTGTAGACCAGTTTCAGTATGCATGTTCATTGAAACCCATCATGGTTAATCGCCATCGGGCTGCAGTAAAGAGCCGTGAGCTGTCAGACTCAGAAAAGTCTGAGTACCGTGCACTGATAGGACAGCTTAACTGGATTGCTACCCATACCAGGTCTGACATTGCATTTGATGTCTGCGAGTTGATTGGGGCTTTTAACTCTGCCACTGTTGCTGACCTCTTGAGACTCAGCAAGGTCATCTCACGTGTTACCACTGATAACATCAGACTGCACTTTCCAATGATGCAGCAATTTGACAATTGTTATATTAAGTGTTTCGCGTCTACTTCTTTTGCTAACTTGACTGGCGTTGGTCCTCAAGGAGGCTTTGCAACCTTCTTGCGTGATGACTGTGGAACAAGATGCCCCATCTATTGGCAGAGCAGAAAGATCTGTCGGGTTGTTAAGTTGACCCTGTCTGCTGAAACTCTCACCCTACTTGACTGCACTAAGACTGCCATCTATCTTGGGAGTCTCTTGTCCGAGATATCTGGGTGTGACAAACTAAGAATAAAGTGCTATGTGGACAATAAGAGCCTCGTTGAAGCTCTGCATTCGTGTAAACACGTTGATGACAGGAGACTCAGAATTGACATAGCTGTGTTGCAAGATATGTAGGAAAGAGGCGAGATCACTGAGGCGTCCTGGGTTGACAAGGGTCAACAATTGGTAGACTGCGTCACTAAGAGGCAGCTGCAAGCTGCAGTTAGTAGGAACTAGAACCTTAACTCAATCCCACTGTAAATAACACATAATAGTATGTGACTCTCCACTGCGCCTAAATGGTTACCACTCTGTATAAAGTGTATGTCATTCAAACGTATATGTACATGAAATATAATATTAAAAAAATAAATTTCACAAAATAAGAAAAGAGGACTAGAGTATTAACATCTATAAATGACTATGCGCAACAGTGTGTGTCTGTACTATTGTGCATGTCATGTGCATATGTGATGTCATCAGCGCTGGCCTGCGGGCTTGAGCCGGCAGTCTACTTGGAGCGGTGAGTCCATATAGTAGTCATTTGTCAATTTGGACTTACGTTTGCGGCCTTGGAGCAACTTACACAGACTTGGGGTAACCCCGACATTGCACATCTACACAAACAATTCTTATGGCTGAAGCGGTGGTAGTAGTAGCACCTCTGTGGCAGTGGCACGAATACCTTCACACGGTAGCGATACCAACTGACACGCACTGACTCAGGGAGCTTGTCACTGTCCAACTAGACAAGAGTGTGGGGGTGGGTCTCTAGGCCCTTCCCTGTTTTCTCATTACACACTCGACCTTGACCACTCCATGGTCGGCCAACTCTAAGGTGATGTCATCTATGTAGTCCATGAGTTCCCTCGCATAAACTACTCCTTTTATGAAGTTAATGGTAGAGTGTGGCGTCACACTCACAGGCGAGCCGTCACATGTCCGAAGGGGATTAATCCTGGCCACCTCAGACTGATTCAATGCATTCACTAAAAGGCTCCTGTCCGAGAAACGGGTCACCTTCGACTCTCTACCAATCACACTAGCTAGAGCTCTGATGGATAATGTTGGCCTTAGCCAACATGCTACCATCAGTGGAGCGAATAACAAGGATGCGTTTGAAGCCAGTGGGCTCAATAACGCCAGGTAGACTCTGAATGAGGTGCCCAAACGTAATCGAGGCTCCGCTCTGCCCAGTTCTGGTCTTCATCTGGGACTGCCCACCCGGGGAAGCAACGGGGCTGGACATGTCAATCTTGGCTTTGTTGCTTAGAGAAACGGCACCAGACCCATCCATCCCCATGGCTCCCGGGAAGGAAGAGGAGCTCAGGTTTTTTTTAGTCCTTTTCTTTTTACGAAAGGAGAGCGGGAAATGAATCCACTTCTCTCCTCCGCCAGTAGGAGCCCCTAGGCCAGTTGGACTGGCCTCAGCAAGATCCTTCTCTGATTGGAGGTCTTGGCTGTCATAGGGGCACCAGCCGGGAGAGGAGATCCCTCCTCTCCCTGTAAGGCTTTGGGGACCATGAGCCGTCTGAGGAGGTCCAAGTCCATCTCAAGAGGAGCCTCCATGTGGACATCCCCCCAAAAGACAGATTCCATTTGAGGTTCTTTTTTATCTTCTAATGCCGGCGAACCGGCATCCGTTGAGGAAGAGAGGGGGGCAGGTACACTGATCCCTTGCAAAATTGTCACTCACGCTTGCAGGACATTAAGGCGCATGGGCCAACGGGCCCTAGGATCCTTTGCTCCCCTAATGGGCTGCCCACCTGCTTTCTTGGAAGTCCCCTGAGAAAGTAAAGGGAGAGACTGCCGCTGGAAAAAGTGACAGAAGGGGGTGAGAGGAAGACCCAGCACCCGTAGGCAAAGGAGAGGAGCAAGCCTCCTATCCGGAAGAAATTTGGAGGGTCCTCTGAGAAAGCACAGGGAAAGGGCCTCCATTTTTGTCAGTTGAGCTGTCCGAAAGTGGCTCCGATGATGGTAGAAGACAAGGTAAAGGGAGAGAAGAATTTTTTATGGACTCATCATTGCTCATGGTGACCCTTTGTAATTCATGGGATGCACACACTTATCACCCTACACACTATCCTGCTCTGCAAGGGGTGAATATGGGGCCGGCAAAACCAGCTGCCGCCATTTGAGGCCACTCCTTAAACCTAGTGTCCTGGCAGCCCATTAGTATGGCGGCTCCATCTTAGGCATGTCATACAAAATGATAGATAGTGAAAGAAGAAACAAGAGGTGAAGGTTGGGGCGAAGCAGGTTGTTAACAACCCACCAACCCAAACCGGAGCTTAGGGGTGAAGGGACATTATCCCCTACCCCTTCAGCCTCGATCCGTGATTGGCTGAGAAGCTGGTCGGCATCTAACCTGTGAAATTAGAGGCCAACCAGAGAAAGTTGTATGGAAAGTGAGGAAGCAGGGTAATTTTTTTTTTTTTTATGGAGCCCATCTGGCAACTACCCACTTGGGCATAAGTCGCTGAAAAACATGACTGCCTAGAACTAGGCTACTTTAAAGTAAAAATATGAAAACTTAACAATGATATAAATTGGAAAAACTTAACAATCGAAGCAATCTCCCTCAGCGGGGGGAGGTCCCCATCACCCCGGTGCAGGAGAGTGCAACCTACAAACAAAACAATAACAAAAAAAAGAACCTTAAATAAAGGGGAGAAGCCCGGCCTCCCCCCAAAAGTCAGCAAGTCCACAAGTCAATGTGCACAAATCTGTCCCGAGCACAAGGGACAGGCGGTAGCGACCCTGCCCATCCCGGTACTGGGACAGGTATCGTGCGAGAAGATCACCCAGACTGGGACATTCGACAAGAATGTGCCGAACACTCTGGGGGACGACGCAGTCGTTGCAATAGGGCGCAGGCGAGCGCTCCATCAAATAGTGATGCGTCACACGAGTGTGTCCGATTCGGAGACGACAGAAAGCAACCTGAAGCCGACGCAGCATTGGGGGATAGGTCCATGGGAACAGTCGCGGCGCAATGGCACGCAACTTTAAGTTCCCTTCGACCGTCTCCCATCTTCTTTGCCAAGCAGTCCGAAGAGCTGCCCGTATTCCTGCCATGTAGTCGGTGTGAGGAAGAGCGAAACGCTGGTCTGATCGCAGAATCCTCGCGGACTCTTTGGCGCCCTCATTCCCTGCAATTCCTACATGTCCAGGAACCCAGCAGAAGATAATCTCGACATCCACCCGGCTCGCCAAAACCGTGGCGTCACGGATATCGCGAACCAGTGGAGTGGTGTATTGCCACCAGCTCGGCCGTGAAGACAGACGCAGCGCGGGTAGAGCCCCGCTGACTTCAAACAGAGGGGATACGGCGTGGAAGCCGACCCCCTCTTAGGACTTGGAGCCATCCGTATACACTGGCACGGTTCCAGCGTGACACGATGTGTGCTCCAAAAAGGTCGAACGCAATACTCCCGGCGCCGTACAAGCTTTGGGAACAGAGGCGTGGCGACAAATAGCCAAATGTGGTACCCTCCAGGGTGGCGTCCTGGGCAGAACCAGGGGCGCCACCGGCCCGAGAGCTATATCTACCTCTCGAAGGAGTTTCCTGGCCCTAAACCCAAAGGGCTTAGGGTATGACTGGCGTCTCTCGGCGGCATAGGCACCATCGAGATCAGCTGCGGAAGCAGTGAGAGCTGTTGGTGACTGAGGGAGGCGCCGGGCTCGCGCATACAGGCGGGTGATGCACTGCACGTGGAATGTACGCAGAAATGATAGTATACCTACTATCCAGGTGCAGCTGCACAGCCACTGCCTGAAAGGAGGTATCTAAAGAGAAAGGAAGAACGGAGACATCATGCCGGGTGTAAACCGCGCATCTCCCAGCCCGGCCATCCCGCGGTGGTGGGGTCGCAAGACCCTTGTACCCCGGGAGGGCGGGCAGGGGGCACGCGCCTAGCATGGTCTCCTGCAAAAAGATAGCTAACGGGGAGCGGGACGAGACGAGCCTCCGCAGCTCATCCCAGTTGGCCCGGAGTCCACGGCAATTCCATTGAAGGAATATGCCCTCCAGGCCTAGCTCGGAGGAGACGCGGGGGCCCTCCTCGAACTGAAGACCCTCACGGGAATAGCCGTACGCTTTCCGGGGGCAGAACCCCGGGCGCTGTTAGCCGGACAAAGCGCTGGAGGCTCTGTCGCCTTCGAGGACTTATTGGGGGAGGTTGGGCTCGCCATGCGAGTCTTTTCCTCCCTCCGCCTCGTAACCTTAGGCGGGCGCTGCGGCTTCGGAGGCGGGGAGCCCTCTTTTAGAGGAACCACCGTCTCCGAGCCACTCGCTCCACCTCGGGAAGTGGGCGAAGGAGCCGAAGCTCCTTTGTTGCTGTCCTCCTTTCGGGGGACAGCTTTAGGAACCCCCGAAGATGGCCTAGCGACCATCTTCTGGGGTGTTGCCTCCTGTGAGTCTAACGACTCGGTGGAGGCGCGTGGGGGAGCGCCCGGGTTGGGTAGAGCCCGCAGAAGGGCTCCGAATGGGCGTGGAAACAACCGTGCTCGTTGGCCTGGATGGGCCAGGAGCAGAGGGTGCCTTTCTAACTACTGAGGCATATGACGTCCCAGGCAGAGCCGGGCGCGCCATGACCAAGTCCTTAGCCTCGCGGAATGAGAGTCTATCCTGGGCCTGAACGGCCAGGATTTCTTTCTCCAGGAGATATGCACCACATTGCTTCGAAGAAGCAGGGTGCGGCTCTCCGCAATTGACACACGATTTGGACTTATCGTGTGCGACCTTGGAGCAATTTACACAGACTTCGGGTGACCCCGACTTTGCACGTCTACATGAGCGATTCGTATGGCCGAAGCGGTGACAGTAATGGCACCGCCGCGGCAGTGGCACGAATGCCTTCACGCGGTAGCGGTACCAACCGGCACGCACCGACTCAGGGAGCTTGTCACAGTCGAACGTGACGAAGAGTGTAGGGGTGGGTCTCGAAGCCCCTCCCTGATTTCTCATCACACGTTCGACCTTGACCGCCCCATGGTCGGCCAGCTCTAGGGTGATGTCCTCAATGGAGTAGTCAACGAGTTCCCTCGCATAAACTACTCCTTTCACAAAGTTCATGGTAGAGTGCGGCGTCACACTCACCGGGGTGCCATGAAGTGTCCAAAGAGCACTTATCTTGGCCGCCTCGGCGGGATTCGCCAGAAGGCTCCCGTCCGAGAAACGGGTCACCTTCGGCTCTCTACCAGTTGCCCTTGGACAACATGGTGCCATCAGTGGAGCGAAAAACGAGGAAGCGTTTGAAGCCAGCAGGCTCGAAAACGCCAGGTAACCTCTGAATTAGGGGCCCCACCCTGTGCACTCTTGGTCAGGGGCTCCGCACACGAGGGGCTGGATGTGCCGATCTTGGCTTGGTTGCCTACCAAAGTGGCAGCGGGCCCATCCGTCCCCGCAGCCCCCGCGGATGGAGAGGAGCCCCGAGTCTTCTTCATCTTTTTAGTCTTTTTCTCACCTCCGCCGGCAGAAGCCCCTAGGCCAGATGGACCGGCCTCAGCCAGGTCCCTCTCCGAAATGGAGAAGGTCCTGGTAGTCGTAGGGGCACCTGTCGGAGGAGATTTCTCCCCTCCTTGTACTGCCTCGGAGCCCTCAGCCGTTTGAGGAGGACCCTGCATAGGTGCGGATTCGGGTTCGGTGCTTGCCGCCGAGCCCGAATTCCCCCCCCATGGAAGGCCCTACCGTCTGAGGCTGGGTCTCCTCAAGGACCATGTCTATCACAGGAGGGGCCTCCAGTTGGCCATCCCCTCCCAGGACATCGCAGGTCCCCTTGGCAGTGTCGCCAGTCTTGTGTGGGGAGGCACAGGCCTTGACCACAGCAAGGTTTAAAATTCTTGCCAGCAGGTCTTTTGAGGGAAGCGACCGAAGGGGCCTGGCTTCCCTCTCCCCCCTAAGGGGCTTTGCCCTACCGAGCCGCTTGCACGAGGGGCGGTCGGCAATGGGCTGCCTGCTGGCTTTCTTGGCAGTCCCCTTAGAAAGCAAAGGAGGGACTGCCGCTGGAGATAGGGAGGTGCCCGAAAGCACCTCCAGAGAAGGGGGTTAGGGGGAGTCCCCTACACCCGTAGGCGTAGGAGAGGAGTAAGCCTCCTCTCCGGTTAAAGAAGTATGGAGGGTCCCCTGCGCAAGCACAAGGGGGGGAGCTTCCATTTTCTCGGTGGAGCTGCCCGAGGGCGGCTCAGTTGATTTTCTTGGGGAAGTTGGGGGTTGGGTTTTTTTGTTTTTTTTTTGTCATACATGGGCATGGTGACCCTCTTAATACGGGACGCAATAGCTCATCACCTCTCGCAGTTGCCCGCACTGCGAGAGGTGCTTACAAGCCCGGTAGAGCCAGGCGCCGCCATTCGGGACCACCCCTCCCGCCTGGTGGCCTGGCAGTCCATCGCATGGCGGCTCCACCTTGGACACGGCGTAAAATTGATAGAATGTGAAGAGGAGAGGAAAGGGGATGTGAGGAAGGTATGGGTGGGGATGAAGCAGGTTGTTAACAAAAACCCATCCTGAACCGGAGCTCAGGGGTTAGGGAACAATGTCCCCTCTCCCCCCAGCCCAGATCCGGGGTGGTTGGCTTGAGAAGAAGGTCAGCATCTACCCTGTGAAATTAGAGGCTGACCAGAGAAAGTTGTGGGAGAGGTTGTATGAAAAGCGACGAGGTAGGGGAGAAATCGGGCTATCTGAAGGAAGCAAGGTAAGGAGAGAGGGTATCAGAGAGAAGGAGAAGAGGCTAAGCTGGTGCCGGACAGGGTGCTGAGTCCCGTTAGCACAGCAGCCAGGAAGGCAAATCACTGCGCCCCTTACAGGGCGTAGTCATCCAGGGGCAACTCAGATTAAGGGGATAACCTACTCACCCATAGATAAGACAAGGGAAAAGCCCCTTCTCGACCAGGACAAAGTTGGAAGCACCCAGAAGAAAGCACAGAGGGGGCAGAGGTGCCTCCTTTATAGAGGTGGAGTCACATGATGATGACTTCAGAAATAGTAAAGGAAAACCCCTTTAAAGGTGGTGAGAGATGAGCACCTCTACGAGTCAAAGGTGAGTTGTCACAGTCCTCACCCACCTTCACACAAAAGTTGAGCAAGGTTTTTCTTCATTTTTTTTTTTTTTTTTTTTTAAGAGCTCATCTGGCGACTGCCTACTTGGGCATTAGTCGCCGTATTAAAACTGGCCTAGTTCTAGGCTACTTTAAAAAAAAATTAAACAACACCCCAAAAGGGGGAAAGGAAGCAAGCTGGTGCATCGGGGAGAGGTCCCCCCCCGGCAGGAGTGTGCAACTAAAGGAAAAAAACAAACAAAAAACAAACAAAAAAAAAAACAAATGCAAAAAAACAACAAAACAAAACGAAAAAAACAAACAAACCTTGCTTAAATAATAGGCAGAAGGCCGGCCTCCCCCAAGAAGTCAACAAGTCCACAAGTCAATGTGCACGAATCTGTCCCGAGCACAAGGGACAGGCGGTAGCGACCCCGCCCATCCCGGTACTGGGACAGGTATCGTGCGCGAAGATCACCCAGACTGGGACATTCGACAAGAATGTGCCGAACAGTCTGGGGGACGACGCAGTCGTTGCAATAGGGCGCAGGCGAGCGCTCCATCAGATAGCGATGCGTTACACGAGTGTGTCCGATTCGGAGACGACAGAAAGCGACCTGAAGCCGCCGCGGTATTGAGGGATAGGTCCATGGGAACAGTCGCGGCGCAATGGCACGCAACTTTAAGTTCCCTTCGACCGTCTCCCATCTTCTTTGCCAAGCAGTCCGAAGAGCTGCCCGTATTCCTGCCATGTAGTCGGTGTGAGGAAGAGCGAAACGCTGGTCCGGTCGCAGAGTCCTCGCGGACTCTTAGGCGCGCTCATTCCCCGCAATTCCTACATGTCCAGGAACCCAGCAGAAGATAATCTCGACATCTGCCCGGCTCGCCAAAACCGTGGCGTCACGGATATCGCGAACCAGGGGATGCGGAGATTCCAATGCCCCGAGAGCACTCAGGGCGCTTTGTGAGTCGCTATAGATCACAATCCGGTGTCCGAACCGGGCACGTTGCGTAATCTCCCGTACCGAGTGGTGTATTGCCACCAGCTCGGCCGTGAAGACAGACGCAGCGCCTGGTAGAGCCCCGCTGACTTCAAACAGAGGGGATACGGCGTGGAAGCCGACCCCCTCTTGGGACTTGGAGCCATCCGTATACACTGGCACGGTACCAGCGTGACACGATGTGTGCTCCAAAAAGGTCGAACGCAATACTCCCGGCGCAGTACAAGCTTTGGTAGCAGAGGCGTGGCGACAATTAGCCAAATGTGGTACCCTCCAGGGTGGCGTCCTGGGCAGAACCAGGGGCGCCACCGGCCCGAGAGCTATATCTACCTCTCGAAGGAGTTTCCTGGCCCTAAACCCAAAGGGCTTAGGGTATGACTGGCGTCCCTCGGCGGTATAGGCACCATCGAGATCAGCTGCGGATGCAGTGAGAGCTGTTGGCGACTGAGGGAGGCGCCGGGCTCGCGCGTACAGGCGAGTGATGCACTGCACGCGGCGCAGAGCGAGTGGCATCTCCCCAGCATCGACCAACAGGCTCTCAATGGGGGAAGTGCGGAAGGCACCGGTCGCAAGGCGAAGGCCGGTGTGGTGGATCGAATCCACCTTCCGCAATAAACGCTCGGCTGCGGATGCATAAAACTCGCATCCGTAGTCGAGCTTCGAGCGAACAAAGGATCGATAAAAAAGTAAGGCCCAAGCGCTGAACGTCACGGAACGGAGAATGTCCATGGCGCGGGTACAAGAGACCCTAAGGCTGCGAATATGAGCCTCCCAGGTGAGGCGTCGGTCGAATACAAGACCAAGGAAACGGTGCGACTCAACCACATCCAGGCGCACCCCATTAAGAAACAAATCTGGGTCAGGGTGAAGCAGTGGATGGCGGCAGAAGTTCACAACCTTAGTCTTGGCCAAAGAAAACCGAAACCTGTGCGCTTCGGCATAGCGAGAGACGCGGTTCAATGCCTGTTGGAGTCGACGCTCCAGAGTTGGCATCTGTCCCGCGCCAAAAGAGATCGAAAGGTCGTCCACGTAGAGCGTAGCGAGAACATCTTCCGGCAGCACCGAGGTGATGCCGTTGATGCTCAGGGCAAAGAGTGTGACACTGAGGACACTTCCCTGCGGGACACCCTCTTCCTGCTCCTTTGGGCCGGAGAGGGCTCCCCCCACCCGTACGCGGAATCGACGATCTCGCAAAAATTCAGATATAAACATTGGGAGGCGTCCCCTCGCCCCCATCGTGTGGAGAGTCTCCATGATACCGTATCGCCATGCGGTATCATAGGCCTTCTCCAGATCAAAAAACACCGTGGCGTAGTGCTGTCTAAGAAGGAAAGCCTCGCAGACGGCATTTTCCAGTCGGAGCAGAGCATCCGACGTGGAGTGGAACTTACGGAAGCCGCACTGTGCAGAAGACAGATGGCCTCCGCTGTCCAGGAAATAGGCTAATCTAACATTTACCAATTTCTCCATCAACTTGCACACGCAAGAGGTTAGAGAGATTGGGCGGAAACCGGTCGGAGTAGAGTGATCTCTCCCCGGCTTGCGAAAGGCGAGCACAGTAGCGATTCGCCTGGAGTCTGGGAGAAGACCTTCCACCCAGATCCTGTTGAACAAATCCAACAGAAAGGCCATGCCTCGCTCACCCAGGTGTCGAAGCATGGCGTACGGAACATCGTCCGGACCACGAAGCGAGAGCGGAACGCAACTCACTCACAGTAAACTTGTCGTTGAAGGGTTCTCCGCCTCTGCAGGTAAAGTCCAGCCGGCGGCCTTCCGCGACATCACGACGTGCATTGAATGCTGGCGGAGCAGCATCACGGCTAGAGAATGCGGAAAAAGCGGTCGCTAAGGATTCCGCCACGGATGCGGGGTCCGAGATTGCGGTCCCATTCTCCTGGAGAACGGGAGGGGGGTCCTGCGAGAACTTGCCCCGAATCCTTTTGACTCGCTTCCACACCTCAGCTAAAGGGGTCTTCCCGTTAAGTGAAGACACGTATGCCCGCCAAGAAGAGCGGCGGGCGTGCTTCGAAATATACCGGAACCTAGCCCTAGCCCGACGAAATTCATCGACAGTGAAATCGTTCGGGCGGCGCTTATAGCGCATGTAGGCATAACGCTTCTGTTTGAGGGCCGTCTCACACTCGGCCGACCACCATGGGAGTGGTCGGCGTGCAAAACATCCAGACGTCCTAGGAATAGTAGTCAGGCCCACGGCGATGAGGTTGCCGGAGAAGAACTCAACGGCCTCATCTACCGACCTAAACTCCTCGACTGAGATAGAGAATTCAGTCATTTCCAGAAATGCAGGCCACCGTGCCCCCGCCAAGCACCACCGAGGTGGGCTCTCAGGCGGCAGTTGCCCTGAAAATGATATTTGAATAGGAAAGTGATCACTACCATGGAGGTAATCGACCACCCCCAATCAAAATCAGGCTGTGCATCCGAAGAGCACAAAGATAGATTGAGGCAAGAAAATGAAGCGATTCTCAGGCAGTGATGCGGAAACTCATCCACTTTTAGGACACCCATCTCAAGCTCTTCGATCAGATCGGCAAGGACTTTTCCCCTGGGATTTATGGAGTAATCTCCCCAGAGAGGATGACTGCCGTTCAGATCTCCAAGCAAGAGATAGGGCCTCGGCAACCGTGCCACGACGCGGCGGAAGTCTCCCGCGTCGAAGTCAGCTGACGGTGGAATGTACGCAGAAATGATAGTATACCTCCTATCCAGGTGCAGCTGCACAACCACTGCCTGAAAGGAGGTATCTAAAGAGAAAGGAAGAACGGAGACATCATGCCGGGTGTAAACCGCGCATCCCCCAGCCCGGCCATCCCGCGGTGGTGGGGTTGCAAGACCCTTATACCCCGGGAGGGCAGGCAGGGGGCACGCGCCTAGCATGGTCTCCTGCAAAAAAATAGCTAACGGGGAACGGGACGAGGCGAGCCTCCGCAGCTCCTCCCAGTTAGCCCGGAGTCCACGGCAATTCCATTGAAGGAATATGCCCTCCAGGCCTAGCTCGGAGGAGACGCGGGGGCCCTCCTCGAATTGAAGACCCTCACGGGAATGGCCGTACGCTTCCCGGGGGCAGAACCCCGGGCGCTGTTGGCCGAACAAAGCGCTGGAGGCGCTGTCGCCTTCGAGGACTTATTGAGGGAGGTTGGGCTCACCATGCGAGTCTTTTCCTCCCTCCGCCTCGAAACCTTAGGCGGGCGCTGCGGCTTCGGAGGCGGGGGGGCCTCTTTTCGAGGAACCACCGTCTCCGAGCCACTCGCTCCACCTCGGGGCGTGGGCGAAGGAGCCGAGGCTCCTTTGTTGCTGTCCTCCTTTCGGGGGACAGCTTTAGGAACCCCTGAAGATGGTCTAGCGACCATCTTCAGGGGTGTTGCCTCCTGTGAGTCTAACGACTCGGTGGAGGCGCGTGGCCGTTTCGCCTTGCGGGAAACGGTCACGCTGGGGGAAGAGGGGGGAGCCCTGGTTTTAGCCGGGGCTGGGTATGAACCCTTTTTGCCGCCAGCTTTACCAGGGGATCGCCCGGGTTGGGTAGAGCCCGCAGAAGGGCTCCGAATGGGCAGTGAAACAACCGTGCTCGTTGGCCTGGATGGGCCAGGAGCAGAGGGTGCCTTTCGAACTACTGAGGCATATGACATCCCAGGCAGAGCTGGGCGCCCCAGGACCAAGTCCTTAGCCTCGCGGAATGAGAGTCTATCCTGGGCCTGAACGGCCAGGATTTCTTTCTCCAGGAGATATGCACCACATTGCTTCGAAGAAGCAGGGTGCGGCTCTCCGCAATTGACACACGATTTGGACTTATCGTGTGCGACCTTGGAGCAATTTACACAGACTTCGGGTGACCCCGACTTTGCACGTCTACATGAGCGATTCGTATGGCCGAAGCGGTGACAGTAATGGCACCGCCGCGGCAGTGGCACGAATGCCTTCACGCGGTAGCGGTACCAACCGGCACGCACCGACTCAGGGAGCTTGTCACAGTCGAACGTGACGAAGAGTGTAGGGGTGGGTCTCGAAGCCCCTCCCTGATTTCTCATCACACGTTCGACCTTGACCGCCCCATGGTCGGCCAGCTCTAGGGTGATGTCCTCAATGGAGTAGTCAACGAGTTCCCTCGCATAAACTACTCCTTTCACAAAGTTCATGGTAGAGTGCGGCGTCACACTCACCGGGGTGCCATGAAGTGTCCGAAGAGCACTTATCCTGGCCGCCTCGGCGGGATTCGCCAGAAGGCTGCCGTCCGAGAAACGGGTCACCTTCGGCTCTCTACCAATTGCACTAGCTAATCCTCTCCTCTGATGGATCATGTTGCCCTTGGACAACATGGTGCCATCAGTGGAGCGAATAACGAGGAAGCGTTTGAAGCCAGCGGGCTCGAAAACACCAGGTAACCTCTGAATCAGGGGCCCCGATGTCATCGAGGCTCCGCCCTGTGCACTCTTGGTGTTAGTCTTGGTCAGGGGCTCCGCACACGAGGGGGTAGAGGGGCCGGATGTGCCGATCTTGGCTTGGTCGCCTACCAAAGTGGTAGCAGACCCATCCGTCCCCGCAGCCCCCGCGGATGGAGAGGAGCCCCGAGTCTTTTTCGTCTTCTTTGTCTTTTTCTTTTTTGGAGAGGAGGGCGGGGAATGAACCCGCTTTTCACCTCCGCCGGCAGAAGCCCCTAGGCCAGATGGACCGGCCTCAGCCAGGTCCCTCTCCGAAATGGATAAGGTCCTGGTTGACGTAGGGGCACCTGTCGGAGGAGATCCCTCCCCTCCTTTTACTGCCTCGGAGCCCTCAGCCGTTTGAGGAGGACCTTGCATAGGGGTGGATTCGGGTTCGGTGCTTGGCGCCGAGTCCAAATTCCCCCCCATGGAAGGCCCTACCGTCTGAGGCTGGGTCTCCTCAAGGACCATGTCTATCACAGGAGGGGCCTCCAGTTGGTCATCCCCTCCCAGGACATCGCAGGTCCCCTTGGCAGTGTCGCCAGTCTTGTGTGGGGAGGCACAGGCCTTGACCCCAGCAAGGTTTAAAATTCTTGCCAGCAGGTCTTTTGAGGGAAGCGACCGAAGGGGCCTGGCTTCCCTCTCCCCCCTAAGGGGGTTTGCCCTACCGAGCCGCTTTGATGGGGAGCGGCTGGCTAAGGGCTGCCTGCTGGCTTTCTTGGCAGTCCCCTTGGAAAGAAAAGAGGGGACTGCCGCTGGGAAAAGGGAGGTGCCCGAAAGCACCTCCAGAGAAGGGGGTTGAGGGGGAGTCCCCTGCACCCGTAGGCGGAGAGGAGTAAGCCTCCTCTCCGGTTAGAGAAATATGGAGGGTCCCCTGTGCAAGCACAGGGGAGGGACCTCCATTCTTTTGCTGGAGCTGCCCGAGGGCGGCTCCGTCGATGGAACAGGGGAAGTTGAGGGTTGAGGTTGTTTTTTTTTTTATCTTCATCATTGGGCATGGTGACCCTTTTTTAAACACGGGATGCAATCGCGCACACCTCTCGCAGTAGCCCGCACTGCGAGAGGTGCTTACAAGCCCGCCAGAGCCAGGCGCCGGCATTTGGGACCACCCCTCCCGCCTGGTGGCCTGGCAGTCCATCGGCATGGCGGCTCCACCTTAGACACGGCGTAAAAAATATAGATTGTGAAGAGGAGAGGAAAAGGGATGTGTGGGGATGAAGCAGGTTGTTAAAAACCAGCCACCCCAGACCGGAGCTCAGGGGTTAGGGAACTTTGTCCCCCACCCCCTCAGCGGGACGGTTGGCTGAAAGGAAGGTCAGCATCTACCCTGTGAAATTAGAGGCTGACCAGAGAAAGTTGTGGGAGAGGTTGTGTGAAAAGAGAGGAAACAAGTATTTTGAAGGAAGGAAGAGAGGCTAAGCTGGGGCCGGACGGAGCGCTGGATCCCGTCAGCACAGCGGCCAGGATGGCAAATCGCTGCGCCCCTTATGGGGAGGTTTTTCTTCAATGTGGTTAGACCAATATGAAAGAAAGTGGGGTTTGGTGGGCTATATCCTGTGTCCAGCCACTCCTACCTTGGATTTTTAGACTTTTCAACTCTGATGCATTAAAGGGTTCAGTTTGCATCAGTGTAGCAAGACAGAGGTACTCCCTAAGAGATCCATCTCCCAACTGAGCAGCCAGAGAGGAAGGGTGGAACCCTTAATAAGTTGTACTAGTCATTGACAAGATGGGTACAAGCCCATATTGCCACCAGTTTTACAAGGATGGTGCCTGTGGGAGGTATAACCAACAGAAGGGTTCGCCCGAGTGCAGTAACTACTGTGCTCATAGTACTGGAGGGACCAGGAGCAGAGGGCACTTTTTTTAACCTGAGAGGCTTAAGAAGTCCCAGGTCACACAAGGCATGACAGGACCATATCTTTGACTTCTTGAAAAGAGATACAGTCTGCAGCCTGAAAGTCCCAGGTCACACAAGGCATGACAGGACCATATCTTTGACTTCTTGAAAAGAGATACAGTCTGCAGCCTGAAAGTCCCAGACCTCTTTCTCGGACAGGTACTAGTCCCACTGGAGCCTCGTTCAAAGATGACCTTGTCTCAGGATCTATTGTTACACTAAGACATATTTGACAAAAATAAATAGACCTACCAATTTCATGGCTGCCAGTCTGTGATGATGAGTGCAGGACTAATCTCACTGCAGCATTTATACTCCCCTTCATATCAATGCTTCCAGATAGGGTGTAACCCCCAACAACAATAGACTTCCCAGCATCTCCATTTTTGTCACTCACAACAACAGGAATCTACAAAAAAGGGATTAAGGTGAAAAATAATCTACAGCATACCAATCCTTACTCAAAGTCATATCTAGTTATAATCACTCAGGTCCTCCATGGTGGAAGATTATGAATACCACCATTGTGGTATTATAGAAGATGACTATATCTGACTAGACCCATGTATTAAATAAGCAAACACCCTACCTTATATGCATAATAATCCAGTGAACACAATAAGGGCAAATCACCCCAAATTTTTATTTGAGAGTCTTGTTCTTTTACTTTAACCCCCCCCCCAATATTTTGTTTATTCTGTGGCATATGAAGTTGGTGGGCCACTAATAAGGTATAGCCATATACTTCCCCCCCTCATAGTAATTAATAAAACATCATAAACATTACATAAAAGGAAAAACAATATGAAACAACTAGTCACTCAGGTCTGCTGGCAAAGAAGAGTCAGCTCCCAGACTAGGATATTCAACCAAAAGGGGGCTAAATTCTCATGTGCCAACTGTCATCTTCTTTGTCATGCAGCCCAAAGGGTTGACCTGCCCTGCCATGTAGTCAGAATGTGGAAAAGCAAAATGCTGGTTCAGTCGCTCAATCTGTGCAGACCATCTGTCCCCTGCATTATCACACTCATTCCCAACAAACCCTCCCCATGCTCACTAACTGAGCAGAAGACAAGCTTGACATACCCCAAACACAAATACTCTGAACCAAGGGATGAGGACATTCTAATGCCTCAATTGACCAATTACTGTAGTGGATGGGAAGTGTCTGCTGTGAAGTATGGATATCTTCAGGAGGGCCATCTTTATTCAGCTGTAAATTTGTTATCAAAAGAAGTAATATTTTTATGGATTTATGATATAGAAACATTTGACATGGCTCATATTTGCTCCCAATGTCATCCTAGATATAACCAGAAAATTTTTTTTTAACTCTTTCTGAAGCTGTATCACACAAGCAATTTTGACAAAGTATGCTGTTTTAACCCATTAGTCACCCAACTATTTTTTCTTGAACTCACCCTCTGCAAAATTACAAATTGTACACAGCATCAAAAATAATTAAAATAAAATATTTAAATCTTTTTATAAATCAAATAATATATCATTTTAATTGAAAAGAATGATTTTATTGATACAATAAAAAAAATATTAATAACCTTCTACTATTTATAATTATGATTGATAATTCTCAGTTCTTCCACAAATTTTCATAGACGCCCATGGTTGTTTGGTGCTTTTTAAATCAATTACGCTTTAAAACCTATTTCTAATTATAGAAAACAGTGCTGCTATTTATGGGAAACTATTTTATATCTTAAATTTTATGAAAACTTTGCTCAGGGCCTATTTTTTATCTATAGACTGTATTTTCCAGACAAAATAGGCTTGCTGGTTTGTGTGCTTTCAATAATATACTAACTTAAGGCATTTCCTCATTTTAATTTGATGAAAAATGAAAAACATAAGTGTATTTAACCCCCCAAAAAGGAAGAGTCATCAAAAACGGAGTGTTTACACAGTTGTGAATAATAAATCAGCCTCTTTTCGTGGTTGTGTTGTGGTGAGGTCTAGAATGGAGTCAAGTTACTCTCATTCCAAAATCTCAGTTTACAAACAAAGAAGGACTGACCTAAGCCATTTATGTATTTAAATAGATGATTACTCACTAACATAAGAGTTTGACAAAAAAAGAAAAGAAAGATGAATCATCATAATAATCAGGGGGTATACGAGTCTAAAAATGAAAGTCCACTAAAAGCCCTCAGGCAATTATGTAGCACTGAATTGAGGACCTCTGAAGGCCCTCAGGCGACTAATGGGTTAATAGACTTTTTAATTATGAGAGGTTAAAAGTCAAATTTTGCCAGGTGAGAGAGGATCAGAATAGGTGGCCACTATTAGGTTAAATCATAAACACTCGTCTTTTTCAGATATAAGATGACTACTTTGCAGAAACAGGACAATGTATAATTTCTGCGAAACAAGGAATCTCTGTTAGGGTGCAAGCTTCCATCCAAAACCGACATATTCTGAGTATATCTGTATCACATGGGCAAAAAAGGAATGGTGAAGCATGAAGCAGCAGTGCAGTGTATGAAGGAGGTCAAAAGCTTTTGGGGAAAGGCTTGCGTTCCCATTCAGCCTTTTCATCATGCTGTGAAAAAGCTTGAAGGCCTTGTGTCAGAATGGGAAGCCTTGAAGAAGAATAAGGGGTGAAGGAGTGAAACGCAGGAGAAGAATGAAGAGAAATTTTGCAACACCTTGATCTTTTTGACATAGCCCACCAAGATGCACTAATGACAAAGATGATAAAGCATTTCTGAAGGAACAGAGAGAGAAGGGGAGGTGAGGAATCATGGCAGGAGTTGACATTAAGCTGGCAATGAATGAAAAGGAGAAATCAAAAGAAGAAGAGGAAGCTATGGAGGATTGCAAAGCATCAGGATGAAGCTCGTCAGTATGAGTGTGTCACTCTGAGGAATTTTCCCGTAGCTCCTCAGCCAGAGAAAGAGCAACAGGAGGAGCCACTGCTGAAGCAGGGCCAAGCACAGCAGGGAAATGTAAAAGAGGAAAGAAGAGCATTCTGAGTCTAGATGTTCTTTTAGCCCTGGATCTAACCAAGACCAGTGATCATCACACGATACACACTCTCTGCTCTGCTGCATGCTTCTGGTCAAGTGCTTGATGAGTTCAGTCAGCTGATCTTCCATCCTCTGTACTTGTCAGCAACACCGTAAGGATCACTCTGCAGATGTCAAGCAAGGGTTTTCTTGCGAACAGCATTTAACACTTCACTGGGACAGAAAACTGATGACTGAACTGACAGAAGAGGAGAAAGTAGACAGGTTCCCCCATTATTGTGTCTGGAAAAGGTGCTGAACAGTTTCTTTGCGTACCCAAATTGCCAGCTGGAACTGGTCAAGCTATGGCAGATTGGGGTTTGGAGAACTGGATTCGTTTCATTTGCTTTGACACAACTTTGAGAAACACAGGCAGAAAGAATAGCGTCTGCATTTTGTTTCCGCAGATGATTAGGAAGAACTTGCTACACTTGGCATGTTGTCATCATATTCACAAGATACTGCTGAAAGAGGTTTTTCTCATCACCATGGGCCATTATCCGGTCTAGACATTGGCATTTTCAAGAGATTCAAGTCACTGGCATCAAATATCCTTGGCTAAATACAAGCCAGGAATCAATGACGCTGATGTTGCCAGTGCTTTGATGAATATGACAGGCAACATCATTGAGTTCTGCTCACAAGTGGAGAAAGTTCATTGTAGGGAGGATTACTGGGAGCTGAGGAAATGACCATCATTTTCCATGGGGAAATTCCAACTAGAGGAGTTTGCTTTGCCAAACCAGAGGCAATGCATCGCACCTGCTTTATAGCACTAATTTATGCACTGAAGTTTTTTCCTTCCGGGATGTATTCAGAACAATGCCCACAAGCTGTCCAACCGCCTCTGGTACTTTAGTGAAGAGCAGGTGGCACTGGACTTCTTTGATACAGCTGTCACTGAGGCTGAGAAGGCAATGGTCGCTGCCATATACAACGGAGGAGACCAGGAGCCATTGAAGAGGGTGAATGTGGATCTGCTAACCATTGGAATGAAGAATTTGAGCAATTTTGTCACAAAAAACACTGGGAAGTTCTCTGATATTCTAGATCTCAGAACAGAACATACATCACTGCAGAGGAGATTGCGAAGAGCCTGACTGTGACTAATGACACAGCAGAGAGAGGCATAGTGCTTATCCAGGAATGTGATGGACTCCTGTCAAAGACTGAAGAACAGACACAGTTCATTATGCAAGTCATCAGAGAGCACCAAAAGCTGTTTCCGGACAGCCTCAAGAGTACTGTTGTTGAAGGACTCATCAGACTGTAGTGAAGATCTACCACATCAGACCTTAATTTGTTGTTACAATTTCACTTTTGAATGGCAGTGTCCTAGTTTTGTTTTAATCAGTATTATAACTATTTGGAGTGTTCTAGGTTCTGCTATTAACCAGTATCCACTGTCCAGTACTGTAGTTGGCGAAATGTGATGTTGATAATGCTGTGAGTTTAAGTTATCAATAATCAGCACTGCATTTCATCACATTACAGCAGTTAGGAACAAAATTCAGTTTCATTGAGCACACCCTAAGCGTAATCCAATCACAATCAAATTTGGCCTACTTCGTTTTTTCATGGAATAGATTAAAGGGGTGAGAGGTAAGGATTTTGAAAGTCAAAAAATAAGAACCACCCTACAGCAGCTACATAAAGAGGGTAAGTGAGGAAGAGAGATGGGAGACCAAGCTACTGGTTTGATCAGAGATCTCCTCGCTTGGATAAACTTAAGAGGATCCAATGAGATGGCTGCTTCATGTAGCGCCTTGCAAATGGGGCTGAACCTAGCTCTCAAGTGGGATTTGAGACATGTTCAAATCATGACTGATTTGATTACTGATCTCCGGTGATTGAAGAGTGCGCTCCATGATGAGGGAACGCGGTGGTGGTAAAGCTGGTGTACCTGTCAGTGGATAGATGGTGCGGTGACTGTTACATCAAAGAACATGTGAGAAGTAGATGGCATTCTGCACCATGTACTTGACATCCAATGAATTTCCTCAAAGCATCATCTGATGGGGAGGATGGAGTCATTGATGAGGATTATGGCTCTGATGATGCAAGGGATGTGGCTCAAAGAGAATGGGTTCCAGTTGATCCAAGGCGGTCTGAGCGAGTCAGGTGAACCCCAGTCGACTGTGGCTTCGGAATTACGAGCAGTGATGGTGAGATCACAAGGGGGTGGCGGGAGTCATGTTGTAGGAGTGAAAGGGGAAGGAGCAAGGCGGTTGTGCGGTTAGAGGAGAGTTCAGTTAATGGGTAGTGCCAGCGATGGACAGTTGTTTTACTATGCATTGGTGTTACTAGTGTTGTCTTTGTTGCTGTGCGATGCTGTGTTGCTTGTGGTGTTTCTCTAGTTGTTTTTGTCTTTGTTCAATTTACATGTTTTGTTTTTTTGATGTGTGATTGTGTAGTGCATCAGACGGGCATGCTGGAGTGATAGAACTACCATTAAGTTAGAGCCACCATAATCTTTTGTTTATATTCCATAGTGAGTGGCATCTTCCTTGTGTCAAGAAGGCAGCTCACTATATAGGTGACACACTGAAGGCACCAGTCACCAATATGGTGAATCGAATCAAACTTCTACCATCAACTTTTGGAGAAAGAATGCCACAGATATCTCCATGGAGTGGGTACAAGAGTCTGTAAGACTGCAAATATGCCCAGCCCAAGTGTGGGGTGGTCAAATACAAGACCAAGGAATCAGTGTGAGTTTACCACATCTAGATGAGTCAAATTTAGGAATATGTACAGGTTAGGATGATGCCTCTGATGGCATCAGAAATGCACTACCTTGGTTTTGGCCAAAGAAACCACAAACCATGCATTTCAGCATAATGAAAAATACAGAACAGCGCCTATTCAAGTTGGGGCATCAGGGTAGGCATATGAGGTACATCAAAAGAGATTAAAAGTCATTTATATAGAGCATGTTGAGAAAGCCTTATGGCAATATCGAGGTAATATTGTGATATGATGCTGTCTGCAAAGTAAAGCCTCAAAGATAGCTCTCTTCACCTAGAGCAGAGCATCCAGTGTTGAGTGGAACTTATGGAAGACACACTGTACTGAGGAGAAGCAACCCTGATGTGAAGGAAATAATCTAGCCTATGATTTACCAATTTATGCACTGACTTGCACATAAAGGGTCTTTCAACAAGGACGCTCAAGCTTTGTCAGGCGATAGTGGCCATGTTGTTAAAGCGACATCTGGCAACCTCACTGTGAACTGTTCAGTAGTACTTGGCAAGTCATGATGGAAGGTTATAGCGTTGAACAGCGTGTGCAAATCATCAAATGTTATTATCAAAATTAGTGCTCCGTTCGATGCTTGGTGGCCAAATTCAAGGCAAAAGGATTGATCAATAATCAGCCAACACTCGTATGTCACCCAAACGCAAGGTCTGCTGAAAACATCGCTGCCGTAAATGAGAGTGTATGGGAAAATCTGAGGTAGTCAATTTCTCATCGTTCACAAGAACTTGGCCTTTCTGCAACTTCAGTTTGGCGAATTATGCATAGGGATTTGGGTCTGCACCCATACAAAATCCAACTTACCCAGGAACTTAACGTAAATGACCATAGACAATGCCGTGTGTTCGCTGATTGGCCTCTAGAGCAGTTGGAAGTTGCCCCAAATCCCCCCCCCTCCAAATCAACTTCAGTGATGAAGCCAATTTTTGGATGAATGGATTTTTGAACAAGCAAAATTGTCCGATTTGGTCGGATTTGGGATGAAAACAATCCACATGAGATACACCAGCACTAATTGCATCCCAACAAAGTCACTGTTTGGTGCAGATTTTCATCTAACGGAATCATCAGTCCGTATTTTTTGGAGAATGAAGATGGGATTGCCATAACCGTTGGTGGCGAGACCTACAGATCAATGATAAGCAATTTCTTGTGGCCTCAACGGAATTATATGCCTGATATGGATACTGACGACATGTGGTTCCAACAGGATGGCGCTATGTGCCACACTGCGCATGCCACACTAGACATTTTGCACCAGTGATTTCAGGGCAGGCTCATCTTGCACAGTGGCGACGTCGTCAACTGGCCACTAAGATCATGCGATTTAACACCATTAGACTACTTTCTTTGGGGCTACCTTAAATCGCAGGTCTATGAGAATAATCCGCAAACAGTTGATGTCCTCAAAGTCAACATAATGAACACCATCCAGCCAGATTTATGCGACAAAGTCATCAAAAATTGGGCCTCCCGAATACGTTCCACCAAGCGAAGCAGCGGTGGACATTTGTACAATGTTATATTCCACACTTAATGCCATAAAATGTACTTTCAAATTTAAAATAAATTGAGTGCATATATCACACACAACTTGTTTTATTTACATTTAAAAATCAAGTGACCTTATTGAAAGACCCTTTAAAAAAGGTTAGAGAAATTGGGCATAAACAAGCTGGGGTGGAGTAATCTCTCCTAGCCTTGCAAGAAAAAGCAGTAGCCATTTACTAGGAATCTGAGAAGATACTCTTGACCAAATCCTGCAGAACAAAGCTGACATGCCAATCATACAGGATATCTTCCAGATAGGGAGCAGTATCCATGAAAGTGAGAATGGAATGCATCTCATTCAGTGAAGCTGAGAGGGAAAGATTTACAAAAGATTCTGCTATAGATACTGGGTCTGAGATGGTTGCCAGGCCTTCCTGAACTTACCCTGAATCCTTTTGACACTCTTTAAAACCTCTGCAAGAGGGGATCCACACATTGAGTGAAGAAATACCCATCATGAAGAATAGCAAATGTGTTTCAAAACAAAATGGAATCCTGTCCCCACTTAGGGTGAAATCACACCAATGGTGCTCATACAGTGTGTGGTGGAATCTCATCTCTTAATAATTTTGTATACAAAACAAAGGTTGGTAGACCCAAAGAAGAGGATCTGTGGCAGTTGAAAACAAGAATGATGCAAAACACCATTCCTTATAAGTTTATTTAAAATTTTATACAATTAATATTGTTGGAATTATATACATATATTTACAATCTTTGCAACCAATATACTTCCCACTATCAAAATACAAATTCTGTGCAAAAAGGTAATGTTCTTACATACAAAATAGCAACCTTCCAAAAATGATATAATTAACCAAATAAAAATATTACAATCAACAAGGGTGAGAGAAATCAATAAATGCATGTTTTCACTTACATTCACACCTCCACTTGTTGCCAAATGCACACAGTTGAGTCACAAAAAGGCTCTAGATACAAAATAAAGAATAGTGTCCTCACTCTAGTGCAAAAAGCCAAGGGTTGGGGTGGGGTTGATTTAATTTCAATACTTGACTTCTTTCAATTCTAATGTATTCTTACTTTGGCTCACAGTAGGATAAGAGGATCTAAGGTTGGTCCTGTAGGGCCCAGGAGGGCCTGGTAGACAAAGTCCTTTCAGTGTGTGCTCAAAAAAATTAAAATGCATACTCCCAGCACTGGGTAGGGGTGAAGCTGGGGATGGTGACAGAAGTGGGCCACTTTAGTCTTGACCGAAGAAAAATGAAACTAGTGTGCTTTGGAATAGCAAGAGATATGGTTCAGAGCCTCTTGGAGTTGATGCTCCAGAGATGGCAACTGGGCTGCATCAAGAGAGATTGAAAGATTGTCTACCTAGCATGCAGCAAGAATATCTTCATGCAGCACTAAGCCGATACCCTTGATGCTCAAGGTAAAGAGAATGACATTTTGCCCTATTAGACTTGAGAGAGCTCTCCCCACCTGTATGCAGAAACTAAGATATGAGAAATGGGAGGCATCTCCTCAACCCCATAATGTAGAGGGTCGCCAAGATACTGCAGAACCATGTAGTATTGTAGGTCTTCTCTGGATCAGAAAACATCATGGTGAAGCACTGTCCAGAGGAAGGCCTCACAGATAGTACTTTCCACTCTGAGCAGAACATCTGGAGTGGAGTAGGAACTTGTGAAAGCTGCAGTGGGTAGGAGACTGATAATGCCCAAGAAATAAGCTAATCTAACATTAACCCTGGCTTGTGAAAAGCAAGCACGGTAGACATTCACCAGTAATTTGGGAGGATACCCTCTATTCAGATCCTGTTGAACAAAGCTAACAAAAGTGTTATGCTTTGTTCACCCGTGTTGAAGAATAGGATATTGTCTTGACAATGGGTGGTAACCATGCATGAAGCAGGTTGAGCGCAAGTTAGTCTAAACAGGTCTTTGAAGAGTTCCCTACCTCTGCTGGTGGCATTTAGCAAGTTTACAGGGTGCAAAGAAAGCGGTATTGAAGGATTCTACCACAAAAACAGGGTCCAAGAATCCAATAACATCTTCCTGGATGACTGAGTGGGGGCAGGGGGGGGGGGATGAGAACTCACCCAAACTTCTTTTGATGCATTTTCACACTTCTGCAAGAGGGGCATTCCCATTAAATGAAGGCCCATAGGCCAGCAAGAAGAGTGGCATGTGTACATGTGTGAAATCATTCAGGTGGTGCTTGAAATGCATATCACTTCTTTGTAAGGGGCGGCCTCTCACACTACCAACTACCAAGGAAGCAGGTGGCATGTAAAACACCAGTCATTCTAAGAAGAGTACTCAGGCCCAAGGCAATGAAGGTGCTGGAGAAAAACTCAGTCATCATGAACACCCCCAAAATAAGGAAATAGAGGCCACTGTGCCCACTCCAAGCCCCACCATGGCGCTTTATTGAGTCCAAGAAAAATATATATGGATGGGAAAGTGATCACTACCACAAAGGCCATTGACCACCTCCTAACCAAAATCGTGTTACACACCAGAGCACAGATAAGAAAATGAAGTGGTTTTTGGACAATGATGCATGAATTCATTCATATTTAGGACATTGATTTCCATCTCTTTGATCAACTTAGCTAGGAGCCCCCTGAGTTTGATTGCGTAGTCCTTACAGAGGGGGTAACTACCAAGTAAATCCCTGAAGAGGAGGAGGAGGAAGAAAAGGCTGGGCAACCATGCAGTGGAAGTCTGCCACATTGAGGTCATCTGACAATGGAATATAGAGAAAAAAAGTATATCTACTACCCAGGTGTAGCTGCACTGCCAGTCTGAAAGGAAATATTTAAATGGAGAAAGAAAATGTAGACATCATGGCAGGTGTAAATTGTTCATCCACCCACCAGACAGGGTGCACACACCCAACACAGTCTCCTGAAGGCAAATAGCTAGAGGGGAGTGGAAAGAAATGAGCCTCTCAGCTCCTTCCAATTAGTTTGGAGTCCACAGCAATTTCATTGAAAGAAAATGCCCTTCAGGCCTAGCTCAGAGATGTAGGGACCCTCCTTGATGTGAAGATCCTCACAGGAATGAGTGTAGCCTTCCCGGAGACAGAACTCTGGGTGCTGTTGGCTGTAGAAGGTACCACTTCCTTCAAGGCCTTGTTGGGGAAGGCTTGGATGATCATGAGGGCAGAGAAGAAGCAATGCGATAAGATGAAAAAAATAATAAATAAATAAATAGGGGCCACAGATAGGCTGGATGGAGATGGCAAATCCCCCACACAAATTCAATTCATTCATGAAATTCTTTTATGAGATCTGATTCTAAATTGTTCCTCTCTGCCTGAATAAGGTGGAACATTTTGTCATCTTTCACTCCTTTTTGTATAGCACCTATCTGGTGACTGACTACAAGAGATTAAGTTGTAATTATTTTACAGCTTAATGCTAGGCAAAAACAAAACAAGAACTAAGCCTGCTCCTGCATCGCAGGGAGGTCTAGCTTCCACTGGCATGGGAGCATCCAATCAACACCAAAGAAGTAAAATAGTCCACAAGTCTGTGTGTATGAATCCATCCCAAGTACAAAGGTAGTCACTTTCTATGATGAACAGCTGACTTCCTGTTGGTGAGATTCTTAGTACAAAAGCACACAGAGAATGTGGTGATGTGGGGAGGGTTAAGAAATAGTTGCAAAAGTACTAATAGTCAGTAGGTACTTAATAGGTGGGAGAACTGACTAACCTGTCTATTTTGATTGCTGACCTGTCACCAGTGCTCTATAGGAAATGACTAAATGTTGTTAGGAAAACAGAGTAAGAGCACATTTTTAAATGGCTATCACCACAATAAATTGAGTAAAATATGAATTAAAAACAAAAGACTAAGAAGCAATAATTCTATATTAATACTCACCTCATTTTTCAATATTTTCCATCTGGGATGAAAAGCAACCACCTTATAAGATCCAGCAGCGAGAGGTGTAAACAAGTAATCTCCATGATCAGAGGTGGTTGTACGCAACATTTCCACCTCACCTTGTTTCAACACTACAACAACTCCTGATGGTCCAACATCACTGCCAGCAGTCACAACCTAAGGTATGTAAAAGGTAACCATCTCTAGATATATTTTGTTCACAGATTTCCACTGCCATAGTGCATATTTCAATAGAAACCTAATTTTAACATGGGTTCTAAATTATGGGATGCAAAAATATGGCAGCTGTTGTAAACTCAACCTATATGTGGTTCTCAGAAGTTTGGTACACTAGCGGTGGAGAATAGAGCGTCTGATGGAAGTGTGAGTGAGCAGTATGGGAGACTGAAAGATAACCTTCCAAAAGCCACTGAACAAGTTTGTGGTTGGTCAAGAGGTCCACCCAGACACAAGGCATCTTGGTGGTGGAATGAGGAAGTTGAGGCTGCAGTGAAGGAGAAAAGATCATTGTGGTCCTTCTTTTTGGCAGTGAAAAGCAGGGCAAGTCAGAAAGTGTATAGGGATACAGAGGACCAAAGACCTCTTCTTGAGAGTCTCAATGGTGCTGAGTGCAGAAAAAAGGTGTTTAAACTGGTTAGGAAGATGAAAAAGGAAAATAGTGATATAGCAAGTGAACACTGCATTAAAAAATGATGATGGTAGAGTTGTGGTTGGGCAGGACGATATAAAAAAGGCTTGAAGGGAACCCTATAATCATTTATTAAATGTAGCTGGACCATGGCCATCAATTGATGACAACATGGTGAGCAGAGCCTTCAATCACATGCCAGAAGGTAAGGCAGCTGGTGTTTCTGAGATAAATGTTGAGATGTTGAAAGCCTCTGGACATATCAGTGCACGCTTGTATAAGGGTATAGGTGATGTGTTAGAAAGGGGTAGCTACAAAGGCATAAAGCTTCTTGAACATGTTAGGAAAGTTATGGAGCGTGTTCTAGAAGAAATGATTAGAGACAGGATAAACTTTGATGATATGCAATTTGGGTTCATGCCTGGAAAAGGAACCACGGATGCTATATTTATAGTTAGACAGCTCAAGGAGAAGTACATAGCTAGGAAAAGTGTTGGATGATATTTTTGTTGACCTGGAAAAGGCTTTTGATAGGGTACCAAGAGATGTGGTGAGGTGGGCAATGTGAAAATTAGGGATTGAGGAGTGGTTGATTAGCATGGTCATGGCTATGTACAAAGGTTCGAAAACCCAGGTAAATGGAGAATTGAGTGATGACTTCTCTAAGAAGGTTGGTGTGCATCAGGGATCAGTTTTGAGTCCCTTGCTCTTTGTTATGGTCCCAGAAGTGCTGTCACAGAATTTTAGAACAGGATTGTCATTTGAGTTGTTGTACGCTGACGATCTAGTGCTGATTGCCAAGGATGAGAGGACAGCACTTGAGAAACTCAGGTTGTGGAGGGAAGGGATGAATTACATGGGGGTGAGAGTGAATTTGGATAAAACAAAGATGTTGATTTCAAGAGTGGGTGGTGGTAATGACATCATTGAGAGTATGTGGCCATGTGCAGTCTGCCACAGAGGGGTATGGAAAAACTCTATCCTGTGTAATGGTTGTGGTTTGTAGGTCTATAAAAGATGTAGTGGTATCAGGGGTAGGCTGCAGAATGATGAAGAGTTTCAGTACACTGTGTGTAGAGGAGAACAAGTGGAGGAGAGGAGTTCTGCTATCTTAAGAGATATGATCTGTGCAGGATGAGGTGCTGAGGCAAGTTCTATGGCAAGGGTTAGAGGTGGTTGGAAAAAGTCCAGAGAGTTGCTTCCTCTGTTGACACTGAGGGTTTTTTCCCTCTGAGCTAAGGAATGTCTGTACGTTGCATGCGTACAAAGTGCAATGTTGTATGTCAGCGAAACTTGGGCTGTGAAGGAATAGGACATCCAGAGGCTCAAGCGTACTGAGATGAGAATGATGAGATGGATGTGCTGTGTATCTCTAAATTTGATGCCTGGAGGTGACAGAGTTGCGAACTACGAATTAAGGGATAGATTGGGGATAGAATGCAACGATGTGGCACTGAGAAGAGGCAGATTGAGGTGGTTCGGTTATGTAGAAAGGATGCAGGATAATAATTGGGTGAAAGGGTGTTAGGAGTTTGGAAGTTGGGGGTGTAGCTGCCAGAGGGAGGCCAAGGAAGACGTGGAATGAGGTCATACAGAGGGACCTCAGAGATATGAGTTTGAATAGAGAAACAGCCAGAGATCAAGCAGCAAGGAAAACCGCCATTAGGTAAAGAAGGCTGACTCATGCAAGCATGTATGGAGCCTTCAAAAATGATGATGATGATGATGAATGAAAGTGATCTGGACTTTAAAACTTGCTGATATATTTATATGACATAAAAGATTTTGTGTAGAAAAAGAAAATTTAAGCTATTATTCACTTTTTGTAAAGAAGAGAGAATATGTCCTGGGTAAATGGTTAATTAAAAGATTAAATTAGGTTCATTGGTTGATTATGTTACTCCACATTGAGCCTGGAAATTTCATCTTAAATATAAACCTATGCAATAATTTGTTATATTTTAATTTACATGTGTAAATGAAAAGAAACCTGCAGGAAATTGAAGGAAAACAAATATGTCTTGAGCACTTTTGATTGTCATGTTTCATTAATCTAGTAATGCATCAGTGATTACACTATGTAATAATTTTTTTTCCTAACTATAACTGTTATTTTCAACTCTTTTCATCCCACCCCCCAAAAAAAATCCATTATTTGTTTTAAACTTTTCTTTACTAGCCTGTATAATGAAATATTTACTAAAAAATGCACAGTTTAATTTATACAATTTTATTGAAACTTCTGCAAGAAATATATAAAATCAAGTCAAAAATATTAGAGGTGAACAGTTTTCCTCAATTTCCATTTCTAATGAAAATCAATTTCCCATACAAACCCCCCAATGTATTCTCCCATCATGTTTTAATTGTATACTCCTTGGTATCTATGTCCAAAGTTTAGTATATCTTGAGGGAAACACTCTTCTTGATACTCTGAGTATGCTCCCATATCTTCCTTGAACTTGTCAAGATGGGCAGACATCATGCAGCCCATTTGGCCATAGCTTTTCACTAAGTTCTCAACCAGCTCCACATAATTGTCCCCCTATGGTTGCCGCAAACGCCCTGACACTGAAAAAAAAAACCCCTTCATGGCTTCTTTTTCCTTTTTAGTAAGCTTTTCAGGGAATTCTGAACACTATGATTTTCCTGATTTGTGGTCCAACAAAGACACCAGCTTTCTTTTTTGCCTCAGAGGTTGGGAAAGAAATTTTGAAGGTACTTGAGGGCTGCAGACTCTTTGTTAAGAGCTCTAACAAACTGCTTCATGAGAGCTAGTTTTAAATGCAATGTAGGGAACACCTTTTAAGAGTCTATCAATTGCTCAAGCTTAATATTATGTCCTCTAACTAAGAACTCAGTCCTTTGTGCCCAGTCTTCTTGGGGTATTATTTCTGTTCAAAAGACAAAGATAATATGGAAACTTGGTAAAACCTCCCTGGAGACGCATAAAAAATGCTACCATTTTGAAGTCTTTAATCACTTCCCAGCCATAATCCTTATAATTCAAAGCTAGTAGCAGGAGCTTGGCACTGTTGTAGCCCTCCTTGAGATATACTGAATGGGCAAAGGAAAGGGATGGATGCTTATTCCAATCATGGAGAAGTACAACTTTAATGATCTTGAGGAACTGTCAATAAAGATTCTCCACAGGTTGGATTACATGTAATTCCAATTGCATTAAACAGACTGCATAGATACATCATTGCTTTAGCATAACCAAGCTTGATCAGTATATAATCTTGGGAAATGCTTATGACATTTCCTTAGGCTTGTCATTTGCACATTTTTATCAAGCAAAACCTATCATTTGATCCTGGAAATCAAAAGCTCAGCATTTGACTTTGGCAAGCCAAGATCTCTGGAGGGGTAGGCACAGGAAGATCCACACTGTGTGGTAGTGATGCAATATAGGATGAAAGATCAGGATAGGAAATAGCAGGTGCATTTTTGACACCAACATTTTGAAGATCCACCATGCAGAAATAGCAGTTGCTTGAATGGTCAGTGGGTTCACACCAAATCCAGGAAATGGCCAACTTCATGGCTCTTTTTTCGCCTCTATAACATCCTGTAAAAATAAAAAAAATATATACTTTATTAGTCTTTTGGCTTACAAACAAACCTAATAGCATAAATACTTGTGGCATTTAATATTATACTCTTTACAGCAAAGCATTTTCTTACCTTCCAAACTTTTCCTGCAGAGTTCACAAGCAAAATAAAGTGCTGAGGGTTTGTAGTGGTCTTCAACTGACATGCCAAATTATGCTTTGTAAACTTCACACATTCTCTTAGATGCTGTCACACCAAACTGTTTTGCTCTTGTTTTGATGAACTCTCCACAGATACAACAAAATACATCTGGACAATGATTGCAGCCTCTTGATGCCATTTTTCTTCTGATGTGTTTAAACGGTTATATAAGTTTCCAAGGGTGTGTTCTGGTAAGTTTTGGAACATTATTGAAACTGCAAATAATTCTATTAAATTCTAGAAATTTCTCATTAAATCTAGAATATTTGGGAATATTTTCTTAAAACAAATATTCTACAAAATTCCAATGCTTTTATAAAAATAAGATTTACAATTTTATACCATGTTGTGAAAAAAATTAAAGCCTACAGCCTTTTATATATTCTCACTTATTTTCCAAAGTTTTGGGATCAAATTAGACTATTTCAGTTACTTTAGTTACGAACTGGAAAATAACACTTTTAACCCAGGAACAAGGAAAAAAAATAAAATTTTGTTACATTATATCTTTTGTTTTGAGACTGCCATAATAAATGTTGAAATAAATGAAAGTGCTCAGAACCTTGTTTTCTTTCAATCTATAGTGGCTTGATGAAAAAATGGATGAACAAAGACAAATTATTGGCTTGTGCGTACAGACTCCTAATGCACTGTTCACAGTGTAAGGCCAGTAGCATCTCCCTAGCATTGACAAATAGGCTCTCAATGGGGGACATGTGGAAGCACTGGTCACCAGGTGGAGACTGCTATGGTGGATCAGGTCCACCTTCCAGAAGACATGGTCTTTGAAAGTGCCTCCAAATAAGGCCTAGTAGAGGAGTAAACCTCCTCTCTGGTAGAAGATGGTTGGAATGCTGTAAATGATAACAAAAAAAAGTTATAATTACTGAAGAAATTGTAGCATGCGTGATTCAAGAGGGAAACTAAACTAATTCTTTAAAGTTTGTGATGTTGTTGGCATAGAATGTAAGCCAAGTGGCCTAAGGATAAAGAGACTTTCACACACTTAAGAATGGGAAAGTGTCTGTGTAAAGCTACAAGGAAAAAAGGTACTCTAAAAGACCTTAAGATCCATACATGGAGGGTACTTTTGGCGCAATCCTCGGTGTCCGTTGGTAACCTCGAAGATCACTCGCAAGGGTCTTAATGGTGATTTTGCAAGACTATCTAGTCTTGACTTGAACTGGTCAACAGATTCACTGTTGACAACTTCCATCGGAAGTGCATTCCAACTACCACAGATACTGTATGTGAAGAATTTGCCACACAGATCACTGTGGTATCGCTTCAGTTCGTTTGTAGCCATGATTTCTTGTTTCCCCCCTCACTGAGCGGCAAAATATCCCTGTAGTCAAGTCTGTCAAGGGCTCAAAGTATTTTAAATACTTTGATAAGCTGACCACACAGTCTCCGGGTCTCCAGCGAGAACATATCTAATTTCTGTAATCTATCTTCATAACTTTTATGTCTGATAAAGGGAATCAGTTTGGTTGCCCTGGCTTGCATGCGTTCCAATCTTGCGATGTCCTTACGCAATGAAGGACTCCCAAATTGTATGGCATACTCCAGGTGTGGTCGGACAAGGGAGTTGTACAGACACAGTACTATCTCCTTGTTCCAATATCCAAACTGTTGCCTTATATACCCTAACATCCTTTGGGCTTTCTTCTCCACCTCAATACACTGTTTCAAGAACTTGAGGTCACTGGTGAAAGTTGCACCCAAGTCCTTCTCAGTGTCTGTGGATTCAAGAGGAGTGCCCTTAATGATATAGGGTGATTGAGGATTTCGGTGGCCGATATGCATCATTTTGCATTTGTTTACGTTGAAAGGCATTTGCCATGTATCAGACCACTCCCCAATCTTCCGAAGATCATCTTGCAGGCAGACAGCATTTCCATCCTTTGTAACGTTCATACCAATCTTGGTATCATCGGCAAATTTAGAAATCTTGGCAATCATGTCACCGTCCATGTCATTGACATAGATGATGAATAGCAGTGGTCCCAGGACAGAACCTTGAGGCACTCCGCTAGTAACGGGCACCCAGTCGGAAGCCTGTCCATTCAGCACCACCCGTTGCCATCTGCCACTTAGCCAGTTCTGAAAGTCTAAGTAGACCACATCCACCGCCTTGTCCCGATCGTGCTCATTGAAGATGAAGTGGAAGAATTCCACAAGGTTCGTCAGGCATGACCGTTGCCTTCAGAAGCCGTACTGGGAACTCCTCAGTAGCAGGTTTGACTCTAAATGCAACCTCATTTTGTCCACTGTGATGCTTTCCATGAGTTTACTGACTATCAAAGTCAGACTGATAGGTTGGTAGTTTGACGGTTGGCTACGGTCTCCTTTCTTGAAGAAAGGAGTCACCTCTGATTCATGCCAGTCTCTAGGAATGCATTTGGTCCGGATTGACATGTTGAAGATTGCACTCGGGTGTCGTGACACTTGATCGCGCACTTCTTTCAACACTTTAGGTAGAAACCCATCCGGGCCAGGTGACTTATTCGTCATTAGGTCAGTGATCTTTTTTATTTTTCCTTCGGTGAAGTCCATATCCTCCAGCTTTCCCCCCCCCGAGTAGGAATCCGCTGGCTGGGGGATGGGACCACACACTTCAGTAAACACTGAAGAGAAGTAGTCATTGAGGAGGTTAGCATTTTCTGCAGCTGAGTGCTTTAATGTCCCCTCCTCATTCCTCAAAGGGCCAATCGTTCGACGGATTGGTTTACGGCTGTTTACATATCCAAAAAACTCCTTAGGATTCTCTTTACAGAGTCTCACCACTCAGAGTTCCTCAGACCACTTAGCTGCCCTTATGCTGGACTTCACTCTCCTGGCTAGCCTCCGGTATTCATCAAAGTCACCCGAGATCTTCGATTGCTGATACACATTTCTCTTCTCCCTAAGCAGTTGGCTGATTTCTCGATTAAACCACTTTGGTTGAACAGAAGACCGATGGGGGCATTTCAGAGGGATGAAACGCAATTGAAGACTCATGAATGTGATTTTGAAACTGTTCCAAGTCTTCAACAGCCTCGCGTCAGTCAGTCCAGCATGGAGACCTGCAAACTCTGCTCTTTTCAAATCAAGTTTCCTCGATTTACTAGTTGCAGGCTCTGCCTTGGAGACTTTGACTACTAAAGCATGAAGCGAGAGCACAAAGTATAAATTTGGTTCTCTTTAGGTAGTTTTCTTATCTACTTTGTTTAACTATTTCCATTCAGAATGAAGAGAACACAGCATTCATGAAATGAAAAAAAAAGGTACCAAGATAATTCAGCAGAGAAAGAATGTGGGGAAATAATGGATATCAAGTTTGACTGTTTGCATTATCAACTAATTATTATTAGCCATAATTGTTGTAAGACATGGATGACAACAAATGCCACAAGGCCTATTAAGTCATCCAAGTCAATCAACCAGCCACTGTACTCAGAACATAAAAAATAGTTGTTTATAGCTTCCTTCTGGAGAGCAGATGAAATCTCTGCTCTCTAATAGGTAGAAACTAATTTAATTTATATAGCTAAAAATACTGAGGCACATTAAAGAAACTAATTAAATGTCTATTAATCAAGAGATACTGAGCATATCAATTTTAACTTACCCGTCCTAAAACTGCAAACCCCTTGAAAGAGAAATTGATATCTTGACTCAGAGAACATGGATCCGTCTCTCCATCCACTTTCAAAATCACTTCTTCAGGTTCAAATGACCATCCTGCAGGGGGTGAAACCTGAAAAGCAGTTCAGCAGTTCACACTTCTTCTAAGGTAATCACGAGTTTGCAAGAATTTTAATTTCAATACCATTTTGGCAATGCGTATGCCTCAGACAGCCAATGTTTTTCTGTGAAGGTTCTTTTTTTGAACTTTTATATATAAATATTTTGTAAAAAATGATTTTAATTCATATATCTTATTCATGGAAGTCTTACACTTTAGTTTTTATATAAACCCCTAAATTTTAAGCATAACTAAATATTAGTTAATTAGAGCACATTTTCTGGAAATGTATATAATTTGGACATTGTTGTAGTTTTCCTTTATGGAGGAGAAACTTCTATTTTTGCTTGCCAAGAACTGTGCCTTTATATCACAAAGTTCAAATTAATTGATTTATATAATAATTAAATATATATATGGTATAAATGGATTACTTTAACTTATTGTACACTGTTCAATTTAAAGCCCTTGGGATATGAGGTTAAGAGTAATTTCCTGTGATGAGAATAAAGTATCTACTGCAGAAAAAATTATGCACTAAAAACTTAAGCTCAAGAAAAAATAGCGTTAAATGTATGAAATATGAAAATCAAGAACAAATAAAGTGATAGTTTAATTTCTTTAGTGACCTTAGTTTATTAGATAAAGAAATAGTGGTATAGATATAATGATCTGGTGCTAAGTGTTGTGGTTCTTTTGTGTCTGGGTACTTTTGTGCATGCCATCATATTGTAAATCATTTTAAAAATGCTGCAACATTTATTATAAATACAAAGTAAATTTTGGGGGATATATTACAAAATGGAGTGTAGTGAGAAAAGTTTTCCATTAACGTATTAGTAATCTATTATTGTTACCAATTATTAAAATTGAGATCAAAATATTTATAAATTGATATATAAGAATACCAGACAATGGCTTTGCCACTCTTGCGCTTCGCTACTAAAATTAAAGTTTAAAATCTAAAAAAAAAGCAGCCATGGTTAAATTTTTATAAATTTTGTGAACTTCGCCAATTATAATAATTTTAAAAAGGAATTCTAAACTAAATTCTCCCCCTTTCAAAATATCACGTTGCTAAAATATAGTTATAGAAGAAGATATATAAAAATAAATTTTCTTAATTTCACCATTTTAAAAAATTCAACAAATTTTGATACTTATATTTATTTCTGAACCTCACCATTTTGTTTTTTGATATTATAAAAGAATTATTAGAAATAACTTTGATAAAAAAACCTAAGTCCTAACCAAACTAAGATGAAATTATTATTCAAATACTCAAAAAATCCCCTTTTTTAAATTAAAGAGTTAGTGAAGTAAAGTGATGATGTATTTTGAGATTGGGACGCACTCAGATGGTTAATATATATATATATATATATATATATATATATATATATATATATATAAATCTTGCCTGTTAAAACCTACGATGGCATAGTTGCTGAAAGTGCATAAAAATGCCTATCTTTAATAAAAGATCATAGTGTAAAAAATAATTACAGTAAACCCTCGATATAACAAACTATATGGGGCGGGGGGTCATTCGCTAAAGCTGAAAGTTTGTTAAACCCGATGATGATATAACCAAGTTCGTTATATCCGATGGTTCGTTCGTTCTATGGAGTAGTAAGTAGCACTGAGGAGGAGGAGGAGGAAGAGGAGGAAGAGGAGGAGGAGGAAGAGGAGGAGGAGGAATAGGAGGAGGAGGAATAGGAGGAGGAAGAGGAAGAGGAGGAGGAGGAAGAGGAAGAGGAAGAGGAGGAGGAGGAGGAGGAGGAGGAGGAGGAGGAGGAGGAGGAGGAGGCCAGAACAACCTCTCCTGCACGATGTCCACAGCCGACTGAGCTGTGAGCCAGTGAGTCGCAGCATGGAGTTAGTCCAGGAAATTTGGTTCATTATATCTGAAATTTGTTATATCGAGGGTTTACTGTATAACAAGTACAATGGATAAGACAAAATAGAAACCTGACATATAAAAAGTAACAAGTTATATTCAGATGCCCTAGAGAAGCCTGCTTCCATTGAGGACCTAAGCAAGACACCGGGGAAAAAAGAAGGAAATATGGAGGAGGCCCACCTCCTCCAAAGAATCTTATCCACCAGTCTGGTGTGTAGGAGCAAGACCACAGAATGCAGGACAAGCATTAACAACCCCAAAGGCTAGAGTGCCACACACAACGCTTCCTCAGACCAAATAAAGTGTTAAAAGATTTATGTACTCACAAGCTAACTAATTTATTGAAGCTTACCTTTAATATATAATCCCCTTTATCATACAGGCGAATAAAATAATATCCATTATTGGGCGCACATTCTGTTTCATATTTGAGGTTTCTTTGCTGAGTTAATCTGTAAATAAATAACACATTCAAACAATATAGAAAAAAGAAGAATAAAATGAGATAAATAATAAGAAAAGTTTTTTCCCCCCTAGTCTTTATAATCAATTTTTGTCCCTCCTAGAAGAAATTGTTTTTTTTTTTCTTTAGATTAAATTTACCAATATCTAGGATAAGTTAATAAGATTAGATTTTATGTGGTTTTCTATGGTAATTATGAAGTAGCATTAAATTTCTGTGCATATGGTTGAAAGGGAGATAACTGTCACATGAGCTGACAGATGTCTTATAAATGCTGAACAAAAAAATCAATGCTATTTTTTTATGTAACCTTTCTCCCTTTATTCTTTATTAGATAAAATAAATACACTTCTTTCTGGGACTTTGGTATAAAATTACACCAGTATATCATGTTGTGATGACCTGAAATTACTTATATTGTGACTAAAACTAAATAATTTGTTAGCAGTTTAATTACCAATCTGCATCTTTTAAAATCTTTTATTTCTCAGATCCAAAACATAGGTGTGGTAGTTTAAGTGCCATAGGAACTGGGTTGGAATGGTGTGTCATTCCTCCAAATACCATGTCTGATTCCACATAGGGCACTGCCTTGCAGGGTTGTCATATGTAAAATTATGTTATGTTTACTCTCTCTCACTTAGCCCTTTATAACCTTATTTAGGACAAAGCTATCAATCCTTTTCACATATCAGTGGCTCTTCATTTGTGCCAAGTATATATTTAATTTCACTTTTAGAAGCAATTTGGATACTTTTCAGAGTCAATGAGTAAATTTACAAAGAAAAATTACAATTTCAAAATCTTAGACCCAGAGTCATGCAAGTCAAATATTAAAGCAGTTGCAAACTTATATTAATCAAGATAAGCAATAAATGACTATTTCTTTACTGTCATTTTCTGTAATATATTAAACACAACTTAGGCAAATACTATGTATAATTAAAATCTAATGACCCCCCAAATTCCCATTAAATAATTTGTTATAACACCTTTCCGGTAGAAAGGGGTTTATATGTTAACTAATAATTTTATCTGACATTATTTTTTCTCTTGGGCATTTCAGTAATGTAGCATTCATACAAATTGATTTCTAAGACTCAAACTACACTGTTAGTGCAAATGTATCAGCATTATTTTTAAACAATAGATTAGTTTAATTCTGTTGAATAGTTTTTCTATAATTTTTAATGGTTAAGAAGAGTGGGATAGGTCGGGGGGGAGGGGGGGGTATGGAGGTTTATTTAGGTGGGTGCTTAAGATGTCTGGACCTTCAACTTGCACATTTTTTTTTTAGCAATTTGGTGATGAGAGCAGCACATTTTTGAATTTTTGAAAAAAGAGGGTAGTGAGGTGGGATCTATGTCAAATTTGTGTAGGTTTTTCAGTGTTTTCCTATGGCTGTAGCTGGTGAGTGGTGACTGATTTTACATTTCATTGTTCAATTGAGCTAGGAATTTTGTTGTCTCTGCTGAAGAGTGATTCATGAGTATGGGGTGGCTATTTGCCAGAGTTGGCAGTTCATTTTGTGGTTGATGGGTTAGAGGTATTGTTTCTAATTTTCTTATTTAGTATTGATTCATCTATTGAGGTCATAGAATTGTTATAGTTGTTAGGTTGTGGGGTGGGGGTGGGGGTGGGGGTGGGGGGCTGTTTTATGCAAGCTTATTTTTGTTTTGAGGCTGTTGATTTCTGGTATGAAATTGGAATTGAAGCCTGGTAGATTGTGTTAGCAATCACCCAAACACTTGGGAGGTTAAGAGAAAAGTTTGCATAGGATAAATAAAAATCCAGAATATGATCATTTACACATACTTGGTCTACAGCACAGATTAAGCGTTGATGGGCTTTGTCAACCTGGCCTGCCATTCAGGCAAAATTGTCCTCAACTTTAACCATAAAGGATGGTGCCCTTGTAGCCACATTATATGTGTACTGCAAGAAGGTGAGCAGAGTTGATGGCCCTATACACCCTGTGCTTATACCTGCCTGGGCAAGAGCACTTTGGACAGTGCAGTAGGTAGGGACCTCAGAGTATACACTGACACTCGACTAAGTCTCATAAGAGAAGAAAAGTGCACTGAGGCAACCAGAAACTTTGTGGATATAAGAGTAAGTTTAAAAGGGGCAGGAGGGTATGTAATAGAGAAGTAGAGATACGCAGCTCCACAAACAAGTAAGGTGGGTGATCACTTACTATTATTATACCCTTGTGCTAGGTGATCTCAGGATGGCATGTAGTCCACCAAGGCACCATGGCTACCAGACCAAACACTGTAAAGATGGAAAGTCCTCCTGGTAGAAAAGGTTGAGGGGATAGCCTTAATAATAATACTAATACCAAATAAAAATGAATACTAAATAAAAAATACTGCTACTAAGTAATAAAATAATGATAGCTGATAATAAAAAGGTAAAATAGCACTGAGAGGGAAAGAGAGGAAAGGGTAAAGATTCGTTTTAACACATATTTGCAATTGATTTTAAAAATGTATTTTTCTTATGTATTTTTATGTGACTTTACAGATCTGACACTCATTTTTCTGGAAATGCATACTTTACCCATAATCTACTGAAGTTCCATAATAGGAAAAGTATGTATGTTGTAGGATCAGGTATTCCTTCCTGACATTTGCTGCCCTCCTTAGATATGAGGGAAGGGGGAAACAAACAAATATTGGGAAATATCTCCCTTTTAAGTGGGTGGGAATTAAAGACAAGTGCAAATTCTAATATTGGCTGAATTGGATACTATTTCAATAGGCTTTGAGTGGTTATAAAATACAAACAAGCGAAACAAAATAATCTTTAATACTATATAAACAACAAATGAGATTAACAAGAATGATACACTTTAACAATTGTGTTAATTGTTCAGCAAATGATAATTGAATTTAGAAAGAATGATAGTCTGAGCCGTATGAGGCACAATAATTACCCGAGAGGGATGGAGAGGAGCCTATGAAGTGAGTTTTGTTGTAGGAGAGCGTCATGCCTGTTCAACAATGAAAAAGAAAATGTAGGCTTATGATTTTCTGGAAGATACCTTGAGTAGTTGCTTGGGGAAGCATAGCTAAGTGCGTTATTTTTGACTGAGTCCTTCATCCTTGACATCCATCGTTCCAAATAATGCTTTCTGCTTGCAAGCCTTTAGGGTTGCCGGGGTGTTACTCAAGAAGTGCGCATCATCCTTAGATGATTCCAATGACCTCTCAAGATGCTGCGCGAGTACTGCATGAAAGCGCTGTGGATACAGCTTGTGTCCTGAATACTCATTTGATCATTCCTGGGCTGGGCAATATATACAACTCTGCTGGAAGCTCTTTTGTTTGCCTGACGGAAGCAATATCGACTTTGTCCTAAAGACACAGCAGCGATGGTTTTAGTGCCATATCGCTAAATGGTGTCCCAGCTCCAGTCTGACTTCGCTATCGCTCCGGAAGTTTACTGAAAAGTTCTGATGGAATGTTCTTCATCCATGAGATACTCCTTCCCTTTGTCTGTGCGATTCGCTTTCTCTCTCTCTCTTATCTCTGACAATGTATTTTCAGCAAAAATGAGTTTCAGATATAAAAAGTACACCTAAAAATGCTTAAGAATATAAAAAAAAAATTAATTAAAAGATTTTTTAATTTTCAAAGACAAACGTATTGAATTCTTAAGTCACTTCTTCTTTACCTCACACTGTGAGCCATATATATTTCTAATGACTGACAAACATCCTAAAAAACTACTTGTATTAGTTGGTATTAGGAGCACAGACTATTATACACTATGAATTGAAGGTAACCTTAGCGAGTAGCGACTCAGGTACATTTGTTGCGTTTCATTCCGAATTGAACGATATTGTTTTTCATGTTTGTTTATCCACGCTAGCCCTAATTTAATTACTAAAGTGTACTAAGTTCTGCTTATAGATTACACTGGTCAACATTTTTTTTTCTGCTGATTTAGTTTGAGACCTTTCTTGGGAACTTCGGGGTCACTGAGTTTTAAAAATGGCAATTGTTTTCTTCTATCATGTCAAGTTTTTTATTTATGGACTGGTTCATATTGGTCCCACTCATAGTAGCAGGCTATCTTACGACCAAGTGAACAGATTTTTTTTAAGGGGCTATCTGGCGACTGCCCACTTGGTCATAGGTCGCTGCAAACAAACACCAAGTGAACGGAAGTGGAAGCATTTGGTATTCTTATATTTTATTTTATATCTGTATTTAGAATTCTCTTTATAAAGCAATTGTATATAATATAATTTTTTTTTTCTGATTTGTTTTATGAAATAACATTCAGTAGTATGGCCTCATTACAAAGGAAATATTTAAATTCCCCGGACTCATTTTGCTATGTATGTGGTTGTTTTACTGCACCAACTCAATGAATGAACATTAGTATCTTTGTGAAAAGAGCATTGGGATAAACCATGGGCTTGGCACAATGTTTGTAAACTGTGTCAAAAATCTACGGCAATGGACAAAGGGAACAAGGAAAAAACTAGGATTTGGTATTTCTATGGTGTGGTGGGAGCCATAAAACCATGTAAGCGATTGCTACTTTTCTCCCACAAAGACTTCTGGTTATAGCAAGAAAACACAACATAAAATAAGTTAACCATATCTTGATTCAGCAATTCGTCCAGTGCTTCATTCAGATGAAATTCCAGTAGCTATATTCAAGGATCTTCCTTCACTGGATGATGTAAGTGATATATGTGAATCTGATGTAAGCAATGAACTTGACAGTGATCCAGACTTTGTACATACATCGACCCAAGAACATGGAAATTTTAGCCAATTAGAACTGAATGATTTAGTTAAAGAGACCTAGGCCTTTCAAAAGAGTTAGCAGAAGTGTTAGCTTCTAGACATCTAAAGAGAAGAATATGTTGCAGGAAAAAACAAATGTAACTTTTTATCAGAACAGGGAAAGAGATCTCTTGGCATTCTATAAAACTGAAGATGATTTTGTTTACTGTTGTGATGTGGCAGGACTATTAAACGCAATGGGTGTTTCAGAGTATGATCCAAGTGAATGGAGACTTTTTATAGATAGTTCAAAGAAGAGTCTAAAATGTGTGTTACTCCATAATGGAAACTTGTTTGGTGCGATTCCTATTGGTCACTCTGTGCATTTAAAAGAGAACATGAACACACAAGGATCATGTGTGTGGATCTGAAAATAGTAAATTTTTTACTTGGCCAACAAGGAGGCTATATAAAATATCCGTGTTTCCTGTGTTTATGGGACAGCCAAGCCAAGGAAAAATATTGGGAACAGAAATTCTGGCCAGTTAAAGAAAGTTTGACTGTTGGTGAGAAGAATATTATACACCAACGACTTGTTGAGTGAGAGAAATTCATCCCCCCACCTCATATTAAACTAGGGCTGATGAAACAATTTGTGAAAGCTCTTAATGTGGAGGGTGACTGTTTCAAATTCATATATACAATATTTCCTGGCTTAAGTTATGATAAAATAAAGGCTGGAGTTTTTGATGGGTGACAAATCAGAAAGTTAATGGAAAACCAAAACTTCTCGAGTTCAATGACTGACATAGAAAAAGGAACAAGGGATTCATTTGTGGCTGTTGTCAAAGGATTTCTTGGAAACAAAATGGCTGCTAACTAATGGAAAACCAAAACTTCTCGAGTTTGATGATTGACATAGAAAAAGGAACATGGGATTCATTTGTGGCTGTTGTTAAAGGATTTCTTGGAAACAAAAAGGCTGCTAGCTACAAGGATTTGGTAGAGATATTGCTTGATAGCTTTCATCATTTAGGCTGCAACATGAGCATAAAGGTTCATTTCCTCAAGAGCTATCTTGATGAATTTCCTGCTAATCTTGGCAACATGAGTGATGAACACTGAGAGCATTTTCATCAAGATTATGGAGGAGAGATCTATCAAGGCCGATGGAATACAAACATGATGGCAGACTACTATTGGAGTATTCAATGAGACTGTGTAGACACCAAACACTCCAGCCACTCTTGCAAGCAAAAATTTCTTCCAGGAATGTATAGGTATGTGTACAATTGCTTGTGTTTTCTCCATTATATTAGAAAAATAACCTGTATGTATTTAGTAATATGTGATGTTATCTTACAATGCATTTATTCTTTCAAATTCTGTTGACATTTTAAGTTATGGTTTGAAGCTATAGCACTTAGGAAAATATCCTTACTGAGTAAATACATGCAGTATGTTGTAAAATAGGAATATGCTGTAGAATGAAAACCTGATGTGTTAAAAAAAAAAATGGATGCCATATTTGAAATCAGCACATCAAAATTAGTTAAAAACAACCACAAAATATAAGTCAGCAAAAAGTGTGTTGACCAGTGTTATTCATATATTTGTTTGGTTACTGGAAGCCATTATTGAGGTGTAAAATGGGTTGTCATGGTGTGGTGGAGCGAATGTGAGTGTGTGTAAAAGGGCCATTCTCCCACCCCTTTTCTCAGTACCCTCTCCCTCCCTCTGTAAGAATGTGTGTGAATGGGAATGGGTTTGTTTTATTTTTGTTTATTTTATGTATAAAATGATTACCATGTTTTTCTTTCTTTCCAGGCAACATATTCTGGAAAGATAGTAGGTAGTTTTGAGATATCACTATAATTAAAAGAATATTGTACTTTGCTTAAAATAAACTTTTATCAAAGCATCATATTCTGGAAAGAGGTAAGCTAGTCGATAAATTTACTCGGGTAATGCCCACTTATTAGTTTCGCCATCCATGTATAAATAAATGGGTCATAAAAGGAGGATATATCTCTTCTACAGAGAGTGGAAGTGTGGACTGACAGCAAGAGGGGTTCTCTAGACGAGTGCTCCGCCCAGCCCTGAGACGGAGGGCTTTCGTGCCTCGCTAACCACCTGAACCGCCATACCCGCCTTTGTTGACAATCCTGCCTCCTTCTAAGTTAGCCTACTACCACCCACCTCCAGCACACAAGTGATAGCGCGTGCCCTTTTTTTTCGTTCGGTTGTTGTTGTGTTTTTATGTTTTGTGTAGATATATAAGTAAATTTGTTGTATTCGCCTTTTATAAAATTCTCTGTTGGTATCGTATTTGGATTGGGGAATCCAGCCTCATTTTGAAGTGTGCACACTTCCCTTGTAAATATAAATTGCTGTAAATATAACTGTAACTATCATTGTACTTTTTTTTTGTAAGTAAAGGGACTGTATATACAATCCGTTTCATTCTCCCTCGATTTCTCACGTCTGGACAGTGTAGGAAGCGGGTTGGATCGATTATCGATTGGGATTAGAGATATATTTTCGGCCCGCTACAATACCCTCCCACCCTCTTCAGGAACAAGTACAATGACACATTTTGGACCAAAGGATGAAGCATTATGGGATAACAGGAAAGAAACGCCCAAGGACGCATGCAAAAATTTAAAAAAGCCTGCTATTCGTTAACAACTCAGGCCAAATGAGAATGGGAGAAATGACGCTGAAAGATTAGGCTAAAGGTTGGCACAAATAGGCCTCAAATTTACCGAAAATAGTATATTTTCGAAAAGTGACTATCTACATTATTATTAAGTTCTGGAAGTTCAAAATATAAGTGTGCATCATTTTAAGAATTAAAAACATTTATCATCAGGTCATATAGCACCAAAGTTTTAAAATGACCCCAAAATAACCTATTTTTGAAAAGTGACTAACTACATTATTATTAAGTTCCGGAAGTTGAAAATAACACCAGTGAGCATCATTTTAAGAGTTAAAAATATTTATGACTGAAAATTAAAAAGGTGTACTTGTATTAAAATGAATCTTATCCGAGGAAAGCGCACCAACAACTTTACCTAGGCCCTATCAGTGTTTGAGTCAAACTAGTGGCAGGGCTTCGCTAATTTGCAGTCAGGCTGGGAGGACATGCAGCTCTTGCAGATACTGAGTATAACAGGCTACACAAGTTACTCACCTGTGGAGAACTGAGACTGCAAGAGATGGTAATGAAGACATGGGCAGGCTTATGTATATGCTGTTGATAATGCATCAAAGTGGCATAGGGGGATGAGAGAAGTAGATACAAAGTATGAATTAGGAGATTTTATGGGGAGCAGGGAGCAAAGGAAAAGCTGAAGCAGAGAATATTAGAGAATGCCAGAGGGTTTGGAGAAAGAGGATTAAATGATAAACGAAATCAGTGCAAAAGAGCGCCTTGCATGGAAGAAATCTATGATTGAAGTTATGCAAGATAGCTTTTGTTTAAAGCATGAACAGGATCCCTGAAGGTAAAGGGATGAACATAAACTATGTATCGCACTTTATTAGTATTACAGGTCAAATTTTTCGCTGATATTTTGAATATTAAACATTGTGCAGACATGAAACTTGGCCCACTGAAATATCCTAGGTAAGAAGTAGGGAATGGAGAAGAAGTAATAGCCAAATCTACTAGTATGATACAGGAAAGATTGGACAGGTAGAATAACTTTATGATGTACAATGTGCCAGAAAAGGTTATGAAAGACATGGGGTTGGGTATAAAGCACATAATGATCTTCAGGAACATGTGAATAATGATTGGCATGAGATGTTGTTAACATTAAGAGAATAGGTAAATTTGTAGCGGTGTCAGAGTCGCAAACACATGTTAGACCACGGCCAATACTGGTAATACTAGGATATCAGCTGAAAGAGAGAATTTTGAAGAATGCTTATAAACTGAAGAATTGCAATACTCAGATGATAAAGAATATAGGGCTGGTCCCATGATATGAATGAACAAGAGTGTAAGAGGAATAATGAATTAAGAAAAGCAAAGGAAAAGAATAGGAATGCATAGGAAACAGAAAATCTTTATGTGGTGAGGGCCTCCAGGGGAAAGGTCCATATTAAGGTTGAGGAAGTGGACAGCACATGGAGAACAGGCAGAGAAAGGATGACTCAGAGGAGGCAACAGGAACAAGGAGCAAGATATATATATAAATATATATATATATATATATATATATATATATATATATATATATATATATATATATACAATGTAACAAATTCAGCAGGAGAGGTTACAACAACACTGGAGGAGGTGGACAGCAGGATGAGCACCAAATATTAATTGACAATTGTACCTCAATCAACAGTCAGTGAGGCAAAAAAATTTAAATATACTATTTATTGATATGGATATTTTTAGCCAAGATAAGATTAGTAAACTGAAAACTAGAATTAAGAACATGGAAAAGTGTCCACATATTGTGGCATTACAGGAAGTGAAACCAAAACATTTTAGATATGAAAGAGAATTAGCTGAATATAATATTGAAGGTATTGAATTACTTGAAAAAACTTGAAGAAGGATCAAAGGGCAGGGGGTTAATTATATATATTAAGAATGGCATACTATAGAGTATTGTCACACCTAAGGGAAATTACTGTGAATATTTTTGTCAAAATTAAAGGACAATCTGAATGTCATTATTGCATCAGTCTACAGAAGCCCAAGTTATGATAATGAAAATAATATGAAACTACTGGCCCTGTTACAGGAAATTAGTGACTTAAACATAAAATACAAACTAGTTTGTGGAGATTTTAATCTACCAGAGATAAATTGGCAGAGCTATATTGTAAAGCCAAGAGCAAATAATTTGCTTGGATTTTATTGAAAAAATAAAGGATTTTTTTTTTTGTGCAACATGTTTTTGACATTATGAGATTTAGAGGAGGTTTAGCGGGTAGTGTGCTAGATCTCATGTTTAGCAATGATGCATTCCTTATTGAGGCCATTGAAATAAATAGTCCTATTGGTTAAAGTGACCATGTATGTGTGGGATTTGCTTGTGACCAGAATAACAAAAAAGTGGTATACTTGTATTAAAAGGCTGACTGGAAAAGAATGAAGGAGAAAATGACAAAAAACTGGGAGGAGTTTTTAAATTCAGAAAACGTTGAAATTGCATGGAAAAAGTTCACAGCCAAATTTATAGAAGCAATAAATGAGTGTATCCCAAGTAGGGAGTTTGTGGGGAGATAAGACACTGGTAAGGGGAACACTAAAAACAGAAATTTATCAATGTACAGAAAGTTGTGGTCCAAAATCAAAAGGAAACAAAGGTTGTGGGGAAACTGAAGAGGATTAAAGATGGACACCCTTTGAGTTTTGTGGAGAAATACTAGAAAGTACAAAAAGATTACCGAAGGACTAATAACCATGGAGAGGAGCTACCAGGAAAGAGATTAAGAATCAGGAAAAGGAGAATGTCCGTCATATTAAGGAAAACCCTAAAATCTTTTGGAAGTACATTCAGTAAAAAACAAAACATACATGTGTACCGGAACTGTATACAGACCGAGAACAAAAAGCTAATACCAGTAGCGATAAAGAAAAAGCAGAAGTGCTATCAGACTGTTACAGCAGTGTATTCACAAGAAAGCCTGAAGGAATTTGTCCTGAGATATAGACAAAATGTATAGAGATGTGCTGAGTACTTGGCATCGGCACCGGCTAGAATCGGCCATATTTGTGAGAATCGGCAAAATTTTGCTGATTCTTTGCCAATTCTTCGTCAAAACTTTAGCTTTTTATACAGTTTTGGTGGCTGAATTGGGCCAGACAAAATACTTTGTGTTACTAGTTACTACAGCTTTATTAAGTACCACCTTTATTGTTTAATTCTGGTCAGATTATAGTATATGCTTTCAGGGATGCTTGAACCACTAAAACCACTAAAATAAAAGAACTTTGGCCAATAGCCATATCAAATATCTAGTATATAAGAAATGTGAAAAAAAAAGAAATAATAATATAATAATAATAAGAGGGGTCAAAAATTAAAATTGAAACAAATGGCGTTCGGGAGGTGCCGTTGGAAAGGTTATACTTTAACACTCAACTAAACTATAAAAAGTAAACTAACACACCTAACATGCTGACACAAACGTCTCTTCAGAGTGATTTTCAATCAGAATTCTTGTCAGTGAATATAAAAACCTTAGGTTTAGAAACAAAATAAGGATGTAAAAAGCAATATAGGTGGCCATAGCCCTAAATACATCGGCAAAGAGATGCCTGTTTTAACCAAGTTAATCCCACTGCATAAGCAGGGATACGTAGTTTACGTTAGAGATTTGAAGAGGCCTAAATTTCACCTCTAAAGTTGTTAGTACGAAAAACCAAGTCAGCCAAAAAGTTCCCCCTTGAGCTAACACCGAAGTAAAAATAAAAAGCCAGGCAAGTCATTTGTCTTCAAATAAGGTTGATCTCCACATGCACACCCTGCAGCAGCAATCCCTCAACCTCCTTCCACATTAATGGCTATATATATAGAAAGGCTAAGCGAAAAGTAGGAATTCAGAGAGAGTTAGCCTCAGAGAAACATTCTCTGTTCCCACATTCGTTATAACCCAGTTACGAACCTGAAAAGATAACCATTTTTGAAGCCGATCATTCCCAAGACTACCCAGAAGAGACTAGTAAAATGATAAATTCTACAAAGTTCTACCAAGCAAGGAAGACAATATCTCATTCTCGATGAGAGTATTATTCAACCAGAAGATTCTTTAATCTAAAGGAATACCTATCAGGAGCCGTAGATAAGTGAATCAACTGGAAACCTCAGAATTTCCACCTACGAATGCGCAACTAACCAACACCTACCTTTTTGGCTGGAGAGAATCTACACCAGTCAGCTGGGATCTGCCTACCATAGGCCCAAAACCCCACCGAGACAGTGACATCGCGCACAACCAGCCAACCCTTGAAAAAATTAGCGGTAACTCAAACATTTTTTTAGTATTTTGTTGAATCTATCCACAGTTCGCATTGTTGGGCGATTATTGAATTCGTCAAAATGAACGGTGGCCCAAATTTATCTGGGTAGCCTGTTGTAATATTCCTTTAGTAAGCCAGTGAATTGAAATTTTTTTCTAAGATTAACATTTGCGTATTTAAGGGAGTGTAAATTAATTATTTTATGAGTCAAGCCTTATATTAATTAGCAAGGTAAATTTTTAAGACTATTTTTTTTTGTTTTGATTGATTAGTTTGTTGTAAAATAAACTACTATTTTTGGTTAATGTTTCCATCTATCGCTTAAACGAAAGTTTTGGCAATATTAGTAGTCATAATTCGAGATTCTACCTTAGTTCATGATATTAATCTCTTGAAGCGGTAATAACTGCCTTAATCGAGTACATACGAGGTGCAAAGCACCATCTTTTAACATCAGCATCGGTCAAAAATATATATAAACCTACTACATAATAAATTGGTGTCAGGTTTTAGAGGTTTATAAATGACCCCCCCCCCCCCCAATTAGTTAGTCGTTTTGACCCTTGTTGAATAAGAACAAATTATCGCCAAATCGTCCAAGTATAGATAAATACAATAGCAAGATAAATTCTGGTTAGAATTTTTGTGTGTGGCTAATTGAAGGTATTCAACCCGTCAGGGGGTGAAAAAGGAAGTTTTGTTTTGGTGCCGATTGCTAACCTAGTTAACTTAAAGAGAGAGGTTAGGGTAGTTTAGGTTAAGCAGAGCGCTAAGTGTTTAGTGGTGGTATAAGTTCCGTTCGCTTTAAGTATGCCCCTTATCAATTAGTTGAAAATGTTACCGCACCCCTCCCATAGGAAACATCCCCTTTGTCAGTGCCTTATGCGCTCCCCTCAGATACACCAGAGTGCCTGGTGAATTGCATAATAGATATGAGATCACCCGGAAGAGTAAAATTTGAGTCTGGGGCGGTAAATGGTCATCCATTGAACCACTTTTATCTGGTCTAATGCCAAAAAATATTGATCGTAATTATTAAAAAGATTTCCTTGCCTATGAGAGAGACGAACGATGCTATGTCAAAACGTTAGTAACACCATTATCACTTGTCGATGGGAATAATTTTTTTTGCAATGCTCAGACTATGCGCTCTTAATACTTGTATATGTATAAATAGGATTAATCTTCGCACTGAATTGGGAAGTATATATAATGTCGTGGGGTTTACACTTGAAATCTAGTTACTAGGATGCTTGCGTCTTAATTGCACCTGACAGAATGAATTGAATATCACAAAATTAATCACTTGATATACTCGAGGGTATGAGCTTGGGATGGAAATTATAGTTAACGATTAAACTAGGGAAGTTAGAGAGGATAATTCACTTTAACGATACCTTTGAGATCGTAAGTATTTAGGGAATAACAGTGAATGTCTTCTTCTTCTGACGATGTTCGCACTGAGCCCGATTGTTCTAGGTTACTGAATGTGGGGGGTAATCCTAGACTGGTGTGCTGATATAATGATCCTAGGCCGGATCGCGAAGGCGATTCAAACTGTGACTCAAATCAGAATTCTTCTCCTTGAAGTGCCCATTCCAATTATTGGCACCTGGAGTGGGTAGCCAAAAATGATTACCTAGCTGCGTCTAGGGTAATCCACAGAGGGAGGTCCTGTGTAACCTCTGACTCTGAAGGGGGGAAGGGTTCTGAGAGAAGTTTAGCACCTACAAGTACCCTGATGGCAACAACAAATTCCCTGAAGTTTCTTCCTTGCAACGGGCGAACTGTTTCCTTTGTGGGACTAGCTGCACATACAACGTAGGCCCAAGATCTTCTGCCCGACTCCAGGGAAAATTTCCTCTTTTATTTCCCTCAATAACTAAAATCGAGAGAGAGCACCAGATTCTCCTAAAATTCTTATTACACGAAAAGATCTTTTGTCTGCAACCAGGACATGCCAAGCATTCACACCTCGGCACCCTCCAAGCCGCAGGTTTATGACGGCGCAAAGAAACTCGGGCCTTCGGCTGACAGGTGTCTTTTGAGGCAGATAGTTTGCAAAGTTTTGAGCCGGGTCTAATAGGCTAGCAAGTATGTACCTGGGAATCTCGTGAGTATCTGTGAGTGTGGTTCTCAAGTTTAAAGGTGGAGAAAATGTAAGAGATCATAGGATAATAGGAATAGTCGGAGCAACAGATTTTAACTGAATGTTTGGAAGAGAAGAGGATAATAAATATTTCAGCAATGGTTAAGATTAGCTGCCTCTGAATTTTGGGGTTACTTTCTTTAACCTAACAAACTTCAATCTTTTGAGTCGTTATTTTGATACAATAAAAATTAAAAAATTTTAAGAAGCAGTTTTGAAATAGGGGCTTCGCAGTAATTGTGTAGACTATTTTGGGGGCTATTTTTGTTGGAAGCCCGTATTTGTTTATATTTCTGTCAAGGCACACAATAATATATTGTTTACGTCACATTTGAAATCCAATGGCAACATATTTATTTGAAGCACAGAATTGGGAAAAGCACACACACACACAAAAAAATGAATGTTACTTAAATAACATAACATAACATAATTTCACGGATGACAAAAGCCACAAGGGCCTATCAAAGGTCATCCGTATCCATCAAAAGATTTCTTACCAGAGAAAAGTCATCAACATTGTCACCCTTTACAGTTCGTCAGATCTAATCTACAATATACATAAAATGCATCCAGAGGATTATGTCCATTCCTGCAACCGCAAAATATAATCTCCCCACTCCTTAGAAAAATATATACATATGTACATAAAAAAAAGTCAGTCCCATCTAGCAGCTTCATCCATATATTTATCTAATTTATTCTTAAAACTACCCAGAGAGGAGGCTATTACATGTCTAGTGAGCCTATTCCATTCATCTACCACACGATTTGTAAACCAATTCCTCCCAATCTCCTTCCTAAACCTATACTTATCAAGCTTAAACCCATTGCTACGTATCCTGTCATGTTCACTAAGTATAAGAACCTTACCCAGATCCCCTTTATTATATCCTTTTACCCATTTGAAGACTTCAATCAATTCCCCTCTGACTCTTCTCCTTTCCAATGTATGTAGATTTAGTTTAGTGCAGGGTGACTTAAATAAGTTGTTAGCTTGGGCTCAGAAGTGGAGGATGACTTTTAACCTTAATAAATGCAAAGTTATTAACATGGGGAGAGATAATAGGGAATTTAGCTATGAGATGGATGGGTATTGGATTAATTCAGTTGAAGATGAGAAAGACTTAGGAGTAGTAGTAGATAGGTCACTGAAATTTTCAAAGCTAGGTTACATTAAAAGAAATGTTAGCTACAAGAGTAAGGAGGTCATCCTTAAACTATACAACTCTTATGTCAGGCCACATTTAGAGTACTGTATACAGGCATGGTCACCACATTTTAGACATGATATAAACTTATTAGAGTTGGTACAAAGGAGGGCAACAAAAATAATACCATCCCTGAAGCACCTTGAATATGAAGATAGACTGAGGGTATTAAATATGTTTTCATTTGAAAGAAGGTGTGTGAGGGGAGATATGATTGAGCTTTTTAAAATCTTTTCTGGGATGGATAAATTGGATTTCAGCAAGTTATTTGAGTTAGAAGGTAGTAATAGAACTAGAGGCCACCACTTAAAGATTAAAAAACAGAGGTGCAGACTGGATGTTAGAAAATATTTTTTCACTAACAGAGTGGTGGATTATTGGAATAGTTTGCCACCTGAGACTGTAGACAGCCCAAACTTGAATGTTTTCAAGCGCAGATTGGATGATTATATGGGGGTGGAGGGTTAATTTCTTACTTTTGGTATGTGGATATGTTTCTTGACTCATTCCTATGGATGCAGTTTCTTTTTATTGTATATTTTGGGGGACTTTGATTTTGTTTTTGACAGACTCCTATGGAGGCTTCAAATTATATATTGTAGATGCATGGTTGGACATTCCTATGGATCGTTAAATTGTATATTGTAGATGCATGATCTGACAAAATCCTAAGGATGCTTTATGTGGGTGGATTTGAAGGATACGGATGACCTTTGATAGGCCCTTGTGGCTTTTGTCATCCGTGAAATTATGTTATGTTATGTTATAATAGGGGTTGGGGGGTGTGGTATGACATCAGAAATGACACGGGTGAACAATAATATTTACACAAAATATTTTTTTCCGGCCGGGCCGCTCGTCTACATGTTTACCACCATTATTTCTTTCCACAGAAATTAACGCCATATCTGGTTACAAAAAATGGCATAACAACCTAAACCTGCATACCAGGGTTTATTACTTACAGTTTAATCTGAACAAGGGAATAGTCAATTTCAACCTCGCTTTTTACATATCCTCCGCACCCCAATACATCTGTAGCTTGAGTATTACTTAAGTACAGAGAAAGGACGTAAACTAATCTAACTAATGGCAAAATTAGTGCCATTATTTTTGATGAAGTGATGTTTACCGGTGTATTGATATTACGGCTCATAAGGAGGATGGCTCCCGCTTCTTTCTGAGCTATTTTATTCGACACGCTGTGCGAATGGCGGGTGAATGAGAGGTAAATGAAGAACAAGTGATTAATAAAAAGGCACCCGAAGCATATTAATTAATAAATTAGATATTTGTCTGGTAACTTTTTACCGAATTCTATCAAATTTACTGGCAACACTGCCCACCATAAGAGAACCAAATTTTATAAAAGAATTGATCAGGTTATGAACTTCTGCACGCCTTCCGGTCCCTAATGCCCAAAGTTATCTAAATTAACATTTTTATATACATTTTCACTTTCCCAATTTCATGGGTTTCTTTACAAACTTGTCTTCAAAAAAATTATGGAGGAGATGCATTCATTAGTTTCCGCTTTATTAGCTTATAAATACATAGAGATTTGATAATACTGAATGTGAAAGAATAAAGTCGTGAACCCCACGTGGACCACCAAAACCCACGTGGCTCTCAAACACGAGATCAAAGGACGAAGGAACGGGCCTAAGAATCAAGGGAAGAAGCTTTCGGAATGCAGTTGTGTTTATTCATGGAGGTTTCTCCCCAAGCCTTGAGGTAATCTTGCCTCCCGCCTACCATCTTGAAGCATGCGAGAGCGAGGAAGGACATCTGTTATCGCAAATTCCTGGCTGGAAGACGTCCATCAGCCAACTTCGTGTCTACCTTAGGAGAATCCTCTCCGTGGCGGAGTTGATTTCACCCCGTCGTCAGCCGGTATTTAACGCCAGGCTTAGTCGGGACAAGTTAGTACCAACTCGCAATCACGCACGAGACACCTCTCTTCTCGATTTGGCTCCGTTTTCGTCTACACGAGCGCAAAGGCAAGAAACTCTCCCGTTATAACTCATTCCCAGTCAATTGGCGATTTCTCCGCAACGGCAGTTCTCGTTCACCAACGCAAGTACCTCATCGGCAAGGTACTCGTATTCCGAGGTAAATCTCAACCTTCTGACATTCTCCTCCTCGATTTGTCCCTTCCCTTCGTCCTCCAAGAATTAACTTCTGCAAGGCGTCGACGCGTGCCGAGCTCTTTAATCCGATCATCCCATAGAGATTTATTTGTATTTCGGCTCAGCGAAGCCTTTGAATACTCAATCCGAGTTTGGTCATTTAACTGCCTTAAGCTCATTAGCTTGTCCCTTTTTGCCAGACTATTGAAGTCAGAGATCAGAGAGAGAGAGAAAGATGCGCGCTGCCACGCCTTCAGTGGAGAGAGAGAGAGAGAGATAGATAACAGACACCTAGACGACCCTTTTTGTTTGCGCTAATGAGAGTGCGAAATCATGAGATGCTGTGGTGGCCGAAAGCCCGCTATTGTAGAAAGCCACGACAATCTTGATACCCCGAAAAGGTACCAGTGGGAATCGGACGAAGTTTCGCCTCGTCGGCTTAGGAACCTTCTCGCGATCGTGCTAATAGGGCGAGACTAATCTCACCTGCCGATGCGCCGGACACTGGAACCCTCCCCTTCAGACGGAGGAAGGAAAACCCCATTCGATCCTTACTATAAATCCTCCGGCACCAGAGTTGGAAGGCAGTATCCGCTGACTGCCCGCCCCGTCAGTAACCGCTATTCGTTTCCCGTTGGACTATGCACAATTCTATCAGAACCTCTCAAGCCCCGGGTATTCTCGATTAATTCGCGTGAGTTAAACCCGTACCCGTTCTACGCGCTCCTCGAACGCAATGCACCCAATCTCGATTCGTGTCTAACTAGAAAGCAAGATCTAAGTTCATCCAGTACTAGTCATTGTCAAGAGACTATTATTTGAACATAAGAACATAAGAAAAGAAGCAGACTGAAAAAGACCATTCATGGCCCACACTTGGCAGCTCCTGTTCCAGTCAACACACACAAGATTTCTTACCAGAGAAAAGTCATCAACATTGTCACCCTTTACAGGAGTTCGTCAGATCTAATCTACAATATACATAAAATGCATCCAGAGGATTATGTCCATACATGCAACCGCAAAATATAATCTTCCCACTCCTTAGAAAAATATATACATATGTACATAAAAAAAGTCAGTCCCATCTAGCAGCTTCATCCATATATTTATCTAATCTATTCTTAAAACTACCCAGAGAGGAGGCTTCTATCACATGTCTAGTGAGCCTATTCCATTCATCTACCACATGATTTGTAAACCAATTTCTCCTTCCTAAACAGATACTTATCAAGCTTAAACCCATTGCTACGTGTCCTGTCATGTTCACTAAGTATAAGAACCTTACCCAGATCCCCTTTATTATATCCTTTTACCCATTTGAAGACTTCAATCAATTCCCCTCTGACTCTTCTCCTTTCCAATGTATGTAGATTTAGTTTTCTGAGCCTTTCACCATAGGGAAAATTCCTTAGCCCACCATTCATCTTTGTCATTCTTCTCTGCACAGACTCAAGCAAATCAATATCCTTCCTATAATATGGTGACCAAAATTGTACTGCATAGTCTAGATGAGGCCTAACTAGCGCCAGATACAGTTTTAGAATGACTTCAGCACTCTTATTGCTTACACTCCTCCTAATGAATCCCAATATCCTATTAGCTTTATTCTTAGCATTTAGGCATTGCTTTCTAGGACGAAGGTCTGAACTTACCAAAATACCCACGTCCCTCTCACAATCGGTCCTCCCTAAAATTCTCCCATTTAATTTATAACTATTCAATGGATTATTTCTACCTATACTAAGTACACTACATTTGTCTATGTTAAACTTCATTTGTCATTTCTCGGCCCAATTGGACAGAATGGTCAATTCCTCCTGCATTACAACAGCATCAGAATCAGCCCTAATGGCCCTACCTAGCTTAGTATCATCAGCAAATTTACTCAGGTCACTACTTATACCTATGTCAAGATCATTAATATAAATTAAGAATAGCAAGGGACCCAAAACAGATCCTTGCGGAACTCCACTGCTAACACCCCCCCACTCAGATTTAACTCTTTGCTGTCTGTCACCAAGCCATGACTGAATCCACCTAAATATACTGCCATCGATCCCGTGTGCTTTAACTTTGCTCAGAAGCCGTAAGTGTGGCACTCGATCAAAAGCCTTACTAAAGTCCAAGTATAAAATATCATAGTTTTCATCATTATCTGCTGCTTCATACACCTTACTATAAAAAGACAGCAAATTAGTCAGACAGGATTTACCCTTACTAAAGCCATGCTGTGATTCTTTTATCAACTTATGCTTATCCAAGTGATCTCTAATATTCCTTGCTATAATAGATTCCATCATTTTCCCTACCACTGATGTCAAACTTACTGGTCTGTAATTAGACATATTTGTTTTATCCCCTTTCTTAAATATAGGTATCACATTGGCTTTCTTCCATGCCACTGGCACAATGCCACTCTCCAATGATTTTCTAAAGATGCATGCTAGGGGCTCCCTTAACACATCCTTACATTCTTTCAAAATTCTAGGAAGGACCTTATCAGGACCGGGTGCTTTACTACTTTTGATTTTATCAATTTCCTTTGTCACTATCTCCTTTGTGATCAAGATATCCTTTAATTTCTCTTCATAATTACCCCGAAAGATCATTGACACCTCGGGTATATTTAAAATATCCTCCTGTGTAAATACTGAGAGAAAAAAGTCATTTAGCATTCCAGCCATTGACTCCTTATCACTCACTAATTCTCCATTGGAATCTATAAGTGGTCTTATTTTATCTCTAATCTTAGTTTTGTATAATTGATAAAAACTTTTAGGATCTTCCTTTGTCCTATTTGCCACTTCAATTTCATAATTTCTCCTTGCTACTCTAATTAACTTTTTAACATCTCTTGCTAGTTCATTATATCTCTGCCTTAAGTGATCCTCTCCTTTTTTTATTTTCCTATAAATGGCCTTTTTAATGCCATTATAATGCTTAATTTTATCTGTCATCCATTTTGGGTCATTATTTTTAGTCCTAATCTCCTTATATGGAATGTTAATCATCTGACCTGTAATTAATTGCTCAATTATTCTTTCATACTCCTCTTCAATTGTAATCTCTTCCTCCTGGTGATTATTGTCTCCACTAACTGATATCATTGAATCTATTCCTGATTTGATTTTATTTGCTTGTTTCTGTACAACTGCCTCCAGGTAAGTCCTTAGCCCATTATAATTTGCTCTTCTAAAGTCAGGAATTTTAACATTGTTCATGCTACTATCAATACCATTCCATTTCATCTTGAATCTAATTTCACAATGGTCACTATTACCCAAATTTCCTCCAATCTCAGTATCCTTAATAACTTCTTTCCTATTTGTCAGAACTAAATCCAGTATATTATTACCTCTAGTGGGTTCGTTAATAATCTGACTCAGAAAATTATCTTGGACAACATTCAAAAATTCCTCAGTCTCCTGATCACCCACAAGAGCTTCCCAGTCTATATTTCTGCAATTAAAATCGCCCATTATACACACATGCTTACTTCTACATGCCCGTTCTATCTCCTGCCACAGAAGATTTGAAGCTTCCTTGCTAAGATTTGGTGGTCTGTATAATAATCCATGACAAGCTTGTTTTTACCTTCCTTTAAATTTAGCCATAATGACTCTGTGTTATCATCTGATTTAATTGTACGGTTTACACAACACTGGAGATTATCTTTAATATAAATAATAACCCCTCCTCCTCTCTTCCTATTCCTATCTGTATGGAACATGTTAAAGCCCTCAATCTCAACCTCAGGTTTAAAGTGATTACCTGCCAAATCAAGCCATGACTGTTATTGCAATTATATCAAAATTCTCTTCACTCGCTAACGCTCTTAAGAGATCTATCTTATTCCTTATACTCCGACCATTTGTGTAGTATATTTTTAAGGTTTTTTATTATTGCCATTTTCATTGCATCGTGCTTTTTTATTCCTAGTTATCTGCTCATTCACTTGTGCATTAGTCCCCCTATATCGCATCAGTATGCCATCCCCCCTAGCTATTCCTCTATCTCTGCATCCCTTCCATTTCCTACACCTGCCCTCTATTCCTGTTATTCCCTTACCTCTAACAGCTTCTAGTTTCCCACCCGAAAGGGCCTAATCACACTATCCAGCTCCCCCCATAGAACCTCAACACCTGCCCAAACTAAGATGGAGCCCATCCATCGCATACAACCTCCTATTCCCGTAAAACCCACCCCAGACATCTACAAACACCAATCCTAACTCCTCACACAGTCCTTTCACAAATTCATTCAAACCAATTGCACGCGACAACCATTCTACCCCCACATCCAATCTCGGAAGCACACCAGAAACAACACCTTTTACCCTGCTTTTACTCATCCTTTCAACTAACCTTTTATACTGCTCACGTATCTCACATGTACCCACCTTCTTTTCATCATGCACTCCCACATGCGTAATCACAACTGCATCCCTCTCACACCCAGAAACCAGCTTATCATACCTCTCACAAACATCACTTACACCAGCACCCGGCAGACAAACTCTCATTCCCTTCCACTTGCTATCACTCAACTTCCTATCTAAATACCTAATCTGAGAGTCACCCATCACCAGCACCTCAGTCATTCTCCTATTCTGTCTTGGCCTAACATTACCCTCCCTCCTGCTCTCAGTCATACTACCACCCATCCTGCTTTCATCTACAATCACACCAGGCAAATCACTTTCACACTCTTCCTCTCTCAGGACGTTGAATCTGTTAGTCAACCTAACAGGTTCTATTTCCTTCCTTTTCAAACACCTAATCTGTCCTAACTTATCTATCCTATCCATTTTCACCCACCATTCATCATCACTCACAACTTCCACACTGTTCCCAGTCCTAGCCCTATCTTCCACCCTCTTAGCACTAATCTCACCCTTCAATCGCACACTTGCATCTCTTCTCACCTCAAACACCAAATCATTCAACCTCTTACATTCCCCACTCAACCTCCTAACCTCCCCTTCTAGAAAACACACACGGCATTCAGTTACATTCACTCTCCTTTCAACTCCACATGCATCAAACACCACATACACACTACTTTCAAACGGCATGCTCTCACCATGTATACAAACAGCCATACTCTCAGAAATTTACTAAGGAAAAAGTTAACACTTAACAAGGCAAGGATTACTTCTTCGGATAAAATCTCTGAGTAACAGCAACGCGTAACTCTCGTGTGCAAGTTCTCTCTCTACTACCCCCCCCCCCCCCGTGTAAGCCTCCATAGTCGGCTTCTTATACTCTCAAGGTGATTTGAGTGCCCTTCGTCAATATTGTTCGTTTGTTCGTTTTAGCCGCCGTAGACTCGTGTACGTTGTGGTGGAGTCAATGTGAGAGTGTTTGAAGGGTTATTCTCCCACCTATTTTCCAATACCTTCTCCTTCCTCTGTGCGAGCGTATGTGTGAATGGGGAGATGTTTAAATTAATCCAAAGATTTTGTAATATCAGCCACTCTTACAAAAGGAATATCATGATATTCCTTTTGTAAGAGTGGCTGATATTACAAAATTTTGGGAGTAATTTAAATTGAATTTATCCAACGTCCATAGTATTTTCTTGGAAGGAGGGCTTTAGTAGCCTCGAGGCGCGACCGGATCGTGTATTGTATAAGCTCGGAGGTTAAGGCTTTTAAAAGACGTACGCAATAAGTGTGCCCACACGAGTGGCAGCCGGCAAGATTATCCCCCGGGGGGACCCCAAATCGTAAAATAAAAAGTTTTTTGTTTTTGTTTGCTCCCGGTGTGTTTGTTAGGCCTTTTGTATCATTGTGTAATTGTTTATTGGCTCGTTCATCTCTTCTTATGTATAAAATATTTTGATTGGTAGTATTCGTAAGATAAGATTGATTTTTTTTCTAAATATTTTTAACGTGTTTGTATAGTAAATTTAATTATTCCATATTTATGTAAATAAAGGACTGTACGAGTACATACAATCCGTTTCATTTCTCCCTCGATTCCTCACCTCCGACTTAGTGTAGGAAGCGGCATGGAATGATTGGGGTTAGAGCGTAAGTTCGTGGCCCGCTACAACGTCTAATGTGTATATAGATTGTTTTAAAAGTCCTTTTAACCTTGTAAAATAATATTAATTTGCATATTAGTAAATATATTTTTTGTACCCGCTTTTCTATTGTCCCGGAACCTCCAAGATCGTCGACTGTTTGGCCACACTAGATTTAGTTAATTCGCACTCTGCTTGTATTATTAATCTACCACGAACATAGCCGTTTGACCTCGGCTGAGAAGCGCAAAAAGAGTTGACTTGACCCTATTCTAGGATAAATAGAAATATCTATTATATATTAAACCAGTTTATTAAATATTATTCTTGTACTACTCTTTTAAATAACCCAAAACAACATTCAACCATAGCTAAGTAATTAACGGCTAATCTGCACTCGCTTTTGTTATTTGCCCGCGTACTCAGGGGAGCTGTTTCTTTACCCTTCCATCATTAGCTTAACCCCATCACCTGGTAACGGAGCCGAGAAGAGGTCAAAAGGTCAACTGAGCGTCCTTTCGCCCTATTCCACAACACTACTCGAATAATAAAATCCCATATATATATATATATATATATATATATATATATATATATTATTTTCTCTTGTAGTTACCCTTGAGAATGAACTGAATATAGTTCAAAAGTAACCTTTTCATTTTCTTGCGGGACATTGCATTCATTGCGAACCTCACGTGTTACTTTGTGAGTTATTCATATATATATATATATATATATATATATATATATATATATATATATATATATATATATATATATGCAAAAAAGCCCACAAGGAAAATTAATACGAGGATTCCAAGTACTTTTGAACTATATTTCGAGTTCTTTATCAAAGGATAACGAAAGTATTGAAAATTGTAATATATATATATATATATATATATATATATATATATATATATATATATATATATATATATATATATATATATATATATATATATATATATATATATATATTAGGATGACAGAGGAGAGGGAACGCCCACAAAAAAGCAAAAACCAATCAACAAAATGAATTAATATGAAATGGAAACATTAGAATGAGAGAAGAGTAAAAAAGAAGGAAAAAAAGAAGAAGATAAATGCAAACTACGATAATTAAATCAGGTAAATGTTGACAAGGGGGTTAAAATCCCGCCTAAGCAATTAGTGAGGGAGACAAATGAGCGAGAGATTAATATCAGAAGTCAGGATTGAAAAACCAAGGTAGAATAAGTACAAATGTTCTAAAGACTTAATTCAAACGAAAATAAATACACTTACAAAAACATAAGGCTACATAGATGCACAAAAAACAAAATTAAATAGTTTATTAATATTAATATAAATATTTAGTCTCAAATTAAAAGTTTCGACAGTGCATTGTGAATATAATTTAAAAAATAACCATCGAGTTTATATAAGCCAGGACTTAAATTAAAATTTGGGAATTTACTAAAAAAAAAAGTGAAGAACAAACAGAAGATAAATACAAACTAAGATCATTAAATCAGGTAAATGGTAACAAGAGGATTAAAATACCGCCTAAGCAATTAAGGAAAGAGAGAAAACTGATCGAGAGATTAACATTAGAGGTCAGGATGGAAAAACCAAGGTAGAATAAGTACAAATGTTCTAAAGACTTGACGCAAACGAAAATAAATACACATACAAAAACATAAGGCTACATAGATGCACAAAAAAAATAAAATGAAATATACATTAATATTAATATAAATATTAAGTTTCATATTAAAAGTTTTGAGAGTGGTATAGGTTTTAAATGAATATTGCGGCAATATCCTAGATAGCTCTTAGATCACAATAAATATAAAAACCTATATTTCGCTATTCAAAGGAATGAATTGTTGAATGCTAACGCGAGTTTAAATTTTGCAGACGAATTCCTTAGGTCTAATCTGGGTAATGTTGGGAAAACGTGAATTAAAAACTAAGAGTTAAGAAAAATAAATATATTATTGAATAAAGTTAGATTATTTTAGGGTGAATTTATCAATAAACAATTTATGATTGAATTGAGAATTACACGTGAATTAAACTTGAATGAGTTAACGGGAATGGATTTACAATTGATAAATATGGTTTGGTATAATTAATAAATTATAATTAGATAATTGGTAAATAGATTATTAGTAATTAGAGTATAACAAATAAAGATTGATAATTGGATAATTGGTAAATAGAGTATAACAAAGGATGATTGATTATAAGTAAATTTGGTAAATAGTAATTGGTAAATAGATTGGATTATAAGTAAATTGGTAAATAGATGGGGTTATTAGTAAATTGGTAAATAAATTAGATTATAAGTAAATTGGTAAATAGATTGGATAAATAGATTATAAGTAAATTGGATGATAATGTAATTGGATAAATAGTAATCGGTTTATAAGTGAATTGGTTTATAATTAATTGGTAAATTGATTAGCAAATAGTAATTGGTAAATAGATTGGTAAATTAGATTATAACAATTGATGAATGATAATTAGATTGGGTAAATAGTAATTGGAATTATAGTAGTTTGGATTATAAGTAATTGGATAAATAGTAATTTGTATTAAAGTAATTGGATTATAGTAATTTGGATAAATAGTAATTTGTATTATAAGTAATTGGATTATAGTAATTTGGATCAAAACGGAGTTGAATGGGTCTGTAAATGAGACAAAAGAATTAATCATTAATTCGTGATTCTATCTGAGAAATATTTAGTTGAACAATTACAATTCAAATATTTACAGACCTGTTCACCGATGAAGCACAGCTATCGAAAATTCCAAATTAAACAAAACTTACAGTAATAAGGAAAATAATATTTATTTATGGTTCCATTTTATTTATTTATTACTCACAGAGATCTACTGGGAGAGGCAATTATGATTGTGGCCTCAGGATTTTGAAATCAGAGTTATCCTTCTCTTAGGTGGACTGCCTGCCATGGCTACGAGCTCCACCTACTCGTCGCCACCGCAATGCCCAGTCCCGGATGTAATCTTCCTAGTAAATAGATTCAAACTGCCGACCCAACGACTGCCGGGCAAGCAGGCTAAACATTATACTAGCCGGGAGGAGATGAATAATTTTTTCCTACTCTTTTCCTATGTAGAGTCCTTGATCAGATCCTCATAACCAATCTTACGTAACACATCTTATTCTATATACAATAGATATACGGCATCCATCCTGTTTTTTTTTTGCATAGTTGTTCTGGAGAGGTTTTTAATATATTTCAACGCTTAATTTGTGACAATTAATGTTAAAAATATACGGAAGGCGATGTCTACATTTAGAAAGGCACGCTCAATTTTGTCTTCTACAGTATTTTATAAAGTTCAGCATGACTGAATCTTGTTTTTCACATTTTCTGTTGCACTGAACTTATGACGCACATATGAATGAAATGGTTTAAGCTCATCTGAGAAATTACTGTTGAAGTACTCATGGTAAGTATCAATCAACTTTCGACAGCACTGAGAATACTTTTCAATGTTAATAGAGGAGGAAGTGACATTATATGGCATATCACTTAGAAAAGAAAATTTCTGCTATTTATTTGTATATCTCTCGTCTCCTTTTCATCTCTGTTGTAAGTTTATCTCTGGCATTCAGATATACTTCTGGTGTATATCCTTCATTGGCACCTTCTTTCTGATACGTTTGCGAGTTGTAGCTGCCATGTAATCAACATCTGCTAGCATTTCCTTTGCGTCTTTTTCATATTTTTCAAATTCATCTCGTGAAGTGCACAGTTGGTCAACTAATGATACGTGCAGATCAGCACATGTTGTTTTAGTTTACATCCTCATTTCGTAGAACTTTTCTTACTCTGTGAAAATTCTGCAAAATCTCATTCCAAAAATTCAACATAAAAACGAATTCTAGCTCTTGCATCTTATCTGAAATATTATTTGTTTCTTTTATATTCTAATGCTTCTAAAATTTCAAGGATAGATTTCAAAATTGATACTGTTACTATAACATGTGCCTACCATCTTGTACCAGAAAAGGATTTCAAGACACTTTCATTGTTAATACGATCTTTAAGAATTTTCCACCAGCTGGTTGAGAATGAAAAAAGTTATAGAGTAATTGTACTGCAGATAAGAAATTAACAGCCTCTTGACAACAGTCAACAGCGCTGCGGCCAACCAAATTTAGCGAATGCGCTGTATATGGTACATATATAGCAAACTTGTTTGCTTCTAAAAAAAAATGATGCATCTCCTTATAACAGCCAGGCATGTTAGCAGCATTGTCATACGACTGACCCCTACATTTTAAAAAATTTAGCCTAGAAGCTTCACGCAAGTACTGCATGTAGATAGAGGGGAGTAGGAAAAGAGGCAAATAAAAAATAATAGCGTAGGCGAGTTGCGAACAGCTTCCCGCGTCGCTGGACCACTGTTAGCCAGCGGCGAATCCACTCCGCCATCCTGAGTCTCAAAAAAGACTCATTCAAACGAAGCTTTTAAGCCGCTCGCCTGCAGTTCTCGTACGCTATACTGCAACACCTGGTTTGCCATTTTCTTGCCGGTGTGTCTTTCTATTTCAAGAAAGGTTAAAAAGTGTTCAAAAGGCTGTTTATATTTTGAGTGCCTAAGTACAACACCTAACTGTTCGCTATGTGATAAATCTGGTGTTGAATCCAAGGACAAACTAAAATAACCAGAAGATTTAACTTCGTTAACATGAACGCATGGACCTTTTGTGCCATTAGTTAAATAGATTCCTTGCAGGTGGTTTTTGAGAGGTAAGAAGGATTTCCTTTGCCAAAATTTCAATATCTCGTAATAGTGGCCTGCTAAAAATGGATCAAACTTGCTTATGAGTTCAAGCAGTCCTAAAAATTCCCATTTTTGCAATGATCCAAACCTTTCTTCTGTTCTTCGAAAAGCCAAGCCACAATCAGCTAACGTGCAAATAACAGCTATGATACGCCTCAAGCCTCAAGACATGTTCCCAGTAATCACACTCTTCCTGACTTTGTTTCTCCAACTGTGACTTCAACCCCGCACCTTTTCTGCTAGTTACTCGTAAATATTTTAGCAATGAGTCTCAGTGAGTAGTTCTTTTCTCCTGCTTATCAATTCCAATAGCATTTCGCCAGTCAATGAACCCTTCTCTTGTAAAAAAATTTGAGAAATTTTATGAACATACAACTTACAAACAAAACAATAAACTGATCCTGTTGATGGTGGATACAGTAATCACTCTCTCTTGTATTTCTCACCATTGGTTTTTGTACCAATAAGAAGTTTCTGTGAACAATACCTTACTGGTTTGCCACTACTAAAATGCCGGTAAAACTTGTCAAATGGCCCATTGTGGTGTTGACAGTTACTGTGTCCACATGCGATCCAATGGGCCACATCATCAGCAGATAAATCAAGCCACAACCCTGGATTTTTGCTAAATTGTGATTTTCTTCATCTCTCACAAACATAATAATTTCACTGCCATCGCCATGATCCACTAAACTTCCGTGTTTAACATTTTTTTTTTAGCCTTAGAATATATTGTAAGGTAACTCGATTCAACATTTGCAGTAGAGGTATCCGTATAAATTGAATTTACAGGCAAATTGAGATCAGTTATGTGACATGTGCTAGATGAACCTACTTGTGACACCTCATACTTTAATCCTGAAGTATTTACCGTATTTGTGTCCACTGCTGAAAACGAAGATTGGTTATGACCCGGAATTTGTATAGCAATCTTGCGCTCTAATTCAAAAATATCTTGTTGGTTGTTTGATAAGTTTCGTTTTTGTGCACCACTTAATTGAATCCGTTTCATCTTCGTTCTTGGGGTGTGTTAAATACATAAATAAAACATCCAGAAAGCCAATACAAACATGGGGCGGAGCATTCCAGCTGAAGAGAGACTTGCCATAACATTAAGGTATGTAATAATATAATTAGCAGTAGCTGACCTTTATTATAGATTCTGAACCATCAGAGTGTATTTCACTTTTACTGAAATACATGATGCACTAGGATTTATTTTTGAATATGTAACTTAATTATCATACTTCCCCCCCAAAAAAAAAAAAAAAAAAAAAATTTAATATGCTACTGAAAATATGGGAATGTTATTTTACTTCAATGTTTTATTGGGTTTAATATTCATCATAAATGCTTGAACAGTCAGACCATGGAGACATTGCCTGTGAAGTTGCAGCTAGTGCAGGGGATGGTGTGGGAGGTGGTATTGGTTGGCATTGTGTTGCTGTTAATTGTGAACGCATGATATTAGGGTAGAAATTGTATGGTGCATGACTCATTGTTGAACTTGGGCCTGGGAAGAAATTATGTTGTAGAAGGAAATATTGCTGATTAGCAAGTGCTGGATTTTGCTCATACATCTTAAGTATATTCATGAATTCAACCTTAGCATCTAGCTTTGCACTCTCAGGGATACATTTGAAGTCAGGCAGCAGACTAAGCAGGAATTATTTATCAGGGTAATCTGGCGCATTTGCTTTCTTTGCTAAAGCTTGAAAAAGAAGTTGCTCATCTGAATGTACTGGTTTCTTCCTCTTCATTTGATGAGTGGAAGGATACAGTGGCTGAGACTCTTTCTCTGCATTTCTCCCGTAAGTTGGATCTTCTGCACCTTCATCTTCATCTGGCCTTATCTTGCAAATTTGAAGAAGAAAAGAAGCTGTTTGAACTAGATATACTCCTCTCTCCCACTTTCTTGGCCAGATCCTGACTTTTCTTTATTGATTGTTGCCAATTCTCTTCTAAAGGAGTCTCTCAAACTCTTCCACTTCCGTTGTATATCTGTAGCTGTAAATAGATTCTTCAGTTGTTAAAATCAGTAATGATAATAATGATATTAATAATAATAATAATAATAATAATGATATTATTATTATTATCATAAGTAGTACTCAAAATGTCTAATGTGTATTTTTGCACTTACATGTGGCTACGTTAATTTCAGAAGTAATAATAATAATATTTTTATTAATATTATTATATTATTATAAGCAGTACTCAAAATGATTAATATGTATTTTTGCAAATATACGTGGCAGTAATGTAGCAAAGTATGAAACTAAATGCATGTTATTTATTTTTTTTCTTTAAGATACCTAGCAACTGGCTGTTCTTTCGCTGATGCTGATTTGCATTACACTTTCCGATGTGGAAGTGCCACCACTAGAGGGCTCGTCTATGATGTCTGCAAAAAAATATGGCAGCATCTACATGACCTATATTTTCCAGAACTGACAACGGGAGAATGGCTCAAGATTAAAGAAGGCTTTCACTCTTAAGCACAGTTTCCCACAGTCGTTCGTGTGTGCGGGACCTCGACACAGAGCCGCGCCACTCTGTGGCGGGGATCAGCGACAGCTCACCACAGTTGTTTACCACAGACGCTCGTGAGCACGGCGTGGCTTCTAAACAATGGAAATCTATGGGAATCCACATTCCCGCCACATACCGACTCGACGACGTGGCGCCACAGCATCGCTCGTGTACTACTGCCCTAAAAGTCGGGGATGTTTTCATATTTTTTTTAGCATATTTCGTTTTCTATCGCGAGGTCTGAAATATTTACAAGAACAGAATCGTTTTTTTTTTCAATTCTCCATATGTCTATTGAATTTCATCAATCTAGCTGTAAAAATAAAAACTTATAAAGAAGGGAACTTCCCTAATACTGGATGGAGTACACATTGCCGTTTACCATAAATTGGCTCTCATGAATTTATTTTTTTAATTTCGGTATTTTTAAGTCGCTAAGGATCTGGAAGTCTTTATCGTAGAGCAATGATTCCAAGTGCATTCGATTCTTCTTTTCAAGTTCTACAAAGGTGTTGAGGTGTTTTACGATATCATTGATAGTTTTTGAGAAAAAAGGCATAAAACATAAATAATTAATTGGTATTTTTGTGACTGGAAAATTGTACAAAAATTAGCCATAAAATAATTATGTTTTCAAATGTTGTAAAAGCCTACGCCAAAAATCTAGTTTTAGCCTTGAGGACATAATCAAACTTGCAGAATAAAAAAATATGATAAAACTTTGGATCCTTAGCGATTTCAAAATATACCCTAAAATGCCGTTGTTTCAAAATATCTCGGTTTCTGTCGAGAAATTGGAAAGATATACATAAACAACTTCGATCTGTATTTCAGTTTTCTATAAATGTGTACAAATTCACCACTCTAGCTATAATAAGAAGAAAGTTAGCATTTTTATCGAAACCATATAAAATATATAAAACGTACTTACATTTTAGACCACAGCACAGAATTAAAAATAAGTAAGGAAACATAAAATATCAACAAACAAAGAACATAACAGTACAATACATTAACAAAAGCTCAGAGCTCAGAGCTAAGATAACACAAAACGGCATGAATGCTACAATGAACACACCAATGAAAGAGAAAGAGAAAAAGGCAACAGAGATTTGGCGGTTCTCCCGCTACTTGCATGAGGAACTTAGGGACTAAGAGTGTGAGAAAGGAAGAAAGAATGATGAGTAAATGCAGTACGGTGGCTCGGAATCCACGTTAATCGACAGGTCCCCCTTGCCCTTTGGGCATGGGTATTCCCTTTTCACCTTTGACTACCGAGTTTGCTTAATCTGCTTCCTCACTAATATGTACCTCTTTTTGTTTTCAATTTTACATCTTCCACTAAAAACCCTCTTCTAAAGCTTGCTCCGGACTTCCCACTAAGCACTTCACCATCGATTCACTTGAGTCGACAGTCAGAAGTGTGGGAAGTTCTCCAGTAGCAAGCGGGCCGCGGGCCTCCTACTCCTCTGTTCCCTCTCGGTCGTGCGTGGTGAGCAGAAAAGAGGAGGACCCGTGAGCCGTGTATTTTCACCCCTAAAAAAAAAGATTAAAGAGCCAGAGCTGAGTGTGCTATTAGAATAGTCATTGAGCAATTTAAAGTAAGAATAAGGTAATGAATGCACATGCAATTAACGCCAGCGACAGTTGACAACTAAACTAAGAACTTACGAGCTACTACCCGTCACTTGTGCTGTTTCAAACGCGTACTAGACTTGTTCAAAATTTGTATAACTTCCAATCTGTGGGTACAGTGCACTTTATTTGACAGGATAAACATGACACAGGAGAGAACGCTTTATAAACAGAACTTCATTTTTCATTAAATTTTGAAAATTCATGGCCTCTATCTACTATGGGAAATCTAGGTCATGCTCTCTATGGTAGAAAAAGAGACGGGCTGCCTCAAATGGGTGAGCTCTACTCTTGACTCACTGGCTCATCGCGGATGAATGTATTCTTTATTCATTTGGTAACTTAGGTATGAAACCTGAAGTAGACGAATGGTATACTTTTCCAACCCCAATTTTAGGCCCATAGTCTCGAGCCCAGACAATACTTGTATTAGCTTATTGTGGTGCTGGAATCACATTATGGAATCGCATCTGACTCAAAACCACCCCCTCAAAGACGAGCATTTTGAAGTCTTATGGGGTTCTATAATCCGTTGACAGTAAATCGGTCCTCACAGTTCTTTACTGAGCGAAGGCATTTTTGGACTCACCTTAACCGTTACCTTCTTTACCCGGTAACGACATGCCAATAGCAATTTTTGTTTCGTCACAGAATTTCCCTCTCCCCCCAAATCTGTATTCTTCTTATTTCGAAGATATGTATTTTGTAACAGCCTTAGTACCTTCGGATACAGCGTGTTTTGCCAACTCTCCAGGGAGAAGTAGTCGAACACAGTCTGAATTTCGCAAGAAGAGATTTTTGACCGCTTGTTGTAGTGAGCCAAACGGGAGACTTCAACAACGATAAGTTCGAAAATGTCATTGACGAAAGAATTCATAATGGGCATGACTTTCGATGAAATACCGAGGTCGGGATTAACTTGCTTCAACACCTTGTAGATATACTCGTAGATGCTGTAACTTTCCTTTCTCCTCCGTTTCTTCTTCTTATCGCCCTTAGCAATGGACTTTTGACCCTTGCTGGCTTTCTTCGCAGCATTTCCGGAAGTTTTAGGGGACATATTTCCTTTTAAAATTTTGTAACTATGAACGATGCAAGTGGGTAGGTGTGGGTTGGGGATAAAGAAAGGGTGTGGGCACATATAGCTGAAAATAGACAAGTGGTAAAAAGAGAAAAAAGTGTGGTAGGGTGCAAATAGATACTAAGTGCCTGGTGATCAGGCCTATTGCTTTCAAATATTGTCTTGTTTTGGGGTTCCTTTGTTGTCTTTGGGATAGTTTATATTATTATGGCGTTCAAGCCATTTGTCTTTAAAAAATAATGTTCTTGGATGTGTTATGTGCATTTGCTGTTGTAGTAATAAATTACTTTAATCACTTTAGTATTATGCTTAGTGTCTTTGTTTTTTTTGTATATCTGCTAGCGAGTGTAAATCGTGTCTTTTGTTATTTCTTGGATGTCTTCTTCGGTATTGTTGGGTCTTCATCGGTGAATTTATATAGCTGTATTTTGTGGTTTAAGATAAAAAGCAGTCATTATACAAGAAGCAAGAATAAGTTATCCATACCGTTCGCCCTTTTCGAGACGTTTTCCCGTTATTTACGACCGAATATAGAATTCAGCTGAATATTTTCCTTTATCCTAAGGAAGCACGCTTGATCACTTTACCCAGCCTGCTACAGGAGAAGAGCTCCCTGTGAGAGAATGCCCTCGAGGGACCATCGTGAGAGGAAGCTCCTTGAAAATACCCCTCTATTATTTCAAGACCACCTGAGTCAGCGTAAGAATTTTAGAAAGTCGAGGAAGAATTACTCACTCACTTAATCACTCGTCCCAACTGTGTTTGGTTTCAGACGCCAATCGCCCCCCTCTCCCATGCGATAACGCCATGCGTGGCCACATTAACCCTACCCCCATATCGCGGGGCAAGTTTCATCGTCTGGAACGACGCGTTTTCATGAATTGTGTTTGCTTAGACTGGTGCCAAGAATCTCCTAGGGACCGCAAGGCCCTGAGGCGTCTATCGGATCAGCCATCCGGGTATTTAACCCGAAGCTCACCATCTCTCGACGAGATTGAAAGCCCACCACCCACTCCGCCCAGACTGCCGTCTGTTTCCCGTGAACCCTGTAACCCGTCGTCGCACGTCAGCAGATCTACCTTCGTTAAGCTTTGCCCCCGGTTCAGAGGAAAGCTATCGAGCCCCCTTATTCCCGGAGAGTTGTGCGGTCCTCTCATCTTTACCACCCTTTCGAGATTCCCGTTCTTTCGAGACTGAGACTCCCTGCCAATCTGCAGAATCGTCTGGAGTTGAGATTACGTCTCTCTGGAGCAGATAAAATCTCATTCTTCATCACGAAGTAATCCAACCCTATCTTCGAGCCCTCCTCATCAGGACTCCCCTAAGTATCTTCTTGAAGACCTGCGCCGTTGTCTTCCACCCCCCCACCCCAACAAATTCGCAATCGCTTGAAAGTAAAGCGAACTTGTATGGTCATTCCCAGATTACCTCGTTAATCTTCACTTAATTTATTTAACTACCATAAGTAACTTGTTCCCCCTTTTGTATATATATTTATATATATATATATATATATATATATATATATATATATATATATATATATATATATATATATATAAATTGCCCCCTTTTATTATATATATTAAAATTATATTTTGGGGTAGTGTCTTTATATATCCTTTGAACTGCAACTTGGCAAGCCATTAATCTAAACCCAGTGTCGTAGAATTGCTCATAGTCTGGTCCAATAATTATTCTAGTCCTTGATCTGGACACACCGCTTTTGTTTTAGTCGGTGGTATTGACCCTATGAATCAATCCTACGATCATATATATATATATATATATAAATATATATATATATATATATATATATATATATATATATATATATATATATATATATATATATATATATATATACATATATAGGTAGGCTTTAATTCCTACTGAACGTGCGAAAGCTGGTTAGAGGCGTGTTGTGCCGTAGCCAGGATTCTCACTATAAAAGTCCCACTTGTTACTGGGGGGAGGTTTGGAATTGTTGAATTCTAAGAGTGCAAAATACAGGTTGAATGAATTAGCCGAAGGGATGCTTAATTAAAGTCTTGCCAAGGGTACGTCACAAGGGAGGAGCCACAATTAAACACACGTACTCAAAATAAACTTTACTTTACACAAATATAATAATTAGCAATAGTTAACAGGCTAAATTAAGGATCAAATATTAAACACTGACGTTAAGCGTCTAGATTTATAATGACTCAATGGGAGTATCAATCACGGTTAATTAAATAGGTAATTTAAGAATAGAGGGACACTGGGTTTACAGATTACCATTAATTGATGGATTGGAGCGACGACTACTCAAGTCCAGACGGGGGGGGGGGGTCGGGTGGCGTTAACACGAGTTCTCAGGGAGAGGGGGGATAAGACGACGAGTTCGGGGCTGCTGGCTGCAGTTCCGGTTAGTTCACTCCTAACTGGATGTGACACTAACAAATAGTATCTTCCAGTAACTATTTGGATGTTCCTTTTCTTACTCAAGTTACGTTGAGCAACAGAGCGTACTCTTCTAGTCACAGTCTCTGCGGCGCGGGATTTACTTCCAGGAACACACTTTGAGACAGCGACCAAGTTGACTCGACGGCGCGTTGGTAGTCGATACGTTACGGCAACGACTCTCGTTTAACGTGAGGGGTACGTTAATTGGTTTGGGACACTGCTGTGGAGAGGATTATCGGCGATGTTATTTATATCGCGGATTGTGATAAATCGAGAGAGAGATCCCATTCACGACAATTCGCTTATCGTAACGCCTTTTGGACAATCTCTATGCTGTCATAAAGAAAGCAAATAAGATTTAAGCTTCTTTGGGAGATAGGCGTTCTTTAGTCCGACTTCCTGTCGCCAGTTGGGGAAAGGGTGGGGGGAGAGAGAGAGAGAGAAGACGAAGGTCAACTCAAACGACAAATTTCTTTCGTTCCCACGATTGTCTGGCGGCATGTGAGTATGTACGTTCCATACCCTCACACGCCTATCTATTTCGAGGGACACTATTCTGCCATGAAATAAGGAATAATGTGAAAATTAATTTCACCGGGGGAATTTGTCATTATCTTCCTCGACTCGAACAATTGAGTCGGTAATTTTAAAAACCGTTAGGAATTTACCTTAGTATCTAATGGCTACAAAATACTACTGCTACATCAGTTTCTCTAATTTACATATACAAAACAAAACACATACGGAGTACAGGCAAGAAATAATTATTAATACAAAGAGATACACACAAAAAAATAAATAATTGACTATTAATCGCTATCTGAAATTGGGTTTCTCGAAAGGCTGTCTGCGAGTAGATTGTCAGACCCTTTTAGATACTTGATTTCATAACGGTACTCCGCTAGCAATAATGACCAGCGCATTAGCTGTCCATTTCGGTTTTTACAAGTTTTTAAGTAGGCTAACGGTCTATGATCAGTCTCTATGAGGAATGGACGACCTACCAGATACATCCTAAATTTTGTAATCCCCAAAACAATCGCTAGAGCTTCTAATTCTACCGTAGCGTATGCTCTTTCGCGAGCCGTTAGTCGGCGACTCGCATAGCTTATAGGAGCGGGTTCTTGGTCCTCGTCGTTTTGGAGTAATACGCAGCCAATACCCAGTTGGGAGGCATCTGTCCTTACGTCAAATTTCTTGTGTGGGTTCGGCAATTTTAAGATTAGGGTGGAAACTAGCTTCTCTTTGAGTTCTTCAAAGTGCACTTCGGCGTCGGGGTTCCACTGGAGGGGGTCCGGGAGTTTCTTTTTTAGCAGATCGTTTAGGGGAGCTGCTACAGTAGCGAATTGGGGTACCAAGCGGCGGTAAAATGACGCAGCACCGAGGAATGACCGTAATTGCTTCTTGGTGCGTGGTAGGGGCATATTTACAATAGCCTTTACCTTCTCTTTCTGTGGGGCCAGATGATTTTGCCTATTTTAAATCCAAGGTATTCTATGGATTTATAAGAAAAATGGCATTTTGAGGGTTTAATAGTTAGGCCATGATGCTTTAAGCGTTCTAAAAGCGGGAGGAGGGACAAGATATGGTCGTTTCATGAACGTGTAGCCACATACACGTTATCAAAATAAAAATAAACGTTTTTTAAACCGTCTATTACACGGCGCATTATGCGGTTGTAGCTACTGCAGGCAGTGACTAGGCGGAAAGGAAGACGAGTAAATTCCATTAAACCTTTGTTTGTAGGAAAGGCTGTTAGTTTCCTCGCTGATGCCTTTAGGGGGATCTGATAATAGGCCTTACATAGGTCTATCTCAGTGATGTAGGCGGCTCCTTCGAAGAGATGTAAATTTTGGTCGATTATCGGGAGAGGCTTGGCGTCGAACATGGTGACGGTGTTTAACTTCTTAAAATCGACGCACATCCTAAAGGACTGGTCTGGCTTGCGGACCATGACTATTGGGGAACAGTAGTCGGACGTAGATGGCTCGATAATCCCTAATTGCAAAAGATTGTCGACTTCCTCATTGAAAGCGTCTCTTAGGTGCCCCGGTACGGGATAGGGCTTACATGGCACAGGTTCGACCGTAGTGAGGGCGATATCATGTTCGAACTGAGTCGTGCATCCTGGGGACTCGGAAATGACTGGGGTTCTTTGCAGGGGAGCTGGGGCTATTTGACCTTTTGCAGTGGTTTTCTGGCACAAGTCGCACGTTTTGCAGAATTCTGCAATATCTTTGGCCACACCGGGCCAAAAAAAGTATTTAAATACTCGCTGAAAAGTCTTGTTATGACCGAAATGACCGGCCATGGGACTTTCATGTGATACTCGCAGGATTTGGTCTACATGTGTTCGCGGAATACACATGACCTTGGAAGGTGGGTCCGACTCATCTCGTGAGGTGCGAAATAGAAGGGAGTCGTTAATGATGTACCTTATGGGTCGGTTCCCTCGAACGATCACCTCTTCGTTCTTTCGGTCCTTTTCCCAAAGGAATTGAAGTAAAGGGCAGCTCTGCTGAGCTCTGAGGAATTGTGCATTACTCGTTTGGACCTCTAAAGGAGCCTCTGGGGTGAAAAGGCGCGTTGGGGGAGAGGCCTCGCGCCTAGCTTGCGCTCGAGTGACGACAGCTTGAGTCACTTCACTCGGGGAGAGTAGTGCGCTCTGGCCAATGAGTACCGAGCAAAATTTGATGGAGGCTGCCACTACGTCGGCCCAACCAGTGAAATATTTACACTGTACATGGCAGCGGATTACCGGGAATCAATTTTCTCGCCCGAAGAAGTCGTGTACAATTGCGTACTTCTTATGTTGGGGGTCGACAGGGGGAATCAATTTGTCTGACACCACAATGCATGTGCACCCTGTGTCTCTGACGAGGGTGGACACTTTACAGCCATTGATCGAGCCGGTTTCGAAATTTAGTCCTCCAGGGGTACTCTTGTTGAACAGGAAGTTCACTTGAAATTCCTGTGGGGATGGAGACGAGGGGGATGACGTAAGCGTGACCGGCTGTTCCGGGGGAAGGGTAGCAGTTACTTGGTGGACTTGTTGGCTCTGGGTGGGACGTAGGCTGGAATTCTGTACACATTGGGACTTATAATGGCTGGGGGAACTGCAGGAGTAGCATATAACCTGCTTATTCTGGTGCTGGTTATTGTAGGTGGTATTGAAGACTGGGGGTTTTCTGTCTTCGTAAGCTACAAAAGGCTTATTCTTTGGCCTGAACGGGGCTGTGGTCTTTATCAATGGAGGGGGTTTCCTTTGTTGGGACTTCCATTGACTAAATTTATTCTTCGGGGACGGGGGACTATTCTTTCGGGTATCCTGTGGGTATAGGCGATGATTTATCGCATGGAGATCAGCTTCCTCGAAGCATTCTTGAAAGTTAGACGCTCGGCGGTCTTGCACGAATGTTCGGATCTCCTGGGGGAGGGTGGACAATAGCTGGTCTTTTAACATAAAGTCAATCAGAACCTCATACTCCGATTCGACTTTGGAGGATTCTAACCAGAACTGGAGGTTTTGCTTCAGGATATATCCAAAATGTCGGTAAGTTTGACCGGGCTGGATTTTAGCCGATCTAAACTTAGCGCGGTAGAACTGAGGGTTCAAGTTGAAGGCAGATAGCAATTCGGCCTTCAAGGTGCTATAGTCTATTGTAGCTTCGTGTGGTAACGAGATGAAAATTTCTCTTAAGCGCGGACTGAGCAATGGGAGCAATCTAGTCACTCCTTCGGATTCTAGGGCCCATCCGTTTACCTCGAAGATTTTTTAAAAATGTGTTAAGTATGAGCACAAATCTTCTTCGTCCTTATATTGGGGGACTTTCATAGTGGGGGCCTGGGGTTGATGATCACGGGATCCAACAGAACTGACTTCAACTTGGTCTCTGCTTAATTCCCTTTCATGTTTTCGAATCCTTTCTCTTTCTTCAAATTCTTCTTTTCTTACTTCCATTTCTAACACTTCTTTTCTTCTCCTTTCTTCCAATTCTTCTTTTCTTACTTCCATTTCGCTTTGGACGAATTCTTTTAGTTCCTGTCCTGTGAGACAGAGAGCTTGTCCTTGCTTGACGAAAACTTCGAACGATTATTAAGCCATTGCTGCTCCTGCTGACGCAACTGGTGACTCACAAAAGAACTTACGCACCTGGTAAGAGAATTAGAAGCTGCAATTGTTCCTAACCGATACAATCTAATAATTAACTCAGAAAATTATGAATATTTTCCTAGCTTTGTTTTTGCTATCTGGAAAGGGTTATTAATGGTTAATATTTATATTCCTTCGGGGAATAGACTCTAATTATTAAAATTTACGTTAGTTTATTTGGGCTTCCTTGGACGTTGGCAAGTTTTAGGTTATATGAATTCGCTTCCTCAAAAATTTAAACCCTTAAAGCTGACACCACTTTTATATATGTCGTAGAATTGCTCATAGTCTGGTCCAATAATTATTCTAATCCTTGATCTGGACACACCGCTTTTGTTTTAGTCGGTGGTATTGACCCTATGACTCAATCCTACGATCATATATATATATATATATATATATATATATATATATATATATATATATATATATATATATATATATATATATAGACTTTAATTCCTACTGCACGTGCGAAAGCTGGTTAGAGGCGTGTTGTGCCGTAGCCAGGATGATTCTCACTATAAAAGTTGCACTTGTTACTGGGGGGAGGTTTGTGATTGTTGAATTCTAAGAGTGCAAAATTCAGGTTGAATGAATTAGCCGAAGGGATGCTTAATTAAAGTCTTGCCAAGGGTACGTCAAAAGGAAGTTGCCACAATTAAACAATAGTTAACAGGCAAAATTAAAGATTAAATATTAAACACTGACGTTAAGCGTCTAGATTTATAATGACTCAATGGGAGTATTAATCACGGTTAATTAAATAGGTAATTTAAGAATAGAGGGACACTGAGTTCACAGATTCCTATTAATTGATGGATTGGAGCGACGACTACTCAAGTCCAGACGGGGGGGGGGAGGGTCGGGTGGCGTTAACACGAGTTCTCGGCGAGAGGGGGGATAAGACGACGGGTTCGGGGCTGCTGGCTGCAGTTTCCGTTAGTTCACTCCTAACTGGATGTGACACTAACAAATAGTAACTTCCAGTAACTATTTGGATGTTCCTTTTCTTACTCAAGTTACGTTGAGCAACAGAGCGTACTCTTCTAGTCACAGTCTCTGCGGCGCGGGATTTACTTCCAGGAACACACTTTGAGACAGCGACCAAGTTGACTCGACGGCGCGTTGGTAGTCGATACGTTATGGCAACGAGTCTCGTTCAACGTGAGGGGTACGCGAGTTAGTTTGGGACACTGTTGTGGAGAGGTAAGCGGCGATGTTATTTATATCGCGGATTGTGGGAAATCGAGAGAGAGATCCCATTCACGACAATTCGCTTATCGCTAGCGCCTTCTGGACAATCTCCATGCTGTCATAAAGAAAGCAAATAAGATTTAAGCTTCTTTGGGAGATAGGGGTTCTTTCGTCCGACTTCCTGTCGCCAGTTGGGGGAAGGGTGGGGGGAGAGAGAGAGGAGACGAAGGTCAACTCAAACGACAAATTTCTTTCGTTCCCACGATTGTCTGGCGGCATGTGAGTATCTACGTTTTATACCCTCACACCCAGTCAACCGTAATTCGCACTCTTTATTAATCAAGCGGCTTTTGGTCAGCTGTCTGTCTCTTATTTTCATGTTTTTCCTTCTTAATTTTTTGCTTCACTATTGATTTATTAAGTTATAAACTTTCGTTTCCTAGGTTACTCACATTTATTGATCGTTTGAATTACCTTTATCCCCTGTATTCAACTGTTTTCATCTATATTTTATATATATATATATATTTTATATATATTTGTATTTTAACTTATATTAAACTGTTTGCTTTGTTTTCGGATTCTTGGCTATTTGATTTTACTTACCTTTCATTTTTCATTGTTCGCCCTGCCCTTACAATTTTTTCGGGTATTACTTTAAAAACAATTCTTTCATTCTTATTGAGTTTGATTCATGTTTATTATTCATATTTACTGTTTAATTTAATTTCAAATTTTAAAATTTCCCTTTTTGGGTTAAACTCGTATTTATCGATCGCTTTATCCCTTGCATTCAACTGTTTTTAACATATTTTCAATATCATATATCCGTCAATTAACTTATATTTAACTACTTGCTTATCATTCTGGTTGAGTTTTACTTATTTTTCATATTGTAACTAATATTGAATTGTGTGTGCTATTTTTGCAATTTTGTCATCTAATTCTGAAAATTTCTTGTATTCGTATTAGAGTTCAGTCCGCTGAAGATGGTCATTGCTAAAGACGGAAACTTCCGGCAAATATATGTTTAGAGCGATCACATTGCTCTTCATATTCGTACTCATATATATATATATATATATATATATATATATATATATATATATATATATATATATATATATATATATATATATATATATATATATATATCTGATGTTAGTTATAGTTAGTCTTTTTGTAGTGAAAAAAACCCAGATTTTAATTATTATCCTTATCTTTATCTGGTGGCAGATAAAGTTGGGATATTTTATGTTTGAAATAACCCTTTTGCTTTTCAAGTTATTCCCCCCCCCCTAAGTTAAGTTGTTCAGTAACCAGTTTGCCAAGTTCGTTTAAGGATATCCAAAGAAAGTGGAACAAATTCTTTTTTTTGATTGATCATTTTTTTGTGGTGACCGTTTTTTCCCAATTTTATTCTCGTTGTGTGTGTGTGTGTGTTTTTTTGGGGAGGGGGGACGATCTCCCTTCAAACCTTTTCCTAATCCCCGTACAGGATTAAAGGCTTATAATCATTGGTCAAATAGAGATCAAGTTTTGAATTATTTTTTAACTTTATTTTCTTTATTGCGTACAATCTTGGTGTAACAAAATCACCGTTAGGATTTTGATACGATCCTCAGAGCTTTATAATCTTTTCCGTAAGATTCTTGTGCGCATTTACACCAACAAGATGTCCTCATTTAAGCGTTTCCACCAACGTTCAGGAGGAAGAAAGATGTGAAAGGGCAGTAAAAAATGAGCAAAGAGACGGTGATAAAGAACAAAGAGAAGCTGGAGAGAGAAAAGAAAAAGAACAGGGAGAAGCTAAAGAGAGAAGAGAAAAAGAAATAAGAGAACCTGAAAAGAACGAAGAGAAGCTGAAGTAAGAGAAAGAATTCGTCAGCATAAGCATGATCTTAACAGGAATCATTTGGAGACCGTTTCTGTTAGCTGGAGAAATGAATCTCCCCAAACTCCTGCGGTAAAGTTGCCAGTGTCTAAGAACGGCGAGGATTTCAGCGCCTACTTAATTCACTTTGAAATTTTTTTCGAAGTGAACCACTGGGATATTGAAGCCGATGGAGTCGCTCGACTACTTCCTCTTCTTAATACTAACCTCCGAGAAATCTTCATTTCACTCCCAGCCGAGACTATTCTCGATTACTCCTCCCGCAAGTCGGAATTATTATCGGCCGTTAATATGAATCCCGATTACTATAGGTCAAAGTTCCGCCAGGCGAGAATAATTCACGGCCAGACTTACCGTCAATTTAGATTCACCCTCCAGATAACTTTCCAGTTCTAGGTGGACTCAGCTCAAGTCAACCGCGACTACGAGCCCCTAATTGATTTCGTTCTACGGGATCAGTTGATGGCTGTACTACCCTCTGAAATCCGCGTATTCGTGAAAGACAAACGCGTGTCTTCTTTCAAGGAATGTATAGAAGAAGCGGATGTGCACGCATCAAGCCACCATCTTTACCCGAAAGACCTCAAGAAGTCTCATCCCCCCAAAGTAAAAGTAACCTCTCCAAATTTACCCTGAAGAATTCACCCAAGTTTGTGAAGGTACCTGGTCCCTTTAAGCCCAAGTACCCTTCCCTGCTAGAATCGAGGGATATTAAGCCCCTTATAAATAATCACCCAGCGTCGGATAAACCTCGTAGACCCATAATTTGTTTTTCTTGCGGAGTTCCTAGGCATGTGAGGACCCACTGTCCTAAAACTGCCAATTTCGTTCTGCTCCTAGTCATCAAATCGACCAAATAAGTGTCTCTCTCTCTCATCCGCCCGCTCGCTTGGAAACGCCAGCAACTTCTCCAACAAGCAGTCCCCCGGGACAGCAAGTTAATTTCCTTCCTTTTCAACAAAACTTTCCTGGTGAGGTTGAGTTTGAAAATGTAAGTGTTAATGTTTGCCGAGTGTTAACCCTCGTAAGATACACCGGATGCACTTGCTTCGTCGTCTCTGAAAAGTTGCTCTCTCCAGTGTGCCCCGACCACGATAAATTGGCAGTAGTCCATGACTACATGGGACGTGCAAATCAGTTCCCCGTGGTCCACTGCTATCTCGAATACGAATACTTCACTAGTTGGGCCGAAGTGATAGCATCCCCCATTAAATTCTCTGCCGTGTTGATCGGCCAGAGCCCGCAGCTCTCCCATGATCCCATCGCTCAGCCCGTCATCACGAGGGCCCAAGCGCTAAAGGACACTGTTCCCCCCTTGTCTTTAGAACCCCTTATGCCCTAGAGTTTGCAACCCTTCAAAACAAGACTTTTGCAAGCGCTCAAAAAGGAATGCCCCATTCTTCATTCCTTGTGGGAAAAAGCGAGAAGTGACGAACGTGGATCTGCCCGTGGTTAAAGGGAAGTTGCCTATCTCATTAGCGACGGACTCCTTTATCGCTCCAGTTCGTCTGAGGACAAACCCCCACTCGCTCGTTGTGTATACCACGTTCGCATGTTCCCCAAGTCCTCTGACTAGTGCACGATGGAATAATGGCTTATAATTACAGTCTCAACAAAACGGCTCAGAGAATCTTTCGTTATTTCTTCTGGCCCGGTGCTGCCCCCCAAATTGCCGAGTTTTGAAGGTTGTGTGACATATGCCAGAAGACTACAGCAAAAGACGAATACCACCTGCCCCCTCCAGAAGACACCAATTGCCTCAGAGCCTTTTTTTTAGAGTAGCCATAGACCTAATTGACCCAATTCACCCCGCTCGCTCGTAAGTCCCCACTCTTGTTGATTTTGCAACGAGATTCCCCGACGCAGTCCCCCTTAAAAAAATGATAGCGTGACTTGTGCGGAGGCCCTTATTTCTATCTTTTCCTGCGTCAGAATCCCGAAGGAGATCTTGTCCGACAGAGGTACACAGTTCGTCTTTGAGCTAATGGAACAGGTCGGCAAGCTCCTTATGATCAAGCCCTTGTTCACCTCCCATTTTCACCCCCCTGCTAACGACGTCTGTGAAAAGTTGAATGGCACTATGAAGACCATTCTGAAAAAGTTATGCCATACTAAGCCCCAAGAATGGCATCCATACCTGCCGGTTGCCCTGTTCACCTGCAGATAAATCCCTCACAGAACTTTGGGATTTGCCCCCTTCGAGCTCTTGTATGGCCGAAATGTAAGCGGACCAATGATCATTTTGAATGAACTTTTTTCTAATCCCCGCTTGGATAAGGAGATCGAGTCCTCGTATTCTTACGTGCTAGATCTTCGGAACCGCTTGGAAGAATGCGTCAAATAGCGTACAAAATTCGGACCTAAATTTAGAATAACCTAAGACCTATTTTGACGTTAGGTCCAAAGAAAGACGATTCAAGCCCGGTGAAGAGGTGCTGCACCTCCTACCCACGGGGACAAGAAAGCTCTTGTCCAAATGTAGACCCTTTTCCAATCCAAGAAGCCTGCAGTCCCGTAGATTACATAATACAGACCCTCTCAGGGAAAAAATTGTTTCATGCAAATATACTTAAGCGCTATCACTGCCACGCATGCGTTAATAATATAATTGCCCTTGACGAAGAGTCAGTAATGGAAGCCTCTTATCTTCTAGGCCTCTTAATTTAATCTAAACTGTATGTGTCAAAGCGGACGAAAACTACCCTCTCTCTTCGCTCACCGGTTCCCGTGTTAACTCCACCCCGGAACTCGATTTAAGCCCCCAGTTGGAACCCCCTCAGAAGACGCAGTTGGCTCTTTTATTAACTGAATTTCCCGATGTAATTTCTGAGACGCATGGTTGTTCTTTGTATTTTGAGCATGATATAGCCCTAACCACCCAGGAGCCTATTAGATCTAAGCCCTACCCGGTACCCGTTCACTTGCGCCCTACTTTTAACGCCGAAGTGGAAAACTTGCTAAAGTTACGAATAATTGAACCTTCCACGTTGAATTATTGCTCTCCCATTGTTATGGTCAGAAAGCCAGATCAGTCTTTTCGCATGTGCTTAGACGTTAGAAAGCTGAACGCCGTAACAGTTTTCGACGCTGAGCCTATCCCTTTGATAAACCAGAGCCTACATCTATTTGAAGAGGCCAAGCTTATTTCAGAGATAGACTTGTGTAAAGCCTACTATCAAATTCCCCTTAAAGATAATGCCCGGAAATACACCGCATTTCCCACAGAAAAAGGCCTTATGCAGTTTAAGCGCCTACCTTTTGGTTTAGTTACTACCTGTAGTAACTATAATCAAATGATGCGCAGGATATTGGATGAGCTGAGTAACATTTCTTTTTACTTCGATAACGTTTACGTGGCCACCCGTATATGGGACTAGCATCTTACCTCCCTACAATCGCTTTTCAATAGGTTTAGTTAAAACGGCCTCACTATAGGCCCTAGCAAGTGCCATTTCGCAATTTAATTAAGTACCTCGGTTCCCACATTGGGGAAAATCAAATGGCCCCTCAAAAAGAAAAGGTAAAGGTTATCGCCGACATGCCCCTCCCGAGTACTAAAAAGCAATTACGCTCTTTTCTCGGGTCGACATCCTTTTACCGACGTTTTGTCCCGAATTTTGCCGCCTTAGCCTCCCCCCTTATCTCCCTACTAAAGAAACGTTCCCCGGACCCCCTCGCATGGAACCCCAAAGCGACGGCCTACTTCCATCAGCTGAAGGAAAGGCTAACATCAGCTCCCATACTGAGACTCACGAACGGATGCTTGTAATGAAGGCATCGGTTGCGTCTTGCTCCAATATGAGGAAGACGGCAATAGTTACCCAATTGCGTACGCTAGCCGGAAGCTCTCGTCACGCGAAAGGAACTATGCGGTCATAGAACTTGAAACTCTAGCGATCGTATGGAGCGTACAGAAATTTCAAACATATTTGTTAGGTAAGGAGTTCGTGATCGAAACCGATCACCACCCATTGGCTTACTTAAAGAATTGTAAAAGCCAAAACGGAAGGCCTATGCGTTGGAGTTTACTTCTAATGGAATACCAGTTCCGAATAAGGTACATTGAAGGGACATAAAACTGTGTTGCAGAGTGTCTAAGTAGGAATCCGATCGATGATCCTCCCCCCAGCGAAGTAAAATGTGTTAAGCATTGTACCCCCATGCACGTAATAGACTCTGTGTACTCGTTTTTTTTTTATAATTCTAGAACTTTGTCTTAACCGTGTATGTTTATGTTCCTTGGTTCTCATGTAAAATTTTGTTTTCCTTTTGTACATATTTCTCCTTTGCGCGCGTTTTTTTTTTGTATGGTATGTTTCTTTATTTTAAGTGATATATGGTTCCACTACCCTTTTATGAATGAATCCTTTTTATTTTTTTGTAACTCAAATTTATTTACTTTGTGTATTTTGTTTTTTTGCCCTGGTTAACGACCATACCCTTTTTAAGTATACCCTGCACCAAGGATTAAACGGAAATAATTCATTCATTTAGTGACCGCTGTGTCGACTTAAAATTAACTCTACCCTTATTGGGCACCTGTAGACTCAGGTCATAATTTTGCCATACCCGACTCCTCCCACGATTGGGGATGCCCCTTTCCCTCCTCTTCAAATCAGGAAAACGTCATCTTTGGAAAGGTAGACGTGTGAGGGAATGCCCTCGAAGGACCACCGTGAGAGGAAGCCACTTGGAAATACCCCTCTATTATTTCAAGACCACGTGAGCCAGTGTGAGAATTTGAGAAAGTCGAGGAAGATTCCCTCACTCGCTTAATCACCCGTCCCGAAGCCAATTGTCCCCTTCTTCCCTGCGATAACGCAGAGCGCGGCCACATTAACCCTGCCCCCATATCGCGAAGCAAGTTTCATCGTCTGGAACGACGCGTTATCATGAATTGTGTTTGCTTAGACTGGCGCCAAGAATCCTCTAGGGACCGCAAGTCTCTGAGGTGTCTATGGGATCAGCCATCCAGGTATTCAACCCGAAGCTCACCACCTCTCGAGGAGATTGAAAGCTCACTATCCACTCTGTCCAGACTGCCGTTTGTTTCCTGTGAACCCTTGTAACCCATCGTCCTACTCTGTCGAAGATCTCGCCAGCAGATCTACCTTCGTTAAGCTTTGGCCACTGTTATAGAAAAGCTATCGAGCCCCCTTCTTCCCGGATAGTTGTGCGGCCCTCTCATCTTTACCACCCCTTTGAGATTTCCGTTCTTTCGAGACTGAGACTCCCTACCGATCTGCAGAATTGTCTCGAGTTGATATTACGTCTCCCTGGATCAGAGAAAATCTCATTCTTCATCACGAAGCAATCCGACCCTATCTTCGAGTCCTCCTCGTCAGTATTCCTCCAAAGTATCTTCTTGAAGACCTGCGCCGTTGTCTTCCACCCCCTCCCCCCAACAAATTCGCCCCCGCTTGAAGGTAAAGCGAACTTGTATAGTCATCCCAGTTTACCACGTTAATTTTCACTTAATTTATTTAACTACCATAACTACCATTTAACTACCATATATATATATATATATATATATATATATATATATATATATATATATATATATATATATATATATATATATATATATATATATATATATATATATATATATATATATATATATATATATATATATATATATATATATATATATATATATATATATATATAGAAATTGCCCCCATTTATTATATAAATTAAAAGTATAATTTTGGGTATTGTCTTTATATATCCTTTGAACTGCAACTTGACAAGCCATTCATCTAAACCCGGTCAACTGTAATTCGCACTCTTTATTAATCGCCCAGACATATTTTAAGCGGCTTTTGGTCAGCTGTCTGCCTGTGCTTGTGTACGACTCTGAGCGCAGAGCTAACGCAGGCATACTTCGACACTCCCCTTTTCGCATTTTAAATAAAAGTGGCATCTTACGTCCGAATAGCCATACCTATAAGCTTAGCACCATGCTCTATTTTAGATAAAGCACTTACCAAGATTTCATTCAAGTAGCAATGCACTTCTAGAATATCAGCAATAGCTAGCTGGTATATTCCATTAGCTGAAGAGAAACAAAAGACTTACCCGATTGTACTTAAATAGACGTCGGTGAGTGCTTATAACCGTATATTTCTTGGAATTCTCGTTTAAACACAATTGAGCATATGCCTGACTCATGTCACGTTTAGAGAATAGGCTCCAATCAGACACTTGACTGAATAGATACTGCTGATTAGGAATTGTGCAGATATCCAATCTAGCCGTTCTTTTGACGGTTAGCTTGTAATCCTCACATATGAGGACACTACCATTAGCTTTACTCACTAGGAAATTAGCAGCAGACCAGGGGCAATTTGTAACAGCATAAATTATTTCTTCTGCTGTAGAGGATATGGTTCCTTGTCCACATTGTACCAGAGAATGTCAATTAAAGTTTTAGCTTTCAATAATTTAGTAGGGATAGTAGGATCAACCTTAATAGTAAATTCCTTTCCCATCGTTCCACTCAAGAGAAGTAGAAAATAAATTAGGAAATGCACAATGATGCTAAGCGACACCAGATAATTTCAAGCCACTCTAATCCTTATGATTTAATTATTTAAAGGTTATATTAATATCCCCGAATTCTCAGCTTTTAGTCTTTCCTCGCAGAACGAAACAGATCATGATTATGAGTCATTCTCTCGATGAAATTTAGTGACAATTACGCAGTTGCACATTGTTCGTTCTCAAATAAGGAAAGTGAGTGAAATGTCATTTCGAAATATTAGTCATTAAATAATAATTTCTCGATTAATTATTTATTTGATGTTTTAAATACAAGTAATGAAATGAATACTTGATTAGACGATGTATTTTATTTCGTAAATTTCTAAAAAAAATTGGTTATAAAGACTTATGAAAATACAGTGGAACCTGGGTTTTCGAATTTAATTCGTTCATGAAGGCCGTTCGAGAACCGAAAAGTTCGAAAACTGAAACAATTTTGCCCATAGGAATCAATGCAAAATGGATTAACCCGTTCCCGGACGCCAAAGGATTGCTTATTTAAACTTTTACAACAACACGTTTGGCAGAAAGTTCCGGTTCGTGCGTTTGGGAGATCCTATTACCTTCAAATTGATATATAAACTTTTCCTGCACGATAAGTAGTTGCGATTTTATATTCAATTATGTTTACCGGGTAAGGGTCGTTTTCTCGATTTTTGGCCCTTGAGCGAAGGTTCAGCGTCAATAACTTTGGTAATCTTCGGGAAAGGGTGGATTTTCATACACAGACCTGAAGAACGTAAGTACCTGCCCCGCGCCTAATAATATCTAAAACTGTAAAATTTAGTTTTTATTTTACAAGACAAAGTTTGCCTCAAAGCTCAAAAATCGGGCCGAAAACTTTAGCACCCAGTCTGACTTAAACCTAATTTTATCCCGGAAAATTTATTCGGAAACGTAAGGGATTTCTACATTAAATAGATATTAGAATATGCCATCTAATGGTGTATAACACATCAAAAATCACGCGGTCACTCGAGTTGAAAATAAGCGTTATATGGGAAAATATGAAATTTCCAATTTCTTCTCTCGTCTTTTTTTTTGAGAGATATCGCAAAATCAGACAACAGTTCTTAGCGTGTATACTCCGAGCGCGAGACGAGGCAAGCTTGACACCACACGCTCAGTCACTCAGTGGTCATGTGCTGCCCACGTGGTATTGTTAGCTTGTTCGGCAACCGAGTTATGGTACGACAACTGGGACAATTTTTAGTTCAAAATTTTCTTCGACAACCGATTTGTTCGAAAAGGAACCGTTTGACAACCGAAGTTCCACTGTATTGTGGTTCCATGCATGCGGAACCGATGGGATTGGACTCGGCTACTTTAGCATTAGGATAGGCCCATATTTAGGCCTATATTTTTTACTTAAATAAAGAATCCATATATATATATATATATATATATATATATATATATATATATATATATATATACATAATCGAAAATCACATGATACCGTGATATATAATAGATGTATTTAAAGGCGCAAAGAAATGAAAACTGGTAACACAACCCGGAAAAACGCTAAGGAAATTAATTACGTGGACCATTAAAGCTTAAGAAAGAAAATGGGAGATATAGAAACGGACAATAGAACAAACTATTTTGGCCGTTATATGAAAACGATTTGAACCTGTGTCATCAAGCGCTCTTCGCTAAAATGACCACGATGCTCATCGCCAGAGCTACCATCCTAAATCCCCCAAAGCCTTTTGAATAACGAAGTGTAGGTTTTTATCCAATGAAAGACAAGATAAGTGTTTTTCTAGTAGGAGGCGGTATTGGCATTTTTGTTTATAATAATCGAAAATCACATGGCTCACCAAATTAACTGGTTAAAAGCAGATACCATAATGCATATCAATGATTTTATCCAGAGAAATATCCTTGAATCGTTCTTAATCTCTAGCATAAGGAGACAAGATAGACAAACCGGGGCTTATATATATAAAAAAGTCCCGGTTTGTTTTCCTTAGGCCCAGTCCTAGCCTTCTTTCTTTAATCCGACTTATCAGAGATCATAAAAAAATCTGGCCTCATAGAGAACCTTGCTCTATAAAAATACGGCTTGAAAATGTCAAGACGACGAAAGTACTAACTCCAACCAGGCTTTCATTTTTCCTTACGTGGTATACACAAATATTTATACTTATCACGTGTTACCTCTCATGATTTTTACCCATATATATAAATATATATATATATATATATATATATATATATATATATATATATATATATATATATATATATATATATATATATATATATATATATATGGTGCACACAATATGTGCACACACAACCAATGAAGTAGTAATGTGTACACTCAGCCAATGTAAGTATATTTATGTTTGTGAAACGAAACAAAAAGAAACTCAAATGGAACATTGTAACATGTAACTGGATATTTTAGAACCATTCCCATTTTGATTTCCCGAGAAGACCAAAGTCGTGTTGAAGAGGTTAACTGATATGAGACGACTAATTATTCTGTGGCTACGGTTTGGAAAAATAAACATTAAGAGAGAAAAAAAGGGAACCTTAAAATAGGTTAGCTCGATCGCAACGACACTCGGTGAGGATCAAATTACAACCGCAATATTATATTTTTATTTTTGTTAAAAAAGCCGGAAAAAAGCGGCTGACCAAATTTCAGCGTTTCAGTAAATTTTCTCACGAGAGAAAAGGTTTTAAAAAGTATTGTATATATATATATATATATATATATAAATATATATATATATATATATATATATATATATATATATATATATATATATATATATATATATATTTATATATATATATCTAGGTTTGTAAATGTGTCCAAGTATAAATCGAGGAGGAGAGAGGATCATTCGAGAGAGGACATTCGAGAGATTCGAGGAACAGTTACACATATCGCTCGCGGGTCATACCAATCAAGTCATTTACTCCGCATTAGGAGATAACATTTAAGCAAATGATCTTACATCAAGACTAGTCTTATTCATTTATCGTATCAAAGCACGAAAATGAAGAGAGTTGTATTTAAGCATCATCAAAGATAAACTCGTGAAATCGATAATCAATCTAATTCGAACTCCTCCATTTGCTACCCAAAGCCACTAAATAAATAGAACAGCAATCTTCTTGTTTTCATTATTATTTTGCTCGAAGGCAAAATCGTATCAGAATTTCTGCTCATCACCCAGCCAAAAATATTCATCATTACCTTTTGGAGTTAAGTAATAATTTCTCACAACGTTATCGTATCACTCAAACCCGGTTTAACGATCAGCGTTTCACAACAATCTTATGGGGAGCGCAATGGCAAAGAGGATCACAAAGCGAGTCAATTGTGGTTCCATATATATATATATATATATATATATATATATATATATATATATATATATATATATATATATATATATATATATATATATATGGAACCACATGTTCGTGTGACAAATGGTGCCAGATAGAACCACCTTTTATTTAGTTGACAGTTTCTCAAAATACAAAAAATATTGGTGTTCTGATCTTATTTTGCTTCCCTTAAAACTAGTTAAACATATTATTTTTTTTTATTATATTAATATTTATATTTGGGCATCAAAAGCTTAATAAGATACATTTCAGTAGAAATTTTGTGACTTCTGTCCATCGTTTAAATTCTTATCTGACAGATAAGCACATTCACAATTAATAATGGTCAACCGAGCTGAAACAGATTTACACCAATCTTCCAACTTCAGCCACAACGGCTATTTTCCCAGATACTTTTAAGGCAGAACCACTATAAACTTTCAGGTTTACAGAATAGTGAGAGAGGCAGTAAGACGGAAAGAAACAGCAAGCCACAACTACTCATATTTTGATTTAGAAATTAGAGAACAAGATGCTCCAGTATCCATTTCCATTGGAATATCAACCTTTTTTATGAATACTTTCACAACAATAGGAGTAACTCTCTCAGCGTTGATAGACAACATAAAATCATAGCAGGCGTCAATTGTAATTTATTTCCTAGACTTAGAAAATTTAATACAACTTGTCGTGGTATGACATTACATTATATCAATACCATATTATATCTATGGGGGAGGGACCAATAACTTAAAGGCGAACCGACAAGGGACGGAACGCCACGAGTTTCGACGCGCGGAACAACGAGATAAGAGTGCAACGAGGTCAGGTAAAATTTGGGCAATGGCAAAGCTCAAGGTTATTTAAAGAAGCATTTACAAAAATATAATTTTATTCACATAAAATAAGAGAATTAATGGGCAAAATTACATTAGTAAACGAGGGGGTAATTGCTGAGTTATGCATCAGACTACGAAGTTAAAAATTAATGTATTACAGAAGGAGTCTATTCAAATGGGGAGGATTAACTCAATTGGTTTGCTGAAGGGGGAGATAGATTGCCATACGGAGGATTACGGGTAAGACGTCAGGGTAAGGCTTCACGGATGTCTTCTGCAGGCAATAAACGTGAGGTGAGGGCGCTCGGAGCTTCTGGGCGGGAAGTTAATGTGATGACGATTCTTCAAAAGAGGGGGAAGCGGTAACATCCGGTCCAGCGGAGAGTATTTTGGCCACCCGAGAACGAGGGGTGAATGAGGAGGGCTTCGACAGGAGTTGATGAGTGTAATCGGAAAAATCACTCGGTAGCGATCGTCAAATGGAATTACCTCGCTGGCTGGGGCCAATTCCAACACACAAAAAGTTCAGCCGTCACTTTGCTTTGTTGTTAGCACCTGACTTGGAACTAGGGGAATCTTCTTGGGTCCGTACGAGACTCCTCAACTCTGTGTCTGCCACATGGAAGACGAGTCCTATATATATCCGAGGCTCACCCTGCAGGGGTGGGGAGAAACAGCGCTACTCTCAAATGGCCTCGAATCTTCACGCCAAGGCGATTCTAACCCGCGTAAAGGTGGGCCGTGGTGGACGCAGTTCGAGGCTACCGCTTGTGGATGGGGGAGGGGGGAAAAGGCTTACCAATTTAAGCCTAACCAAATTCTAGAATCTTCTCCAGCGCA